>CM077159.1:170992076-171270302 GCA_039583875.1 Platanthera guangdongensis | reverse complement strand
TCGTGCTTGTTGGCTGCAGCGTATTCAGAGATTCAGCTTCGAAGTGGGGGTAAATCCCCCTGATTAGTGTTGGTTTTTTTTAAAAAACATAATTAGTATTTGCCACGGCTTGTAACTGTGGCAAATAGTTTTTTTTAAAAAATTATGAGTTTACTTTTAGCCAGGGTTTCATACCGTGGCTAATAGTTGGCCTATTAGCCACGACATTTTTTATCATGCTTAATACCATTTGCTTACGGCCAATTCGTGGCTTAAAAGTTTTAGCCACGCCGACTTTAGCCACGGAATTTTCCCGGGCTAGACCGTGGCTAAAACTCTTTAGCCACGGTTCTGGACTTTTTGCCAGGGAAATTTGTCATGGCCAAAAGTCTGTTTTCTAGTAGTGTCTCTCGCATTCTCCTTCAACGTGATCGCAAAGAGGCGACACTTAAAGCATCTTTCATCGGCCTGATGGAGACCGCATCCTCGAACCACTGCAGGTGCTGGACGGGGTCGTCCTTCCCGGTATAGTAAGCCATGTCTGGCTCTCTGAACCTTGGGAACGGGAGCTGAGATGATTAGCTCGCTGAAGGGTGACCCCCTAAGGGGTGGTCTCGCTTGGTCCACTCGCACCACCTGCTCGCCTGAAGGGTGGAACTTGCAGGCTGGAGAACAACCTCCGGGCGGTGAGGTCTCGCTAGACCACATCTCTCATCCTCTCCTTCCACGTCCTTCTTCCTGGTGCACTTCCTTCTCCCCCTGCTGGGGTCATCTCGCTAGGCCCCGGGAATAGACTCGTCGAGAGGGGTGCAACTCCTGGGGGGTCGAGTGGAGAGCTTCCACCCTGAGGAGCAATGCTCCGCAGCATCTCCATGATGCCTTGGATGGAGGACATGAACTCTTGCCTCCCAACAAAGGGTCCTAGGCTGGGGAGCTCGCCGAGATCATCACTACATCCTTGACCTCCCGTCATGACACTCTCTCGAGATCTTCTGTTCTGGTCACTCTCCACGCTCACCGCACCAAAAGTGTTGGAACCAAAAATGGCCTCTGTGGAGTTCGGGGTCCTAAAATAGGGGTGACCTCACACCTACTGCACTCAGGAGAACGTCACGGGCCGTAGACTTAGGAAACTATGAACAGACCCTCGGCTCTAGCGCGGAGGTCCCACTCGCCCGGAAGGCTACCTGAGCACTTCCCCTCCCTAGCCAATGCTCGAGCTAGGGTGCCTGGAGGAGCTCTCTCTACTATACCAAGAAGAAGCTAAGGGAGGAGGAAGCAGGCCAAAGTCCTCTCCAAAAAGGCACCAAGGGGGTCTATTTATAGTTTCCAAATTCCCATGGGCCAAAAATGACCCAAAATACCCTTACGCCAAATACACCTTGGGCCAATAGGAAACGCATTCACCAGGGGGCGGAGGGGTAAAAACACCCCAGGGGCACAGCGGAAAGCACGCCGCCAACACCCGCCCCAAACACCCGAGGCGGTTCTAGACGCCGGGCATGTCGCTTGGGCGAGACCAGGCCGCCGGCCGTCTCGCCTGTAACATCTCATTTCCAACTAGCCCCTAAGAGTGGTTTTGGCCATGACTAGGTCATGACAAAAACCTAGAAAGCCAGAAATGGCCAAGAGATAGGAGGCCAAGGTGAGGATCACCATGGTCTGCTAATAGTAGAATTTTGAACAATGGTTTAGAATGACAATGGGCTTCACCATGGCCCCAAGACCTACCACAACACTCCCAAACATTTTGGAGCCCCATTAGAGCCAAAGGACCCATTAGGGTCAACCCAGAGGCCCAGTTGACCAAGGTCAACCCTAGCCCTAAATGGGTCAAACTAGCCTACTAGGGGCCAACTAACCTACTCCTAGCCTAAAGGACCCCTCCTATGCCCTCCTAACCCTAAAGTGAGGTCAAATGGTCACTAAGGGAACATGGGGTCAGCCCTAGAGGCCAGGTTGACCCAAGTCACTCAAGCCTAACCTGGTCAAAGTACCCTACTAAGGGTATGTGACTCCAAAGTACAGGGTAACCCTACATAACCCTACCTGGACCTAAGGGAAGCCAATGGGTCACCAAGGACCATAGTGGTCAACCCAATTGGTCATGTTGACCAAAGTCAACTCTAGCCCTAAAAATGGTAAAAGTGCCCTTACCAAGGGACTGTGACCCCCAAGATGCCAAACCAACCCTACGCAAGTCTTCCTAGACCTCAAGGAGTCCAATGGGTCACCAAGGACCCATTGGGTTAACTCAAATGGTCATGTTGACAAGGTCAACTCTATTCTAGTGTTAGGTCAAAATTAGCTAAAGGGCTAACCCCAGCTCAACCCATTTCCCCCACTTGGGCTAACCTCATTTTATTATTAATATGAGTTAGTGGGCTGCCAATAGGCTGGAGGAGAGATTAAAATTCAGCCATGGTGAGTAGGAGAGAGAAAGCTCCATTTTTCTCTTTAATGGAGAGAGAGAAAGTGAGAAAAGAGGGCCATTCATGGCCAAGGGAGATCAAGGGCCTCTCCAATTGATTCCAAAGGCTGAATACATTCCCCCTCATCAGTTTTAAGGAGTTTAATAGCCATGGCCAGCCATTCAAGGTGGCTGAAATCAATCCTCCAATAGGGAAAGAGAGAGAAAGAAGAAAGAGAAGGCCATTCATGGTGGGGAAGGGAATTACCCCTCCATTCTTCACCAATTAATTAGTATTCATCTCCCCTATCAGTTTTGAGGAGTTTCCAAATGAATTGGGACAAAGGGGAGGTGAATTTCCATGGGTTTTCTCCAAAACCGAAATTCCAATTCATGACCATTAATGGATTTGAAGCCATGACCCTCCTCTCCTCCAACCCATTTGATGCTTTTAAAAGCTTCCCTGGGCCAAGAGGTATCGTTTCCACCCTTCACCTAAAGAAACCGGGCGGTTGGTAGTGAAGTTGCAAGCTTCGGAAAGCTCCACCACCGGCCATGGCGCACCGCCACCACACTCGACGACAAGCTCGGTTAAAGGTCCTCCTCTACTCCTTCTTCCTGGGTAGATCTTAGGAATCGTTTAGGACAAGAATCGGACTCAATTGAGCCGATCCAAGTTTTCATTTTCATGGTTTTTCCAAAAAAAAAATGGTGGTCGGGTTCGCCGGAAACCACCCCTCCGGCGGCCGTGCCGCCGCCCGGCGATAGCCCCCACCTCAACGAAGGTGGTGGCGGTGGTGGCCGGCCAGGGAGGTGGCCGTGTGGCCGGGAAATGCACTTGGAATAAGCTCCAGGTTCGGCCAATCATGGCCCTTGGCTGGAGGAAGAAGATGACCAGGAGCCCCACGATTTGCTTTAAGATTCGTGCGGCATCATTTCTTTTATTTAATTTTGATTTCTGAATTTTCTGTCCTGTTTTCTGGGCTGTTTTGCATTAATTATTAAAAATACATAGGCCCACCTGGTGGGAAAACGGTAAATATGAAAGTTGTAGCCCTATGGGTCTACTGTAGGCCTGCCCAAAAGGCCCGATCGGGCCGGCCCGGACCGGGCCTGATCGGGCCCGGGCTTTTTGCAAACCGGGCCGAGCCCGGGCCCTTTCTTTATCGGGCTCGGGCCGGGCCCCGGGCTTTGACCCCGGGAAGGGGCCCGAGCCGGCCCCCCGGGCCAGGCCGGGCCGGGCCGGGCCGGGCCCAGGCCGGGCCCTCTTAAGAAAAAAAATTACTTAAAAAAATTAAAAAAATTAAAAAATAAAATAAAAATTAGAATAAAAATTTTTATTAATATTGAAATTTTAAAAACAAAATTACACTTTAAAAAAAAAATAGAAAAAAAAAGAACTTTATTATTTTAAATGATATAAAAAAATTACATTTTTATAAATTCAGATATAAAAAATTACATTTTTATAAATTCAGATTGTCCATCTCCTCTTCAATTTCCTCGGAGCTCTCCTCCAACGCTGAAATGTGTTGCTTCCTTTTCGTATTCGTAGCATCAAATAATCCTTGTAGCAGATGCATAGTTCGAGTGATTCTTCATTTAGTCGGCTCCTCCGCGTGTTTCAAAATCCTGCCACTAAGAGAAAAAGCGACTCCGAGCTACTGTACTAGCTTGAATTGTTAGTAAATCACGGGCCATATAGGCCAAAATAAGATAGGTAGTTAGCTTTACTTTTCCACCACTTTAAGATATCGAAGTTTTCGATCTCTTCCGTAGTCATAAAATCACGAAATTGTGTTTTCGTATACAGTCCTAATTCGTTTAAACTACTCGATGTGCGTGCTTTTTTTCTGGAAGCTAATTCTAAAATTTTATTTGTAAAAGAATCTTTGTCCTAGGTTTTGTTATTTCTTCTCGTGGTCGTGAGCCATATAAGTTGTCGTAATAATTAAAACATTCGTAAAAATAGAATTAAATTTAGTAGTACTAACGTCGTCAACGTCATCGAAACTTATATTTATGTCTAAGTTAACGTTAATTTCATCTATTAAATTTTCTACGCGTCTACAGCGAATAACTTTAACGGCGGCGGCGGCGCATGAAAATGCAGGAGGCATTTCTCTATAATATTTTAAAAATTTTTCTTCTATTACTTCAATTAAGGAGCCAGCCATCCGGATGTGTTGCTTAAAATAGTTAAGTTTTTGTGCGATATTTACAAAATTTTCAATTAACGAGCTATGGATAATAACGAGCTAGTGGATAAAAAAAAACAGTAAAAAACAGCCCTCGCCCTATAAAAACATTTTAATAAATCCTGTAATGAAATAGTACGTACGTCCCATCATTATCAGTTAAATTATGATTATTTGTCATAGTGTAATATTCCATAAGAAGTGTTTTTTGTTGAAACGCTCTTTTTAACATTTTTATATGTGGGAGTTCCATCTTACAGGCATATCAAATTGAGGTTTCAAATATTTGTGACCTTGTGCGATCACAATTTTTCGAAAATCTTGACTTTCGCTGTTTGGTACAATAAATAAATCTAAGCATAGTACGAATTTTCTCAACATATGGTTCCATAGCTTCTAAACTATCCTGTACCACTAAGTTTAAAACGTGACACACACATCGAGTGTGAAAAAACGCACCGTTGAGATTGGTTTTTAATTCACGTTTTAAACCAAGCTCTACTGCGGTGTTGTTATTACTAGCGTTATCAAAAGAAATACTCATTATTTTATCCTTTATTTTAAATTCACGCAAACATTTAATAATTACTGAATATATAGCCTTACCGGTGTGCGGAAATTCAAAACCTTCAAAACATATTACGCGCTTATTAAATAAATCCATGAATAAACGGGATCGATCCAATGAGCCGTTATACAAATATAAGATAACCCTACCCTAACCTACTACTCCAAACGTCGCTCGTTAAACTCACACGTCCCTCGAAAGTTTCAAAAAATTTTATTAAATCTTGTTTTGCGTCAAATATAATTTAAGTGCGTCGCGTCTAATAGTGATCTACTTACCTGTTGATATTTGGGCTGAAACCCTTCGTGTATATACTCCGTCGTCTCATCGTTGTCGTAGTGACTGAATGGCAACCCACGTCTGATGACGTTTTTCACCTGTAGGTCTCGCTGTCTTGCTTGATCGAACGTCCAAATTTGTCCTGATGCTGATATTTGTCCCTGACTGGACTCGGAGCTTGCTTTGCAAAACAGGACTTAGCGTGTCTCGCTAGTGTTGAGTTGCCGGTAAGAGTTAGCAACTTTGAGCACAACTTGCACCGCGCCTTGAATTCGTCGCCGACTTTAACCTTGTCGAAATGCTCCCAGACGGGCGCCCTCCGATTATGCTCCACCACTTTCGGCCGTGCTTTGAGTCGACGACGCCCCGCGTGAGGACGAGGATGCCATGCAGCGGAGAGAGTAAGAGAGTAAGAGAGGGAGAGATATAGTGAGAGAGAGAGTGGAAGAGAGAGAGAGTGGTGAGTGGAAGAGAGAGAAGCAGAGAGATAGAGAGATAGGGAGAGAAGAGAGAGAGAGAAGAGAGAGAGATAGAGGGAGAGAGAGAGAGAGAGAGAGAGTGGAAGAGAGAGAAGGGGATCGGGTAGGAGGGGGGGATTTTAAAAAAATTATTTTATCACATGCCTAAGGCCCTAGGCCAAAAAACTGCAGCAGCAGGGCTGCTGCAGCCCTGCTGGCTGCAGTTCCAACGGCTCTAAGAGCCGTTGGATTTCCAACGGCTCTTAGAGCCGTTGGCAGCAGGACCGGGCCGTGCGTGCGGGCCCGGTCCGGGCTTCGCCTGGGCCCGGGTCCGGCCCAGGCCGGCCCGATTTTCGGGCTTGCCCGGCCCGGCCCGGGCGGGCATCGGGGCCGGGCTAGCCCCTAAAACCAGGCCCTGTAAGGGCCCTGAGCCCGGTCTCGGCCCGGGCCGGGCTGTTTTCCGGGCCGGGCCAAAAAAAGGCTTTCGCCGGGCGGGCTCGGGCCGGCCCACTGGGCCCGGGCCTTTTGTGCAGGCCTAGTCTACTGTAATACAAAATTGATTTGGACCAATTTGGCCATGTGGTTGGACCAGGGCACCCATTTTGGTGGGACCTGTACCTAGGGCTGACTGAGATTCAAATGGATGCCCACCCTTCATCCCTTGTCCAAATTGGCTGAAATTTGTACAGAGGATCATTCTTATCTATACCTAGGGCCTGTCAAAAAATGGAATTTTGGAGAAACTATTTCAAGAGGTTTTACAAAAATTTAATAATCCATCAATAATTAAATAGGTGTCCTAAACATCTCCAAACCCTCCCAAATTTGGTGAGTGGTCCCTGGGTTCATTTTAGGTATCTGTATAAAATTTCATTTGGTTTGGATGTGTTTTGAATAGGTTTTGACTCAACCCTAACTATACCTTAAAAAGGGCATTTTGGTCAAAAGTTGCACTTTGGGTTTGAGTGACCAAATCACCTCAACAGAGGCTGAAATTTGGGTCACTGGCTTGTTATAGCACTTATCACCTCCCCATGGAATATGGGGTAGGGAGGAATAGATTTGCCCTAAGTTCCTAGGTCAAACCCTAAGGAGGGACCTTTTGGCCTTGTGAAGGGTATGAGTCCTAAACACCTGGATGAACTCCAAGTTTTGCAAGGAGGTTCCTAGGATATATAGAACCCTCTGTTAAAAATATTAGCTAATTTTGAAAAGGATAGGGGCCCCCAAAACCTAACCCTAGCTTAGGTCCTAAAACTTGTAGTGTAGGTTTAGGTTGGCTAAACATCTTGAAACTTAACCAAATTTGGGTAGAGAGGGGATTAGGGTATTTTGAGCCTCTGATAATTTACTTGAGGAATTTTGGACAATATTTTTTAGCACTTCATTAGTAATCAATGGTAATGCCCTAATAATTATTTTGGCTATTGTGGTCTCACTGCCCATCAAGAGGGTATGAAACATGGGAAGAGTTAGTTTTAGGTCATGATAATCTTGTATGAATTTTGTTAGAATTTTTGGATATCTATTTAGGGCATCTACTTCACAAGTGCTTTATTTTGATTACATATTAATAATTATTATCAGAGGCCATTACTTACTGAAAAATCATGAAACTTCCTGCATAGTGTTTTTAGCTCAATGTTATCATATGGAAATTTTTGTGGAATTATTTGATGATTGATTAGCATACTTTGTTCATTAACCCTTAAATTAGAGAGTTCATAAGAAAATCAAATATAGCTTTATTTCCAAATGATAAATTATGAAACTTTTTCTAGGGTACTTGTAGGCCATCACAATCATCCCTGATTTTTGTCTGAAGTTTTGGAGGTGTTATTACTATAGAATCTTTTAATATGACTTTTTATGGGGCATCTTTGAAATTAAATTTAGAGGCCTAAACCTTGCTGAAAAATTGGTAGACTTAGGATTTAGAGTTGATTAGGCATTTTGTATTTATCATAAATTTAGTGGAATAATACCTTGTCTGATTATGGTACTTCATGTTTTAAACCTGAACCTTTTGGGACATTAGAATAAATAAATTAATTATCAGACAAATTAGGAAAATTATGGATTTCTGGATTTATGCTTAAAATGTCTTTTTAGCCATCTAATAATTATCATAAGGGTACTGGATGAGTATTTCATGTACTTCCCTTTTTACGGGTCATGTAGCTTAAGTGGTCTGCATATAGCAAAACTGCAGGATTTCATTTGGATGTGAATTAGGGCACGTATGATGGGTCTTGATGGGATGCTGTGAAGACAAGTGGAATGGGCTGCATCTATGGAAGATGAGTGAGTAGGGTGTGGTTTTGTCTAGGTTTATAGGCGTTCGGGTCCGACGAAAGATCGTCCTACCCAAGGAGAGTTGGAGTCAAATTACCCTAGGAATAGCATATCGAAATATGAGAAATAATGGGTAAGGGAATCAACCAATAATAAAATAAGTACCTTGCGAAAGGGAACGCTGGGCGTAATCCCAACACAGTTCCTAGTGCCCCTTGAGAGCCCTTCACAGGGAATACCGGGGGCAGTCCTGGGTTAACGTAAACTGTTTTAACAAGCTGAAAAGAGTAACTTAGTAATTAGGGTTGCACATTCCACGACACTGATGGCACCAGATGTTGGTTAGGAGCTTCGGCTCGGATGGTTAAAAGGCGGACTTGGGGTCCGGGGAGCTTCAGCTCGATTGTTGAGTCGGACGTGTTGGTCCGGGGAGCTTCGGCTCGGTTCTTGATTACACTAATTTGCATGTGCATAAAGGAAAGGAAATTAAGGTGGTGGGTCTTCGGTATTGGAGGGTCTATGCACCGACACCAATACGTTGACTCGGCAAGTGTGGTTAGCACTTCGCCAACAGAAGTCCGGTGCGCCAGCCGGCAAGAGTACGCAGGAGTCCGCTTCGTGCACCAAGCGTTGAGGCGTACGATAGGTCTGACCGGTAATGCTTTACTGGTTGAGACCTGAACCTGATTGAGACCTCTTCAAGAACTTTTCTGAATGCTACATTCAAGTTTGGAGATGCTTACGATGTTTTCCAAGATATAATTGACAACCCGGAGACATATGGTAAAGTGCGAGAATGGAAATCTCACCTAGACCCAATCAAATACTAATAATCAATCATCAACAAATATACACTTGAGCATGGTTCTAAATATGTCATATAATAGGAAATACGACAAAAATGAAACAAGATTCACGGGGATGGATGGACTCATGTTTTACTTTTGTTAGTTGTCTAGTAATTAATTTTCATTACTATTTCCAGAGGGGGTGAATATCTTTTTAACAGCTGCTGGAGCACAATTCTATCTATAGCATCATTTATGTTACTAATATATGCAAACTGTTAAATAGGCAAACCCTAATGTTATTCTGTGTGTTCTGTTAAATACAACAAAAATGAAACAAGATTCACGGAGATGCTTATTCTTGTTTCTAACTTAGTAGTAGTTGCTTAAGACCAATTAGAACATAGCGTGGCGGATTTCAAACCAATCATATACAAATGTGTGCAAAGTCATAGATGTGTGCAAAGATGATCTTTAAAACTGTCCATTTACGCGCATGCCTTCCACACGTCTCTCGTGCTTGTTGGCTGCAGCGTATGCAGAGATTCAGCTTCGAAGTGGGGGTAATAATTCCCCCTGATTAGTGTTGGTTTTTTTTAAAAAAACATAAATTAGTATTTGCCACGGCTTGTAACTGTGGCAAATAGTTTTTTTTTTAAAATTATGAGTTTACTTTTAGCCAGGGTTTCATACCGTGGCTAATAGTTGGCTTATTAGCCACGACATTTTTTATCATGGCTAATACCATTTGCTACGGCCAATTCGTGGCTTAAAAGTTTTAGCCACGCCGACTTTAGCCACGGAATTTTCCCGTGGCTAGACCGTGGCTAAAACTCTTTAGCCACGGTTCTGGACTTTTTGCCAGGGAAATTTGTCATGGCCAAAAGTCTGTTTTCTAGTAGTGTCTCTCGCATTCTCCTTCAACGTGATCGCAAAGAGGCGACACTTAAAGGCATCTTTCATCGGCCTGATGGAGACCGCATCCTCGAACCACTGCAGGTGCTGGACGGGGTCGTCCTTCCCGGTATAGTAAGTCATGTCTGGCTCTCTGAACCCCTTGGGAACGGGAGCTGAGATGATTAGCTCGCTGAAGGGTGACCCCCTAAGGGGTGGTCTCGCTTGGTCCACTCGCACCACCTGCTCGCCTGGAAGGGTGGAACTTGCAGGGATGGAGAACAACTCCGGGCCGGTGAGGTCTCGCTCGACCACATCTCTCATCCTCTCCTTCCCCGTCCTTCTTCCTGGTGCACTTCCTTCTCCCCCTGCTGGGGTCATCTCGCCTAGGCCCCTGGGAATCGACTCGTCGAGAGGGGGTGCTAACTCCTGGGGGGTCGGAGTGGAGCTTCCACCCTGAGGAGCAATGCTCCGCAGCATCTCCATGATGCCTTGGATGGAGGACATGAACTCTTGCCTCCCAACAAAGGGTCCTAGGCTGGGGAGCTCGCCGAGATCATCACTACATCCTTGACCTCCCGTCATGACACTCTCTCGAGATCTTCTGTGCTGGTCACTCTCCACGCTCACCGCACCAAAAGTGTTGGAACCAAAAATGGCCTCTGTGGAGTTCGGGGTCCTAAAATAGGGGTGACCTCACACCTACTGCACTCAGGAGAACGTCACGGGCCGTAGACTTAGGAAACTATGAACAGACCCTCGGCTCTAGCGCGGAGGTCCCACCTCACGCCCGGAAGGCTACCTGAGCACTTCCCCTCCCTAGCCAATGCTCGAGCTAGGGTGCCTTGGAGGAGCTCTCTCTACTATACCAAGAAGAAGCTAAGGGAGGAGGAAGCAAGCCAAAGTCCTCTCCAAAAGGCACCCAAGGGGGTCTATTTATAGTTTCCAAATCCCATGGGCCAAAAATGACCCAAATACCCTTACGCCAAATACACCTTGGGCCAATAGGAAACGCATACACCAGGGGGCGGAGGGGTAAAAACACCCCCAGGGGCACAGCGGTAAAAGCACGCCGCCAACACCCCGCCCCAAACACCCGAGGCGGTTCTAGGCCGCCGGGCATGTCGCTTGGGCGAGACCAGGCCGCCGGCCGTCTCGCCTGTAACATCTCATTTCCAACTAGACCCCTAAGAGTGGTTTTGGCCATGACTAGGTCATGACAAACCCTAGAAAGCCAGAAATGGGCCAAGAGATAGGAGGCCAAGGTGAGGATCACCATGGTCTGCTAATAGTAGAATTTTGAACAATGGTTTAGAATGACAATGGGGCTTCACCATGGACCCAAGACCCTACCACAACACTCCCAAACATTTTGGGAGCCCCATTAGAGCCAAAAGGACCCATTAGGGTCAACCCAAGAGGCCCAGTTGACCAAGGTCAACCCTAGCCCTAAATGGGTCAAACTAGCCTACTTAGGGCCAACTAACCTACTCCTAGCCTAAAGGACCCCTCCTATGCCCTCCTAACCCTAAAGTGAGGTCAAATGGTCACTAAGGACACATTGGGGTCAGCCCTAGAGGCCAGGTTGACCCAAGTCAACTCAAGCCCTAACCTGGTCAAAGTACCCTTACTAAGGGTATGTGACCTCCAAAGTACAGGGTAACCCTACATAACCCTACCTGGACCCTAAGGGAAGCCAATGGGTCACCCAGGACCCATAGTGGTCAACCCAATTGGTCATGTTGACCCAAGTCAACTCTAGCCCTAAAATGGTCAAAGTGCCCTTACCAAGGGACATGTGACCCCCAAGATGCCCAACCAACCTACGCAAGTCTTCCTAGATCTCAAGGGAGTCCAATGGGTCACCAAGGACCCATTTGGGTTAACTCAAATGGTCATGTTGACCAAGGTCAACTCTATTCTAGTGTTAGGTCAAATTAGCCTAAATGGGCTAACCCAAGCTCAAACCCATTTCCCCCACTTGGGCTAACCTCATTTTATTATTAATATGAGTTAGTGGGCTGCCAATAGGCTGGAGGAGAGATTAAAATTCAGCCATGGTGAGTAGGAGAGAGAAAGCTCCATTTTTCTCTTTAATGGAGGAGAGAGAAAGTGAGAAAAGAGGCCATTCATGGCCAAGGGAGATCAAGGGCCTCTCCAATTGATTCCAAAGGCTGAATACATTCCCCCTCATCAGTTTTAAGGAGTTTAATAGCCATGGCCAGCCATTCAAGGTGGCTGAAATCAATTCCTCCAATAGGGAAGAGAGAGAAAGAAGAAAGAGAAGGCCATTCATGGTGGGGAAGGTGAATCACCCCTCCATTCTTCACCAATTAATTAGTATTCATCTCCCCTATCAGTTTTGAGGAGTTTCCAAATGAATTGGGACAAAGGGGAGGTGAATTTCCATGGGTTTTCTCCAAAACCGAAATTCCAATTCATGACCATTAATGGATTTGAAGCCATGACCCTCCCTCTCCTCCAACCCATTTGATGCTTTTAAAAGCTTCCCTGGCCAAGAGGTATCGTTTCCACCCTTCACCTAAAGAAACCGGGCGGTTTGGTAGTGAAGTTGCAAGCTTCAGAAAGCTCCACCACCGGCCATGGCGCACCGCCACCACACTCGACGACAAGCTCGGTTAAAGGTCCTCCTCTACTCCTTCTTCCGTGGGTAGATCTTAGGAATCGTTTAGGACAAGAATCGGACTCAATTGAGCCGATCCAAGTTTTCATTTTCATGGTTTTTCAAAAAAAAAATGGTGGTCGGGTTCGCCGGAAACCACCCCTCCGGCGGCCGTGCCGCCGCCCGGCGATAGCCCCCACCTCAACGAAGGTGGTGGCGGTGGTGGCCGGCCAGGGAGGTGGCCGTGTGGCCGGGAAATGCACTTGGAATAAGCTCCAGGTTCGGCCAATCATGGCCCTTGGCTGGAGGAAGAAGATGACCAGGAGCCCCACGATTTGCTTTAAGATTCGTGCGGCATCATTTCTTTTATTTAATTTTGATTTCTGAATTTTATGTCCTGTTTTCTGGGCTGTTTTGCATTAATTATTAAAAATACTTAGGCCCACCTGGTGGGAAAACGGTAAATATGAAAGTTGTAGCCCTATGGGTCTACGGTAATACAAAATTGATTTGGACCAATTTGGCCATGTGGTTGGACCAGGGCACCCATTTTGGTGGGACCTGTACCTAGGGCTGACCTGAGATTCAAATGGATGCCCACCCTTCATCCCTTGTCCAAATTGGCTGAAATTTGTACAGAGGATCATTCTTATCTATACCTAGGGCCTGTCAAAAATGGGAATTTTTGGAGAAACTATTTCAAGAGGTTTTACAAAATTTAATAATCCATCAATAAATTAAATAGGTGTCCTAAACATCTCCAAACCCTCCCAAATTTTGGTGAGTGGTCCCTGGGTTCATTTTAGGTATCTGTATAAAATTTCATTTGGTTTGGATGTGTTTTGAATAGGTTTTGACTCAACCCTAACTATACCTTAAAAAGGGCATTTTGGTCAAAAGTTGCACTTTGGTTTTGAGTGACCAAATCACCTCAACAGAGGCTGAAATTTGGGCCACTGGCTTGTTATAGCACGTATCACCTCCCCATGGAATATGTGGTAGGGAGGAATAGATTTGCCCTAAGTTCCTAGGTCAAACCCTAAGGAGGGACCTTTTGGCCTTGTGAAGGGTATGAGTCCTAAACACCTTGGATGAACTCCAAGTTTTGCAAGGAGGTTCCTAGGATATATAGAACCCTCTGTTAAAAATATTAGATAATTTTGAAAAGGATAGGGGCCCCAAAACCCTAACCCTAGCTTAGGTCCTAAAACTTGTAGTGTAGGTTTAGGTTGGCTAAACATCTTGAAACTTAACCAAATTTGGGTAGAGAGGGGATTAGGGTATTTTGAGCCTCTGATAATTTACTTGAGGAATTTTGGACAATATTTTTAGCACTTCATTAGTAATCAATGGTAATGCCCTAATAATTATTTTGGCTATTGTGGTCTCACTGCCCATCAAGAGGGTATGAAACATGGGAAGAGTTAGTTTTAGGTTATGATAATCTTGTATGAATTTTGTTAGAATTTTTGGATATCTATTTAGGGCATCTACTTCACAAGTGCTTTATTTTGATTACATATTAATAATTCTTGTCATAGGCCATTACTTACTGAAAAATCATGAAACTTCCTGCATAGTGTTTTTAGCTCAATGTTATCATATGGAAATTTTTGTGGAATTATTTGATGATTGATTAGCATACTTTGTTCATTAACCCTTAAATTAGAGAGTTCATAAGAAAATCAAATATAGCTTTATTTCCAAATGATAAATTATGAAACTTTTTCTAGGGTACTTGTAGTCCATCACAATCATCCCTGAATTTTGTCTGAATTTTTGGAGGTGTTATTACTATAGAATCTTTTAATATGACTTTTTATGGGGCATCTTTGAAATTAAATTTAGAGGCCTAAACCTTGCTGAAAAATTGGTAGACTTAGGATTTAGAGTTGATTAGGCATTTTGTATTTATCATAAATTTAGTGGAATAATACCTTGTCTGATTATGGTACTTCATGTTTAAACCTGGACCTTTTGGGACATTAGAATAAATAAATTAATTATCAGACAAATTAGGAAAATTATGGATTTCTGGATTTATGCTTAAAATGTCTTTTTAGCCGTCTAATAATTATCATAAGGGTACTGGATGAGTATTTCATGTACTTCCCTTTTTACGGGTCATGTAGCTTAAGTGGTCTGCATATAGCAAAACTGCAGGATTTCATTTGGATGTGAATTAGGGCACGTATGATGGGTCTTGATGGGATGCTGTGAAGACAAGTGGAATGGGCTGCATCTATGGAAGATGAGTGAGTAGAGTGTGGTTTTGTCTAGGTTTATAGGCGTTCGGGTCCGACGAAAGATCGTCCTACCCAAGGAGAGTTGGAGTCAAATTACCCTAGGAATAGCATATCGAAATATGAGAAATAATGGGTAAGGGAATCAACCAATAATAAAATAAGTACCTTGCGAAAGGGAACGCTGGGCGTAATCCCAACACAGTTCCTAGTGCCCCTTGAGAGCCCTTCACAGGGAATACCGGGGCAGTCCTGGGTTAACGTAAACTGTTTTAACAAGCTGAAAAGAGTAACTTAGTAATTAGGGTTGCACATTCCACGACACTGATGGCACCAGATGTTGGTTAGGAGCTTCGGCTCGGATGGTTAAAAGGCGGACTTGGGGTCCGGGGAGCTTCGGCTCGATTGTTGAGTCGGACGTGTTGGTCCGGGAGCTTCGGCTCGGTTCTTGATTACGCTAATTTGCATGTGCATAAAGGAAAGGAAATTAAGGTGGTGGGTCTTCGTTATTGGAGGGTCGATGCACCGACACCAATACGTTGACTCGGCAAGTGTGGTTAGCACTTCGCCAACAGAAGTCCGGTGCGCCAGCCGGCAAGAGTACGCAGGAGTCCGCTTCGTGCACCAAGCGTTGAGGCGTACGATAGGTCTGACCGGTAATGCTTTACTGGTTGAGACCTGAACCTGATTGAGACCTCTTCAAGAACTTTTCTGAATGCTACATTCAAGTTTGGAGATGCTTACGATGTTTTCCAAGATATAATTGACAACCCGGAGACATATGGTAAAGTGCGAGAATGGAAATCTCACCTAGACCCAATCAAATACTAATAATCAATCATCAGCAAATATACACTTGAGCATGGTTCTAAATATGTCATATAATAGGAAATACGACAAAAATGAAACAAGATTCACGGGGATGGATGGACTCATGTTTTACTTTTGTTAGTTGTCTAGTAATTAATTTTCATTACTATTTCCAGAGGGGGTGAATATCTTTTTAACAGCTGCTGGAGCACAATTCTATCTATAGCATCATTTATGTTACTAATATATGCAAACTGTTAAATAGGCAAACCCTAATGTTATTCTGTGTGTTCTGTTAAATACAACAAAAATGAAACAAGATTCACGGAGATGCTTATTCTTGTTTCTAACTTAGTAGTAGTTGCTTAAGACCAATTAGAACATAGCGTGGCGGATTTCAAACCAATCATATACAAATGTGTGCAAAGTCATAGATGTGTGCAAAGATGATCTTTAAAACTGTCCATTTACGCGCATGCCTTCCACACGTCTCTCGTGCTTGTTGGCTGCAGCGTATGCAGAGATTCAGCTTCAAAGTGGGGGTAATAATTCCCCTGATTAGTGTTGGTTTTTTTTAAAAAAAACATAAATTAGTATTTGCCACGGCTTGTAACTGTGGCAAATAGTTTTTTTTAAAAATTATGAGTTTACTTTTAGCCAGGGTTTCATACCGTGGCTAATAGTTGGCTTATTAGCCACGGCATTTTTTATCATGGCTAATATCATTTGCTACGGCCAATTCGTGGCTTAAAAGTTTTAGCCACGCCGACTTTAGCCACGGAATTTTCCCGTGGCTAGACCGTGGCTAAAACTCTTTAGCCACGGTTCTGGACTTTTTGCCAGGGAAATTTGTCATGGCCAAAAGTCTGTTTTCTAGTAGTGTCTCTCGCATTCTCCTTCAACGTGATCGCAAAGAGGCAACACTTAAAGGCATCTTTCATCGGCCTGATGGAGAGCGCATCCTCGAACCACTGCAGGTGCTGGACGGGGTCGTCCTTCCCGGTATAGTAAGCTATGTCTGGCTCTCTGAACCCCTTGGGAACGGGAGCTGAGATGATTAGCTCGCTGAAGGGTGACCCCCTAAGGGGTGGTCTCGCTTGGTCCACTCGCACCACCTGCTCGCCTGGAAGGGTGGAACTTGCAGGGCTGGAGAACAACTCCGGGCCGGTGAGGTCTCGCTCGACCACATCTCCCATCCTCTCATTCCCCGTCCTTCTTCCTGGTGCACTTCCTTCTCCCCCTGCTGGGGTCATCTCGCCTAGGCCCCTGGGAATCGACTCGTCGAGAGGGGGTGCTAACTCCTGGGGGGTCGGAGTGGAGCTTCCACCCTGAGGAGCAATGCTCCGTAGCATCTCCATGATGCCTTGGATGGAGGACATGAACTCTTGCCTCCCAACAAAGGGTCCTAGGCTGGGGAGCTCGCCGAGATCATCACTACATCCTTGACCTCCCGTCATGACACTCTCTCGAGATCTTCTGTGCTGGTCACTCTCCACGCTCACCGCACCAAAAGTGTTGGAACCAAAAATGGTCTCTGTGGAGTTCGGGGTCCTAAAATAGGGGTGACCTCACACCTACTGCACTCAGGAGAACGTCACGGGCCGTAGACTTAGGAAACTATGAACAGACCCTCGGCTCTAGCGCGGAGGTCCCACCTCACGCTCGGAAGGCTACCTGAGCACTTCCCCTCCCTAGCCAATGCTCGAGCTAGGGTGCCTTGGAGGAGCTCTCTCTACTATACCAAGAAGAAGCTAAGGGAGGAGGAAGCAAGGCCAAAGTCCTCTCCAAAAGGCACCCAAGGGGGTCTATTTATAGTTTCCAAATCCCATGGGCCAAAAATGACCCAAATACCCTTACGCCAAATACACCTTGGGCCAATAGGAAACGCCTACACCAGGGGGCGGAGGGGTAAAAACACCCCCAGGGGCACAGCGGTAAAAGCACGCCGCCAACACCCCGCCCCAAACACCCGAGGCGGTTCTAGGCCGCCGGGCATGTCGCTTGGGCGAGACCAGGCCGCCGGCCGTCTCGCCTGTAACATCTCATTTCCAACTAGACCCCTAAGAGTGGTTTTGGCCATGACTAGGTCATGACAAACCCTAGAAAGCCAGAAATGGGCCAAGAGATAGGAGGCCAAGGTGAGGATCACCATGGTCTGCTAATAGTAGAATTTTGAACAATGGTTTAGAATGACAATGGGGCTTCACCATGGCCCCAAGACCCTACCACAACACTCCCAAACATTTTGGGAGCCCCATTAGAGCCAAAAGGACCCATTAGGGTCAACCCAAGAGGCCCAGTTGACCAAGGTCAACCCTAGCCCTAAATGGGTCAAACTAGCCTACTTAGGGCCAACTAACCTACTCCTAGCCTAAAGGACCCCTCCTATGCCCTCCTAACCCTAAAGTGAGGTCAAATGGTCACTAAGGACACATTGGGGTCAGCCCTAGAGGCCAGGTTGACCCAAGTCAACTCAAGCCCTAACCTGGTCAAAGTACCCTTACTAAGGGTATGTGACCTCCAAAGTACAGGGTAACCCTACATAACCCTACCTGGACCCTAAGGGAAGCCAATGGGTCACCCAGGACCCATAGTGGTCAGCCCAATTGGTCATGTTGACCCAAGTCAACTCTAGCCCTAAAATGGTCAAAGTGCCCTTACCAAGGGACATGTGACCCCCAAGATGCCCAACCAAACCTACGCAAGTCTTCCTAGACCTCAAGGGAGTCCAATGGGTCACCAAGGACCCATTTGGGTTAACTCAAATGGTCATGTTGACCAAGGTCAACTCTATTCTAGTGTTAGGTCAAATTAGCCTAAATGGGCTAACCCAAGCTCAAACTCATTTCCCCCACTTGGGCTAACCTCATTTTATTATTAATATGAGTTAGTGGGCTGCCAATAGGCTGGAGGAGAGATTAAAATTCAGCCATGGTGAGTAGGAGAGAGAAAGCTCCATTTTTCTCTTTAATGGAGGAGAGAGAAAGTGAGAAAAGAGGCCATTCATGGCCAAGGGAGATCAAGGGCCTCTCCAATTGATTCCAAAGGCTGAATACATTCCCCCTCATCAGTTTTAAGGAGTTTAATAGCCATGGCCAGCCATTCAAGGTGGCTGAAATCAATTCCTCCAATAGGGAAGAGAGAGAAAGAAGAAAGAGAAGGCCATTCATGGTGGGGAAGGTGAATCACCCTCCATTCTTCACCAATTAATTAGTATTCATCTCCCCTATCAGTTTTGAGGAGTTTCCAAATGAATTGGGACAAAGGGGAGGTGAATTTCCATGGGTTTTCTCCAAAACTGAAATTCCAATTCATGACCATTAATGGATTTGAAGCCATGACCCTCCCTCTCCTCCAACCCATTTGATGCTTTTAAAAGCTTCCCTGGGCCAAGAGGTATCGTTTCCACCCTTCACCTAAAGAAACCGGGCTGTTTGGTAGTGAAGTTGCAAGCTTCGGAAAGCTCCACCACCGGCCATGGCGCACCGCCACCACACTCGACGACAAGCTCGGTTAAAGGTCCTCCTCTACTCCTTCTTCCGTGGGTAGATCTTAGGAATCGTTTAGGACAAGAATCGGACTCAATTGAGCCGATCCAAGTTTTCATTTTCATGGTTTTTCCAAAAAAAAAATGGTGGTCGGGTTCACCGGAAACCACCCCTCCGGCGGCCGTGCCGCCGCCCGGCGATAGCCCCCACCTCAACGAAGGTGGTGGCGGTGGTGGCCGGCCAGGGAGGTGGCCGTGTGGCCGGGAAATGCACTTGGAATAAGCTCCAGGTTCGGCCAATCATGGCCCTTGGCTGGAGGAAGAAGATGACCAGGAGCCCCACGATTTGCTTTAAGATTCGTGCAGCATCATTTCTTTTATTTAATTTTGATTTCTGAATTTTCTGTCCTGTTTTCTGGGCTGTTTTGCATTAATTATTAAAAATACATAGGCCCACCTGGTGGGAAAACGGTAAATATGAAAGTTGTAGCCCTATTGGTCTACTGTAACACAAAATTGATTTGGACCAATTTGGCCATGTGGTTGGACCAGGGCACCCATTTTGGTGGGACCTATACCTAGGGCTGACCTGAGATTCAAATGGATGCCCACCCTTCATCCCTTGTCCAAATTGGCTGAAATTTGTACAGAGGATCATTCTTATCTATACCTAGGGCCTGTCAAAAAATGGGAATTTTTGGAGAAACTATTTCAAGAGGTTTTACAAAAATTTAATAATCCATCAATAAATTAAATAGGTATCCTAAACATCTCCAAACCCTCCCAAATTTTGGTGAGTGGTCCCTGGGTTCATTTTAGGTATCTGTATAAAATTTCATTTGGTTTGGATGTATTTTGAATAGGTTTTGACTCAACCCTAACTATACCTTAAAAAGGGCATTTTGGTCAAAGGTTGCACTTTGATTTTGAGTGACCAAATCACCTCAACAGAGGCTGAAATTTGGGCCACTGGCTTGTTATAGCACTTATCACCTCCCCATGGAATATGGGGTAGGGAGGAATAGATTTGCCCTAATTTCCTAGGTCAAACCCTAAGGAGGGACCTTTTGGCCTTGTGAAGGGTATGAGTCCTAAACACCTTGGATGAACTCCAAGTTTTGCAAGGAGGTTCCTAGGATATATAGAACCCTCTGTTAAAAATATTAGCTAATTTTGAAAAGGATAGGGGCCCCAAAACCCTAACCCTAGCTTAGGTCCTAAAACTTGTAGTGTAGGTTTAGGTTGGCTAAACATCTTGAAACTTAACCAAATTTGGGTAGAGAGGGGATTAGGGTATTTTGAGCCTCTGATAATTTACTTGAGGAATTTTGGACAATATTTTTAGCACTTCATTAGTAATCAATGGTAATGCCCTAATAATTATTTTGGCTATTGTGGTCTCACTGCCCATCAAGAGGGTATGAAACATGGGAAGAGTTAGTTTTAGGTTATGATAATCTTGTATGAATTTTGTTAGAATTTTTGGATATCTATTTAGGGCATCTACTTCACAAGTGCTTTATTTTGATTACATATTAATAATTCTTGTCAGAGGTCATTACTTACTGAAAAATCATGAAACTTCCTGCATAGTGTTTTTAGCTCAATGTTATCATATGGAAATTTTTGTGGAATTATTTGATGATTGATTAGCATACTTTGTTCATTAACCCTTAAATTAGAGAGTTCATAAGAAAATCAAATATAGCTTTATTTCCAAATGATAAATTATGAAACTTTTTCTAAGGTACTTGTAGTCCATCACAATCATCTCTGAATTTTGTCTGAATTTTTGGAGGTGTTATTACTATAGAATCTTTTAATATGACTTTTTATGGGGCAACTTTGAAATTAAATTTAAAGGCCTAAACCTTGCTGAAAATTGGTAGACTTAGGATTTAGAGTTGATTAGGCATTTTGTATTTATCATAAATTTAGTGGAATAATACCTTGTCTGATTATGGTACTTCATGTTTAAACCTGGACCTTTTGGGACATTAGAATAAATAAATTAATTATCAGACAAATTAGGAAAATTATGAATTTCTGGATTTATGCTTCAAATGTCTTTTTAGCCATCTAATAATTATCATAAGGGTACTGGATGAGTATTTCATGTACTTCCCTTTTTACGGGTCATGTAGCTTAAGTGGTATGCATATAGCAAAACTGCAGGATTTCATTTGGATGTGAATTAGGGCACGTATGATGGGTCTTGATGGGATGCTGTGAAGACAAGTGGAATGGGCTGCATCTATGGAAGATGAGTGAGTAGGGTGTGGTTTTGTCTAGGTTTATAGGCGTTCGGGTCCGACGAAAGATCGTCCTACCCAAGGAGAGTTGGAGTCAAATTACCCTGGGAATAGCATATCGAAATATGAGAAATAATGGGTAAGGGAATCAACCAATAATAAAATAAGTACCTTGCGAAAGGGAACGCTGGGCGTAATCCCAACACAGTTCCTAGTGCCCCTTGAGAGCCCTTCACAGGGAATACCGGGGGCAGTCCTGGGTTAACGTAAACTGTTTTAACAAGCTGAAAAGAGTAACTTAGTAATTAGGGTTGCACATTCCACGGCACTGATGGCACCAGATGTTGGTTAGGAGCTTCGGCTCGGATGGTTAAAAGGCGGACTTGGGGTCCGGGGAGCTTCGGCTCGATTGTTGAGTCGGACGTGTTGGTCCGGGGAGCTTCGGCTCGGTTCTTGATTACGCTAATTTGCATGTGCATAAAGGAAAGGAAATTAAGGTGGTGGGTCTTCGGTATTGGAGGGTCGATGCACCGACACCAATACGTTGACTCGGCAAGTGTGGTTAGCACTTCGCCAACAGAAGTCCGGTGCGCCAGCCGGCAAGAGTACGCAGGAGTCCGCTTCGTGCACCAAGCATTGAGGCGTACGATAGGTCTGACCGGTAGTGCTTTACTGGTTTAGAGGTGGGCGAGGCCCAACCCACCGCTTCCGTCTGCCACTACGGAGGTATCCTGGGAGGTTACGGCTCCAGAAAGGGGGAACTAAAGGTCTGTGTGCACAGAGTCGGGTGTGTGTGTTGCACTTGCATGTCCATCATACCCACTTGCATGTCATAGCATAATCGTTACCTTAAACCTTGACACCTAAAGTATAAGTGGAATGGGACGCTTATACCTTAGGACCTGCAAAACGACCCCTTAGTTTATAAGCTTGTGTGGGCAAGTTTATAAATTAAGGTTAATTTTGATATATTTAGTTACTGCTGTTTGACCACCGACACCCCAACGTATAAGTCGGTATGAGACTTTTTATACGATGGGAGCCTTGCAAAAGACCCCTTGGCTTATGTGTTTTTCACATAAGCGAAGGTTACATTTCATATTACAGCTTATTGTCTTTATATGCTATAGAACTTGCTAGATTAGGACCGCTGCCATCTGCTTTTGATATTCTCCACCTTCAAGTCCTCCCCTTTCTTCCTCTCCGCTCGGTGCCTAGGAGCCGTGGGGGAAGGGGTGGGGGATGATAGGACTTAGTCTTTTAGACTAACGGTTTTCGAACCGCATCATTTAGGGGATCGCGGAGACCAGCATGGAGGAGCAGCCCCAGAGACCGGTGCGCTTGGAGGTGGGGCAGTCTAGCTCCGGAGTTCACACAGTCGGGACCGTGAGTCTCGACCCTGAGTAGTTTTCTACTTTTGTTTCTGCATGAGAGATCTTGTAGTGAGGTTATGATGTACCGGGCATAAGCCCGTTTTTGCTACTCTGATGTTATTTTCTGTGGACACTCCCTTCGTGGAGTTATATTTATTATGTCATGTGATTCTCTGTGGACAGATAGTTTCCATTTTACTTCATTATGCTACTTTTCTGTGATCGAATTGGCCGGCAGAATCGGCGCTTTGTGGTGATGACCCTTTAGGGCGTGAAGGAGTCACCGCAAAACGGCGGTTCTGGGCCTAAGACCCCGGTGTCGAAAAAGAAAAAAAAAGGGGGTCTTACAAGTGGTATCAGAGGAGACCTCGATCGAAAAGTAGCCGTCCACAACCCTGGGTCACCCCCGCGTGGGTTTAGTTTGGGGACAAACTAAGCAGCGGAAGCAGTGGTGTGCCCATATGGGGGGAATCACATGTAAATTGTCCACTTTCATTAGGCATTGAGTCGATTACCTACTGATGTAGTTCGTTTTGCAGCCCCCAGCTCAGCCCACCCCACAAGGTGGAGCTCAGCAGACTCCAGACATTGCACCACCTCCCATGGTCCCCACACCTTTCCTCCAGTCAGACATGGGGCAGACCCTTACAGCTATCCTTGAGGCCTTCCGGGCTCAGCAAGCTCCAGCCCAGCAGCCAAACCCAGGGGCCAACTGGATGAGCACCTTCCGAGGACTCTCTCCCCCATCATACTTAGGGACAGAGTCGGCAGTACGGACAGAGGAGTGGCTGGATGTTATGTACGAGATGTTGACCGGGATACGATGCCCTTGGGAGGAGAGGGTGGCCCTAGTGGTGTCTTGCTTGGAGTCACATGCTAAGCGGTGGTGGAAGACGCTGTTGGACACGACATTTGCTGATAGGGAGATTGCAGAAATCACTTGGGAAGAATTCAGGGCCACGCTGCTGGAGCACTTTGTTCCTCAGTCGGCCAGGGATGAGTTGGAGGAGCGGTTCTTGCAGCTGAGGCAGGGCACCAGGACAGTGGTGGAGTACCACCGAGAGTTCGATCATTTGGCCCGATATGCGGGCTCCTATCAGCTGGACGAAGCAGGTTACGTCAAGAGGTTTTATAAGGGCCTAAAAGAGGAGTTGAGGGAGGCCTTGCTTTTTGTCTCTGACGGGCCCATCTCCCGGATTTTGGAGATGGCGAAGAGGATTGAGGCCGACTGGCACACCACTCGGGGCCGGAAACGGCAAGCGGAGGACCAGGGCCGGAGGGCCCGAAATGATCAGCGGCGAGGCACCATACCAGATGGAAGGAGGGCAGAGGAGCAGCCTCGTCAGGAGTTGAGGCAGGAGCCGAGAGAGCAGGTGGTTTTGGCCCCTCAACCTCTCCGGATCCAGGAGATGCAGAGACCCCGGGGTATGGCGTATCCCCCGCCGGAGTGCTTCCATTGTCACCAGGTGGGACATCTCCGGAGAGACTGACCTATGAGGGGGGCACCACCTCCAGCACCACGGGGTGGCCCACCGGCCCAGCATTTCGGAGGCCGAGGACGCGGCCGAGGACGTGGTTACCAGGGAGGCGACCGCAGGCAGAATGGGGAGCAGATTTACGCTTTGGACTTGGCACAGCCCCGGAACCCGGACAGGGTTATCGCAGGTATGGGAGTAATCTTAATTTTAGATTCATTCATTACTCATATTAAGTGTTAATAGAACTACTAAACGACCTAGGTTAGAAAACCTTACACCAGAGTTTCTTTCAAACTGATTTAGGAATGGTGATGGTGTGCGACAAGCCTGCCCATACCCTGTTCGACACGGGGGCATCGCACAACTTTGTGTCGGAGGATTTCGTCAAGGACCTGGATCAGATTCGTTGTTATACGGGACTACCCAGGAGGGTGCGCCTCCCCAATGGGATGGAGATCCAGTCTACAGAAAAGTGCCTCCTGGAGGTTACCATAGACGGGTTGACACTCGAGGCCCCGACGACGATCCTGAGGATGCCGGACTTCGACCTCGTCTTGGGCATGACATGGCTTGTCTGGAACCATGCCCAGATTGATTGCCCAGCAAGGAGGGTCGTGTTGAGCCACGGCGATACTTATGCGACATTCGAAGGTACTACACCGGTCTCTCGTCGCCTGCTTTCATCTATTCAGGCCGTTAAGGCTCATATGCAAGGGGACGAGGTATATCAAGTATTATTCGAGATGACTGAGGAGAAGGACCTGATTGCTAACATTCTGGTGGTTCGTGACTACGCCGATATTTTTCTGGATAAGCTGCCAGGACTACCTCCGCATAGGGAGAAGGACTTCCAGATTCAGTTGGTACCAGGGGCTAAGCCGGTATCCAAGGCCCCTTATCGGATGGCCCCAAAGGAGTTGGCGGAGTTTCGGACACAATTGCAGGAGCTGGTGGAAGCAGGATTTGTTAGGCCGAGCTCCTCATCGTGGGGAGCTCCTGTCCTATTCGTGAAGAAGAAGGACGGCACTTTACGCCTGTGCATCGACTATCGAGCACTAAACAGGCTGACCGTCCGAAATACCTATCCGCTCCCCAGGATAGACGAGTTGTTCGATCAACTGGAGGGAGCCCATTATTTTTCGAAGCTGGACTTGAGGTCAGGCTATTACCAGCTGCGGATCCAGGAGGAGGATATTCCGAAGACGGCCTTTAGTAGCTGATATGGATTGTATGAGTTCATCGTGATGCCCTTCGGGCTCACGAATGCTCCGTCGGCGTTTATGAGCCTCATGAACCGGGTCTTCGAGGCTTATTTGGATGTGTTCGTCATAGTGTTCATAGACGACATCCTTATCTATTCTAAGACGGAGGAGGAGCACACACGACATCTGGCACTGACCTTGGAGAGACTGCGGGAGCATCGCCTTTATGCGAAGTTCAGTAAGTGTCAGTTCTGGCTGAAGGAGGTGGCTCTCTTAGGCCACATTATCAGCGGAGCCGGGCTGGCAGTGGACCCGGCAAAGATTCAAGCTATTTCGGAGTGGCCGTAGCTGAAAACAGCCACTGACGTACGGAGTTTTCTAGGACTTGCCGGTTACTATCGGAAGTTCGTGGAGGGATTCTCTCGAATCGCCCTCCCGCTCACATCCTTGACGAAGAAGGAGGCACCGTTCGTGTGGACCCCGCAGTGCCAGACAGCTTTCCAGGAGCTGAAGGATCGGCTGACCTCGGCTCCCATTCTTACTCTCCCCTCGGGGAGGGAGGGATTTCAGGTCTACACCGACGCATCATATCAGGGGATGGGAGCAGTACTGATGCAGAATGGACACGTCATAGCTTATGCTTCCCGCCAGCTGAAGACCCATGAGAAGAACTACCCAGTGCACGACCTGGAGATGGGAGCAGTTGTATTCGCACTAAAAATATGGCGGCACTACCTTTATGGAGTCCACTATGACATATACTCCGATCATAAGAACCTTAAGTACGTGGACACGCAGAAGGAACTAAACATCAGGCAGAGACGGTGGGTGGAGTTCCTTTCTGACTATCAGTATGAGATGCATTACCACCCGGGGAAGGCGAACGTGGTAGCGGATGCACTGAGTAGGAGAGCTGCCACAGCAGGAGCAGAGCCTCAGTTGATGTCTATGGAGCTGCTGCAGAGACTAGAGGACATGCACATTACTCTGGTATCGTCTGATGATCCTGAGCTCTATGAGGAGTACTTGGCCGCGATAGGCGCAACCGATGACATCAGAGACCGGGTCAGAGAGGGACAGAGGCAGGATGCCAAGTTGGAACCCATCTTCCAAGCTCTGGAGGCAGGCACTGCAGGAGACTACACACTGAGGGACGACCTGGTGTGCTTCAGAGGACGGGTGTACATACCGGAGGGAGGCCAGATCCGGGAGGATATTATGACGGAGGCGCACTGCAGCCGGTATTCTGTACACCCGGGGATCACAAAGATGACGGCTGATTTGAAGAAGACGATGTACTGGCCGGGCATGAAGAAGGATGTCTCACACTTCGTAACCCATTGTGAGGCATGTCAGCTAGTGAAGGCGGAGTGCAGGAACCCCGCAGGATTATTGCAGCCACTCCCGGTACCGGAGTGGAAGTTTGACGACATAGCCATGGACTTCATACATGGGTTTCCCCGGTCTCGGACAGGGAATGACTCGATCTGGGTAATCGTTGATCGGTTGACCAAGGTGGCTCGATTTATACCGATCAGGAAGGATGATTCAGTAGGAGTACTGGTGCGGAAGTTTGTGGAACAGTTCATTCGTTATCATGGCGTGCCCAGGACGATAGTGTCGAATCGGGATGGCCGGTTCACCTCCAGGGAGTGGAGATCCGTGCAAGCTTACTTAGGCACGTGATTGACCTTCAGCACTGCATTCCACCCTCAGACAGACGGGCAGACAGAACGCACCAACCGGACGCTGGAGGACCTCTTGAGGCTATGCATCTTGGACCGCGGGGAACCGTGGGAGAAACTCTTACCCCTTGTCGAGTTCTCCTATAACAACAGCCACCAGTCCAGCATCAGGATGGCGCCTTACGAAGCCTTGTACGGGAGGAGATGCCGGACCCCGCTTTCTTCGGTGCAGAACGAAGATCCGAAAGTGTTGGGGTCAGAGTTTGTTGAAGACACCGAGGCACAGGTGAGGCTGATCAGGGACAGGATGCTCGAGGCACAGAGTAGACAGGCTAAGTACTATGACGCCCGGCATCGGCAGGTGGAGTTCCAGGTGGGGGACCGGGTGTTTCTGAAGATCCGGCCCATGCATGGAGTCTCGCGGGTGCGTGGTCGGAGGAAGAAGCTCAGCCCTAGGTACATGGGCCCTTACAGGATCCTGGAGCGGATCGGACCCCTAGCCTATCGGCTGGAGTTACCCCCAGAGCTGGAAGCGCTGCACGACGTCTTCCACATTTCTTCTTTGAGGAGGGCTCTGCTACGCCCGGAGCAACAGATTTTGACCACCGAAGGGCCGATAGCTTCAGACCGGTCGGTTCGTTTGGAGCCTGTGAGGATCGACGACCGAGGAGTGCGGGTCTTGCGACGCAAGAAGGTCCCACTAGTCAAGGTCCTGTGGAGGAACCACGGCCAGGAGGAGCATACCTGGGAGCCACAGGACCTGATGCGACAAAGATACCCCGAGCTATTCAGTCAGGTATACCTCTCGGACCCCTCAAGATGTTAATTTATTTTTCCTGCTTCAAGTATACTAAGGGCTGCTCTAGGCAGATAGAGGCTTATCTTTTGTTTATTGGGGGCTTATCCTTGTTTATTGGGATTTTGGTTTGCCGATTGGGCGAAAGGGTCTTAGATCTAAGTTTTCCCGTAGAATCTAATTTAACAAACAAGGCGTCATAATGGGATGTTACCAGACTCTTTCCTTCGGTAGTGAGACTCGTAGGCTCAACCTTGATTTCGAGGACGAAATCTTTGTTTTGTTTATTGGGATTTGTAACATCTCATTTCCAACTAGACCCCTAAGAGTGGTTTTGGCCATGACTAGGTCATGACAAACCCTAGAAAGCCAGAAATGGGCCAAGAGATAGGAGGCCAAGGTGAGGATCACCATGGTCTGCTAATAGTAGAATTTTGAACAATGGTTTAGAATGACAATGGGGCTTCACCATGACCCCAAGACCCTACCACAACATTCCCAAACATTTTGGGAGCCCTATTAGAGCCAAAAGGACCCATTAGGGTCAACCCAAGAGGCCCAGTTGACCAAGGTCAACCCTAGCCCTAAATGGGTCAAACTAGCCTACTTAGGGCCAACTAACCTACTCCTAGCCTAAAGGACCCCTCCTATGCCCTCCTAACCCTAAAGTGAGGTCAAATGGTCACTAAGGACACATTGGGGTCAGCCCTAGAGGCCAGGTTGACCCAAGTCAACTCAAGCCCTAACCTGGTCAAAGTACCCTTACTAAGGGTATGTGACCTCCAAAGTACAGGGTAACCCTACATAACCCTACCTGGACCCTAAGGGAAGCCAATGGGTCACCCCAATTGGTCATGTTGACCCAAGTCAACTCTAGCCCTAAAATGGTCAAAGTGCCCTTACCAAGGGACATGTGACCCCCAAGATGCCCAACCAACCCTACGCAAGTCTTCCTAGACCTCAAGGGAGTCCAATGGGTCACCAAGGACCCATTTGGGTTAACTCAAATGGTCATTGTACAACCCTGTGTCCGGCGAGCGGGTCCCACCAGGGAGGTTGAACAGGCCTGCCCCCGCGACTCGCACCCAAGCGGCAGGACGGGCTGAACGACTAAAGGGCTGGCCCGCTCCTGCCCATCTCAGGCGAGCGAGCTGGCGACCCGCCGCAAGCGAGCCGGACCCCGAGCGCGACCTAACCGCCGGTCCGCCCGGCGAAAGGCAGGCAGCTCGCCCATATCGGCTCGCACTCGCCCAGTGAGGGCAGGCGAGCCCCAGAGCCGGGTCGCGCCCGCCTCCCACGGATGGAATCAGAGGCGAGCTGACTCCCCATGGGTGCGAATAGCTACTTAGAACAGCGGGGCCTCGCTGTTGGCAGACCAGGTTGGACTGCGCATAGCTATTCAGAACAGCGGAGTTTGGCTGTTGGCAGACCCAACCAGGGGCTTTTTGGTATTTCCAGGTCAGTTCTTTTGGTTATTGGCAGTTCAGATTCTGAAAATCTATAAATAAGACCCAAGGGGTACCTCAGAGGACACGCCTTTCGGTGCCTCCTTGCTCTCATTTTCAAGTGTTCTCTGAGAGTGCCTTAGCTCGGTTCTTGGCTAAGGAGGGGAAGCGCTCAGAGATCTTCCGGGTTTGTGGTGGGACCTCCCTGCCGAGCCCTTGGGTCTGTCCTTTCTTGTCTCTCTCGTTGTTTTCCTTGCAGGTGCGAAGTAGGCGCGAGACCACCCCTTCCCCAAGGGTCGAACTCCACAAGAGGCCGGTTTCCGGTTTCAACATCTTGGTGCGGTGAGCGTGGAGAGTGGTCAGTGCAGAAAAGCTTCGGCGAGCTCAATGACGGGAGGTCAAGGATCTGACAGGCAGAACTCGCCGCCCAACCCACCTCTCGCGACAGTGGGGATGTTTGAAGACTTCAGGAACGAGGTGCTGGATCTTGTCAAGATCGCACTCGGCGTGCGGGCCGAGTGTTCGACTCCGGCAGCCCAGATCGCGGCCGCCCCCTCTCTGGGCGAGGACGCTCCTGGCAGGCGAGCCGGGAAGGAAGTGGCTGAGGAAGGTCGGGGGAGCGAGCTCTCGGGGCGCGAGCTCTTCCCCGGCTCGACAGGCCGAGGCCGATTCGGCGAGCTGGGTCCGCGTGACTCGCCGGCCCGCTAGGTGGGGGGAGGCAGCCCCTTCAGCGAGCTGGTCTCCTCAGCTCCAGTACCAGACGGGTTCAGAGAGCCCGAGATGACCTACTACACCGGAAAGGGAGACCCGGTTCAGCACGTCCAGTGGTTCGAGGACGTGGTCTCCATCCGTCAGATGTCGGACGGATTCAAGTGCCGTCTCTTCGCCATCACCCTCCGGGATAAGGCGAGGGAGTGGTTCCACCAGCTGCCGGCCAGTTCCATCTATTGCTTCGAGGACCTACACCGAGGGTTCATGTTGAGGTTCACTACCGCAAAGAAGAGGAAGAAGGAGTCTGAGTCCCTGTTCCACATAAAGCAGGGGGTGAACGAGACGTTGGGGAGCTACGTCGATCGGTTCCAGGAGGAGGTTACCCAAGTCCAGGAGATGCCGGGCCACAGTCTGATGATGTCCTTCACCCTGGGCCTGCAGCAGGGTTTCTTCCGCATGGAGCTGAAGAGGATTCCCCCTCTCTCCTACGAGGAGCTGATGGAGAGGGCGGCGAGAGAGGTCGACGGGGAGGCGTCGAACCCAGAATTTGCGAGGAAGTTGGCCAGGTGGGCGACTGAGGAGGAGGAGTCGAAGGGAGGAAGAAGACAGGAAGAGAGGAGGGAGGAGCCCAGGCAGAGGGAGCAGAGGGAGCAGAGGCAGCTCCAAGGACAACAGCCAGGATGGGGGCGTCAGGAGCCCGACCGTAGGCTGGGCTGGAGACCAGAGTGGCAGGGGCAGGGGCCACAGAGGGGATACTACGGGAGAGGTCACTATCAGGGGAGGCAGGACCAGTTCCACCCCCCAGGCTGGAGGCAGGGTCAGAGGCCGCGGCTCCCCGATCAGGAGGAGGCCATGGCCATAGCTCTGGGAGCAAGGAGAGGGGTCATGAGGAGGAGGAGAAGGGAGTTCAGGGTGGAACTGCCCTACTGCGACTTCCATCAGGAAGAGGGGCACGCAACGGCCACGTGCCCGGAATTCTTGGAGATGAGAGAGAACAGGGGGCGGCAGCAGCAGCAGGAGGGGGTGCGGCAGGAAGTAAGGATCGAGGAGGTCCTGCCTCGGACGGAGGAGGATCGCTGTGAAGACCGGGTGGATGTGGGGACCCGAGGAATGATCGGAGTGATCCACGGGGGAGTGGGGGTCGAGGCTTCCCGCAAGGCAAGTCTCCACACCATGTATCGGCGGAGCGTCGCCTCTACGTCCCAAACCCCGCCGCCAGAGGAGAGGATCACTTTCTCCAGAAGCGACATGCCGGACCACGAGGATCCGTTCTGTGATGCGCTGGTCATCAAGGCCGCCATCGAGAACTTCACTGTCTCTCGAATCCTAGTGGACAATGGGAGTTCCGTGAACGTCGTCTTCAAGAAGGCGTTCGACGCGATGCAGGTAGAAGCTAAGAGGGTGCTGGCCTCGGACAGGCCCTTGTTCGGGTTCTCGGGAGAGAGGAAGGAGGTAGAGGGAGGAGTCGGCCTCCATGTCACCCTGGGAGGGCAGTCCCGAAACTGCAAGTTCGTCATTGTGGACGCCCCCAGCAGCTACAGCGCAATCTTCGGGAGGCCCCTGATCAGCGCCTTCCGCTGCGTCCCCTCATCTTTCCATCAGTGCTTGAAGTTCAACGCCGAGGGGGCGCAGGTCAGGGTTAGGGGAGACCCTAAGGTGGCACGGGAATGCTACGTCACCGCGGTGAACACCATCTCTTGGCAGGAAGGGGCCGAGGAGATGGGGCGGAGGATGGAGGAGAACGAACAGGAAGCCGGAGAGGTGGAGCCGGAGGTGAAGGGCTGCGCAGAGAAGGCGGAAGGAGGGGGTTTGGAGGAAGTGGTCGAAGTAAGGGCCGTGGCAGAGGAGATGGAGGTAGAGGTCCCCGCTCAGGAGGAAGGGGATGCCGAGGGGTGGGGAGAGCAGTCCAGGCTGGAGGCCGCAGAGGAGGTGGTGGAGCTGGAGGTGCTCACCCGCAGAGGCAGGGTGGAGAAGATCCGCGTCAGCGGGGGGCTGACCCCGGAGGACCAGGGCAGGATGCTGGAGTGCATCCAGAAGAACGTGGACATCTTCGCCTGGAGCGCCGCGGAGATGCCGGGGGTTGACGCGGATGTGGCTTGCCACCGCCTCAACCTGGACCCGGGAACACGCCCCGTCCAGCAGAAGAAGAGATCCACGGCGGACAGGCTAGCGGAACCCATCAGGGAGGAGGTGGCAAAACTTCTCAAAGCGGGCTTCGTGTCCGAAATTCAATACCCCGGCTGGGTCTCGAACGTTGTGATGGTCAAAAAGGGAGACGGCCGCTGGCGCTTGTGTATCGATTTTTCCCTTCTTAATAAAGCTTGTCCTAAGGATTGTTACCCCTTGCCTCGGATCGACGCGCTGGTTGACTCAGCCGTCGGTTTTTCTGTAATGAGTTTTTTAGATGCATTTTCAGGTTACCATCAGATCAGGATGCACCCCCCGGACATAAAGGATGTCTCATTCATCACAGGGGACGGCTGCTATTGCTACAAGATGATGCCGTTCGGGTTGAAGAACGCCGGTGCCACCTATCAAAAAATGATGGACAGGGTCTTCAAGGAGCAAAGGGGGAGAAACTTGGAGGTCTACGTGGACGACCTCATGATCAAGAGCCGAGACGTGGACTCCCACCTCCGGGACCTGGAGGAGACGTTCGTCACCCTGCGCCGATACAAGATGCGGCTGAACCCCCTTAAGTGTGTTTTCGGGGCTAGCCGGGGGAAGTTCTTGGGGCATCTCCTCACCCCCGCGGGGGTCGAGCCGAATCCCGACAAGGTCAAGGCTATCTTGGAGCTGGGGTCCCCGCGGAATGCAAAGGAGGTCCAACGGTTGACAGGGAAGCTAGCAGGACTGAGCCGCTTCCTCTCTCGGGCAGGGAGAAGTGCTCCCCCTTCTTCAAAACGCTGAGGGGGGCCAGAGGTTCGAATGGACTAAGGAATGCGAGGAGGCGTTCCAGGCCCTCAAGGCGCAGCTAACACAGGCCCCGCTGCTCCAAGGGCCGAAGGAGGGTGAAGACTTGTTCTTATATCTCGGGGTCGGGGCAGAGGCCTTGAGCTCCGTCTTGGTGCGAGAAGAGGGGAAGAGGCAGCTCCCTGTTTATTATGTCAGCCGGGTCCTGAGGAAGGCCGAGCTCCGATACCCAATCTTGGAGAAGCTTGCGTTCGCACTAATTATCTCGGCTCGGAGGCTACGACCATACTTCCAGGCACACTCAATCCGAGTGGTGACCGACCATCCCCTCCGCAACATCTTCGAGGGGGTGGAGCACTCGGGCCGGCTGGCCAAGTGGTCGGTGGAGCTAAGCGAGTTCGATGTTTCCTTCGTGCCACGGCTCTCGATCAAAGCTCAGACGATGGCCGACTTCCTGGCCGACTACGTAGTAGAAGTAACAGAGGAGGAGCTCACTTGCCCGGCTCCTTGGAAGGTGAGGGTGGATGGAGCCTCAGGAAGGCATTCACTCGGGATAGGAGTGGTCCTGGAGAGCCCCCAAGGGACTCAGATTGAGCAGACGGTGGTGGTACATTTCCCCATTACCAATAACCAGGCCGAGTACGAAGCAGTGATAGCGGGACTACGCCTGGCCAGAGAGTTGGGGGTGCTGGATGTGGAAGTTCTGACCGACTCCATGGTGGTGGCTTCCCAGATCAACGGGGAGTTCGAAGCAAGGGAGCCCGCTTTGAAGTTATACTTGGCCAAAGTGAAGGGGGTCATAGGGACCTTCCAGACCTTCTCCATCCGACACGTGCCAAGGGGGGAGAATGAACAGGCCGACCAACTGGCGAAGCATGGCCCCCGGATGGGGGGCACCATCACCGACCTGTTCCGCCCCTCCATCGAAGAGGGGGAGCTCATGGAGATCGATCAGCAGCCCTCGTGGATGGACCCAGTAACAGTTTTCCTCTCCACGGGAGAATATCCGGAGGGAGTAGACAAGAAGAAGCTGAGGCATAAGTCTGCCTACTACCTCCTCAAAGACGGGCAACTATACAGAAAGACCCTTTCCGGGATGCTGGCTCGCTGCGTTTCCGAGGGCGAGGCGCAAAGGATCTTGGAAGAAGTCCACTCCGGGGAGTGCGGGAGTCATTCCGGGAGTCGGACCTTGGAGGGGAGGATAGTCCGGCAGGGGTATTTCTGGCCCACCCTGGGCCGGGACGCCGCGGAGTTCGCAAGAAGATGTCATAAGTGCCAGCTATTCGCCCCCCTCCAGCTACAGCCGGCCCAGCAACTCAAGAGCATCACGGCCCCCTGGCCCTTTGCAATCTGGGGAATGGATTTGGTTGGGCCGTTCCCCCAGGCTAGCGGCCAGAGAAGGTTCCTCCTGGTGATGATCGACTACTTCTCAAAGTGGATGGAGGTGAAGGCGTTGGCAAAGGTGACCTCCCAGGTAATCAGGAACTTCGTTTGGGGGGAGATCATCTGTCGCCATGGGCTGCCCCAGGCCATCGTCACAGACAACGGGCCTCAGTTCGCCAGCGCCGAGTTCACCAGTTTTTGCGAGCAGCTTGGGATCGATCTCAGATTCGCCTCGATCCACCACCCCAGGAGCAACGGGCAGGTGGAGGCGGCAAACAAAGTCATCGTCAATCTCCTCAAAAAGAGGGTGGAAAACCTGAGGGGGAGCTGGGTGGAGCAGCTCCCCGCCGTCCTTTGGGCCCTTAGAACCACCCCTAACACGGCCACGGGGGATACCCCCTTCAAGCTCTCCCATGGGTGCGAGGCGGTGCTCCCCATAGAATTCGAAGTCCAAACGCCGCGAGTCGGGACGGCCAGAGAAGGCCGAGAGGAATGGCAAGCCGAGAATGGGGAGGAACTGAGGCTCTCCCTCGACATGGTGGAAGAGTTGAGGGACCTTTCGGCCATCCGGCAGGAGGAGGTCAAAAGGAGGATGGCAAAATACTTCGACAAGCATGTCAGGGTCAAGCAGTTCGCTGAAGGGGACCTGGTACTGAAGAAGGTGGACGCGGCGGGGCGGTCAGCGTCCGTAGGGAAACTCAACCCCAGCTGGGAGGGGCCATTCATTGTGAAGGAAGCTTTGAAGTCGGGGGGCTACCGGCTCCAAAATGTAGAAGGCGAGGCCCTGAGTCTCACCTGGAGTGGAGACGACTTGAAGAGATTTTTTCCCTAATTTCTTGTAAGCAACACGATTTATTATAATGAAGCTTTTCTTTTCCCTCCCCCAGGATTGTCATACCTAGGCTCGCTCAGAGAATGGAGAATGAATTTGGACCCCGAGAAGATCCCGCTGCCAGGCTCTCACCTAGCTGGCAGGGCCGGAAGTCACTCGGTGTCATCCCTAGCCTCGAGAAGATCCCGCTGCCAGGCTCCCACCTAGCTGGCAGGGCCGGAAGTCACTCGATGGAGAATGAATTTGGACCCCGAGAAGATCCCGCTGCCAGGCTCTCACCTAGCTGGCAGGGCCGGAAGTCACTCGGTGTCATCCCTAGCCTCGAGAAGATCCCGCTGCCAGGCTCCCACCTAGCTGGCAGGGCCGGAAGTCACTCGATGGAGAATGAATTTGGACCCCGAGAAGATCCCGCTGCCAGGCTCTCACCTAGCTGGCAGGGCCGGAAGTCACTCGGTGTCATCCCTAGCCTCGAGAAGATCCCGCTGCCAGGCTCCCACCTAGCTGGCAGGGCCGGAAGTCACTCGATGGAGAATGAATTCGGACCCCGAGAAGATCCCGCTGCCAGGCTCTCACCTAGCTGGCAGGGCCGGAAGTCACTCGGTGTCATCCCTAGCCTCGAGAAGATCCCGCTGCCAGGCTCCCACCTAGCTGGCAGGGCCGGAAGTCACTCAATGGAGAATGAATTTGGACCCCGAGAAGATCCCGCTGCCAGGCTCTCACCTAGCTGGCAGGGCCGAAAGTCACTCGGTGTCATCCCTAGCCTCGAGAAGATCCCGCTGCCAGGCTCCCACCTAGCTGGCAGGGCCGGAAGTCACTCGATGGAGAATGAATTCGGACCCCGAGAAGATCCCGCTGCCAGGCTCTCACCTAGCTGGCAGGGCCGGAAGTCACTCGGTGTCATCCCTAGCCCCTAGAAGATCCCGCTGCCAGGCTCCCACCTAGCTGGCAGGGCCGGAAGTCACTCGATGGATAATGAATTTGGACCCCGAGAAGATCCCGCTGCCAGGCTCTCACCTAGCTGGCAGGGCCGGAAGTCACTCGGTGTCATCCCTAGCCTCGAGAAGATCCCGCTGCCAGGCTCCCACCTAGCTGGCAGGGCCGGAAGTCACTCGATGGAGAATGAATTTGGACCCCGAGAAGATCCCGCTGCCAGGCTCTCACCTAGCTGGCAGGGCCGGAAGTCACTCGGTGTCATCCCTAACCTCGAGGAGATCCCGCTGCCAGGCTCCCACCTAGCTGGCAGGGCCGGAAGTCACTCGATGGAATGACTCAGAAAGCAATGGCCTGCGACCTAGAGCAAATCGCGTTGTCAGACTCCCACCTAGCCGGCAAGGCCGGGAACTACCCGAAAAGCGTGCGCAGCAGGAAGAAATCGCAAGAGTTAGCCAGAAAAGAAGGAAAGGGTCTAGCATAGCCCCACCCTCAAGCCCCGGAAAAGGTGGTCGAGTAAATGCAAAGGCCCGGGCGAGAGTCCCCAAAAAATTAAGCGTGCGGCCGAGGAGCGAGCCGGCTCGCCTCGCTCGGCGGACGAGCCAGCTCACCTCGCTCGGCGGACGAGCCCGCTCACCACGCTCGGCGGACGAGCCAGCTCGCCTCGCGCGGCGAGCGGGCAGCGGCCTCGTCAGAACCGGACCGCAGGGGGGGGTCGCGCCGTCCGGCAATGACGTCGTTGGGAAAAAACAAGGCGGGCGAGAAATATAAGAGGAACAATAGCTGAAAGGAACAATAGATAGGAATATAAAGTATAAGCGCGACTCACGCATACATCTCAGACCAGATTGTTATACATCATGTTCATCTACAAAGTATATTACAAAAGGGGGGGGGGGGGGGGGAAACGCGAGACCTAGAGACCCTAAAGCGGCTGGAAGCTTCTGTCGCCGGGCTCCGGCACGGGGAGGAACAGCGCCGGCACTACGTCTTTTGCCGAGAGTCCCGCTGCCTCGCTCGTAAGCAGATCCGCGCGCCTCAGCGTCTGCATCGTGTATCTCGATGCGCTGGCCGCGTTCTTCTGCATTAGCACCTCCAGGTCGTAGTCGGAGAGGTGCTCGCGCGGGCAGACCCTGCTGTCTGGAGGAGGGACAGCGGCGGCGCCTCCAGCTCGCGTACTCGCGCCTCCAGCGCCGCCTTTTCTTGGCCAAGGGTGGCGATCTCGGCACCCATCCGGCTCGCCGTCGCCGCGTCCTGGGGAAAAATGAACAGGAATAACCGTGAGCCGTGTTAACGAAAAGGAGGAAGTACGGTTCAGGCTGAGCACGTACCACCACGCCAAGATACCGCGCGAGGGTCTCCTCGGCCGCGTCGGCTCGCCTCCTGTGAGTGTCCGCGTCCGCCTGGGCAAGCTTCCGGGCCTCTTCCTTCTCATCCGCCATCTTCTGGATAGACGCGGCGTTCCGCTCCACCTGGGTGCAGCGCCTCCCCACCATGTGAGCCAGCTCCAGACCGCGCAGCTGGGCCCGCGAGCTCTCATGAATCAGCACTCGTGTCGCCTCCTTGTCATAAATGGCGGCGTCTTCACGCGAGTACAGACCAAAGGAGAGGCTGTACGCCTCCCCGCCGATGGTATCCTGCTCCATCCAGCTCGGCAGCAGGGTCGAGATCGTTGCGCGATTCGACTCCTTGTCCCACGACAGGAGCGGGACGCCGAGCTCGTCCAGGTACTTCTCGCCGTAACCGAAGTTCCGATGCCCTCTCGGCACCGGCCCCGCAGCAGCTTCAGACTCGCCCGGCGGCGCGGAGGTGCCCGCCGCCCCGACCGGGGAGTCGCTGGTCGAAGCAACCAGCGGGGGCGAGGGGGCCTCAGTCGGCAAAACCGCGGGGGCCTTGCCTTTTCTTTGGCTCGCGGAGGGTTGCTGATCCGCGGTCTTCGCCGACTTCGGCGGAGGCGCTGACTGTCCGCCGCCCGGTCGCTTCTTGGCCGGGATCGATGAGATGTCGCGCTGGGCGGCATCCGCGGCCTGGGCGCGGGCGAGAACCCCGGGGGGAATCCGAGCGCTTTCGTAAGGAGGATGAAGGGGAATGTCGCGTTCACCTGCGAAGAAGGGAAGGTGAGATGAAAGAAGAGTGGGAAAGTAAGGCCTAACAGAGACGAGTGGCAAACCTCCCCCCGGCGGGACAGCCGCGAGATCGTCAAGGTGGCGGCGCAGGAACGCGACTTCAAAGTTCTTCCCGACGAAGAACGCGAACAGGTCGGCCTCATGGCCGCCTAGGTTGGGCGGCCGGTAGCTCGCCTCGCTGAGCTGTACCGGCGAGAAGGGCACGTTGCCGAGGTCCCCTTTGACGAACAGGAACTTCTTCAGCCAGTTGTGACTCTTGTTAACCGTCTCCCGCACCTTGAGGTGGGCGCTGGAGAAGTAGGCCGTCCCGTCTCGGTTCGCCCTGAAGGAGAACAGCTTCCGGAATACTGCGAGGCTGAACTCCACCCGCTCCTCTCGCAGGAAGCAGGCGAACCCCATCATGACGGCGATGGAGTTCGGGGTCATCTGGCCCAGGACGACCCCGAAATATTTGAGCACCTGGCGCACCTCGGGCCATAGGGGGAGTCGCAGGCCTACCTCGAAGTGAGCGAGAGGGATGGCGAGCTCATCCCTAAACAGGTCGTTGATCTTCTCCCCCTCTTCGGGTCGCCTCGCAGAGAACCCGGCTGGGATGTGGTCGCCTAAAGCTTCCAAGTACTCGCGCTCTGTGATGACGGCGCGAGGGAAATCATGCTCGGAGAAGGTCCAAGCGCATTTGCTTCGGCCGTCCGCGTCGCCGCCGCCTCCGCCCATCCCCGTCGATTCGCCGCCGAACGCGAGAGAAGAAGCCGGGAGGCGAGCTAGAATCGCACTTCGCGAGAAAAGGGGAAGCGAGAAGACATTTTGGAATCGGTGGAGAAATAAGGGCCGGCAAGGCCTATTTATAGGAAAAGAGAAGGGGCGGGAAACTTCCCGCCAAAAGATGGGGTGCGGATAGCAAAAATTAATCCGACGGTTCGACTTCCCGCGCGCGACCGCGCCTCAAAGGTCGATCCGGCACGGTCCTCGCCCGGCTGCAACCGCGGGAGACCGGCGCGGGCGAACCAACCCCAACCCGCACCCGCACGCCGTGCCGCGCGAGACGGGAGATTCCCGTCTAGCGAGCTCCCCGGCTCGCCCTCGCCCCGATCAGCGCGAAAGGGAGAATGGACCCTTCCCTTTAACCCGCACACAGAAATCAAAAGAAAAGCAGCGCGATAAGTTCAATACATCTCAGCAATAAAATAGTTAGGCCCCTAGGCGGGCTAAAAGAGTCGCGAGCAATTATAAGTACAAGATAACTGCGAAATAACAGTAACCCCGCGGTATCCCGCGAGCGAGGGGCAAACAGCTGGGTCAGTACTCGACCCACTTCCACCTGTGCCGCCTCTTCGTTCCCGCTCGCGGCGGCACGCGAGGATCGTGGTAGTCGCGAACCGCCACCAGTTCCCGCTGAGCCATGCCGACCTGCTCTGTGGCGCTCCTAAGATGTCCCTCGGCCCGCGTTATGTGCACGCCCGGCGAGGTGACGTCGTCGTCTTCCGCTTCACGCCGAGGGCCCTCCAGGACAGCGAGTCGGGCCTCAGTCTCGGCCTTATCTTCGTCAACCCTCCTCATGATCTCCTTCAACATCAGTGTGTGTTTCTGGAACAGCCGTGTCACCTGCCCCTTCATCGCGACCGCGTCGGTCGGGTCGCCCAGGTAGTCAGAAACGCTGTCCACATCGGGCGGATGTGAGTACCCTTCGCTCATCTCGGTCTCGGGAGAGGCCCTGTGGAAGCCTGCAAGCGAGGCGAGTCAGAAGGAGCGAGCAAGAGACGAAGCCCAACAATAAAAACCAGCTCACCAGGGGTTGGCACATCGCCCGCACCGACAGATGGGCGAGAAGAGCCCGGCCGACCCTGAAAGTTCCCTCCCTCGAGGGTCTCAAGAGATTTCCCCAGCCCATGGGAGACCGCCGGACGGGGAGTTTCCGGAGGTGGGCGATCCAGACCTGGGGAACTCGCGATCTTCTCAGGCGATGGAGGCGGGGGACGATCCTCTCCCCGGTTCTCCACCTCCTCACAGGGAATTACCTGCAAAACAGGGAGTCAGACGAATAGCGATAATCAGCGGAAGGCCACGCACCCCGGGGACGACCTCAGCACCCGCCGCCGAGCTGGAGGCCGGGCAGTCGCCCGCCAGAGAACGCTTAACGATCTTTCCCTTCGCCGGCCTGAAGAGGGGGCCGGAGGATCCGCGAACTAGCCATGGGGCGGCCTCGAGGGCCTCCTCCTGAGTCTGCAGGACCGCTGCCGCCAGGCGAGCTCGCACTTCTTCGCTAACCGGCATCGAGGAACAAAAGTCTGCTCAGAGAAAATAAAGGGATTTGGGGAGCCTCCTACAGGGGTCAGCGGTATGTATTTATAGCAGAACAGTGGGCCCCCACCAGAAGATTCCCTGCCAGCTCAGCACAGGGGCTCGCCGAACACGCGGGTTGGATGGTTCTTTCCGAGCTTGGTTCAAGCTCAAAAAGAGCGGGGATTGTGTACAACCCTGTGTCCGGCGAGCGGGTCCCACCAGGGAGGTTGAACAGGCCTGCCCCCGCGACTCGCACCCAAGCGGCAGGACGGGCTGAACGACTAAAGGGCTGGCCCGCTCCTGCCCATCTCAGGCGAGCGAGCTGGCGACCCGCCGCAAGCGAGCCGGACCCCGAGCGCGACCTAACCGCCGGTCCGCCCGGCGAAAGGCAGGCAGCTCGCCCATATCGGCTCGCACTCGCCCAGTGAGGGCAGGCGAGCCCCAGAGCCGGGTCGCGCCCGCCTCCCACGGATGGAATCGGAGGCGAGCTGACTCCCCATGGGTGCGAATAGCTACTCAGAACAGCGGGGCCTCGCTGTTGGCAGACCAGGTTGGACTGCGCATAGCTATTCAGAACAGCGGAGTTTGGCTGTTGGCAGACCCAACCAGGGGCTTTTTGGTATTTCCAGGTCAGTTCTTTTGGTTATTGGCAGTTCAGATTCTGAAAATCTATAAATAAGACCCAAGGGGTACCTCAGAGGACACGCCTTTCGGTGCCTCCTTGCTCTCATTTTCAAGTGTTCTCTGAGAGTGCCTTAGCTCGGTTCTTGGCTAAGGAGGGGAAGCGCTCAGAGATCTTCTGGGTTTGTGGTGGGACCTCCCTGCCGAGCCCTTGGGTCTGTCCTTTCTTGTCTCTCTCGTTGTTTTCCTTGCAGGTGCGAAGTAGGCGCGAGACCACCCCTTCCCCAAGGGTCGAACTCCACAAGAGGCCGGTTTCCGGTTTCAACAGTCATGTTGACCAAGGTCAACTCTATTCTAGTGTTAGGTCAAATTAGTCTAAATGGGCTAACCCAAGCTCAAACCCATTTCCCCCACTTGGGCTAACCTCATTTTATTATTAATATGAGTTAGTGGGCTGCCAATAGGCTGGAGGAGAGATTAAAATTCGGCCATGGTGAGTAGGAGAGAGAAAGCTCCATTTTTCTCTTTAATGGAGGAGAGAGAAAGTGAGAAAAGAGGCCATTCATGGCCAAGGGAGATCAAGGGCCTCTCCAATTGATTCCAAAGGCTGAATACATTCCCCCTCATCAGTTTTAAGGAGTTTAATAGCCATGGCCAGCCATTCAAGGTGGCTGAAATCAATTCCTCCAATAGGGAAGAGAGAGAAAGAAGAAAGAGAAGGCCATTCATGGTGGGGAAGGTGAATCACCCCTCCATTCTTCACCAATTAATTAGTATTCATCTCCCCTATCAGTTTTGAGGAGTTTCCAAATGAATTGGGACAAAGGGGAGGTGAATTTCCATGGGTTTTCTCCAAAACCGAAATTCCAATTCATGACCATTAATGGATTTGAAGCCATGACCCTCCCTCTCCTCCAACCCATTTGATGCTTTTAAAAGCTTCCCTGGGCCAAGAGGTATCGTTTCCACCCTTCACCTAAAGAAACCGGGCAGTTTGGTAGTGAAGTTGCAAGCTTCGGAAAGCTCCACCACCGGCCATGGCGCACCGCCACTACACTCGACGACAAGCTCGGTTAAAGGTCCTCCTCTACTCCTTCTTCCGTGGGTAGATCTTAGGAATCGTTTAGGACAAGAATCGGACTCAATTGAGCCGATCCAAGTTTTCATTTTCATGGTTTTTCCAAAAAAAAATGGTGGTCGGGTTCGCCGGAAACCACCCCTCCGGCGGCCGTGCCGCCGCCCGGCGATAGCCCCCACCTCAACGAAGGTGGTGGCGGTGGTGGCCGGCCAGGGAGGTGGCTGTGTGGCCGGGAAATGCACTTGGAATAAGCTCCAGGTTCGGCCAATCATGGCCCTTGGCTGGAGGAAGAAGATGACCAGGAGCCCCACGATTTGCTTTAAGATTCGTGCAGCATCATTTCTTTTATTTAATTTTGATTTCTGAATTTTCTGTCATGTTTTCTGGGCTGTTTTGCATTAATTATTAAAAATACTTAGTCCCACCTGGTGGGAAAACGGTAAATATGAAAGTTGTAGCCCTATGGGTCTACTGTAATACAAAATTGATTTGGACCAATTTGGCCATGTGGTTGGACCAGGGCACCCATTTTGGTGGGACCTGTACCTAGGGCTGACCTGAGATTCAAATGGATGCCCACCCTTCATCCCTGGTCCAAATTGGCTGAAATATGTACAGAGGATCATTCTTATCTATACCTAGGGCCTGTCCAAAAATGGGAATTTTTGGAGAAACTATTTCAAGAGGTTTTACAAAAATTTAATAATCCATCAATAAATTAAATAGGTGTCCTAAACATCTCCAAACCCTCCCAAATTTTGGTGAGTGGTCCCTGGGTTCATTTTAGGTATCTGTATAAAATTTCATTTGGTTTGGATGTGTTTTGAATAGGTTTTGACTCAACCCTAACTATACCTTAAAAAGGGCATTTTGGTCAAAAGTTGCACTTTTGGTTTTGAGTGAATAATCACCTCAACAGAGGCTGAAATTTGGGCCACTGGCTTGTTATAGCACTTATCACCTCCCCATGGAATATGGGGTAGGGAGGAATAGATTTGCCCTAAGTTCCTAGGTCAAACCCTAAGGAGGGACCTTTTGGCCTTGTGAAGGGTATGAGTCCTAAACACCTTGGATGAACTCCAAGTTTTGCAAGGAGGTTCCTAGGATATATAGAACCCTCTGTTAAAAATATTAGCTAATTTTGAAAAGGATAGGGGCCCCAAAACCCTAACCCTAGCTTAGGTCCTAAAACTTGTAGTGTAGGTTTAGGTTGGCTAAACATCTTGAAACTTAACCAAATTTGGGTAGAGAGGGGATTAGGGTATTTTGAGCCTCTGATAATTTACTTGAGGAATTTTGGACAATATTTTTAGCACTTCATTAGTAATCAATGGTAATGCCCTAATAATTATTTTGGCTATTGTGGTCTCACTGCCCATCAAGAGGGTATGAAACATGGGAAGAGTTAGTTTTAGGTTATGATAATCTTGTATGAATTTTGTTAGAATTTTTGGATATCTATTTAGGGCATCTACTTCACAAGTGCTTTATTTTGATTACATATTAATAATTCTTGTCAGAGGCCATTACTTACTGAAAAATCATGAAACTTCCTGCATAGTGTTTTTAGCTCAATGTTATCATATGGAAATTTTTGTGGAATTATTTGATGATTGATTAGCATACTTTGTTCATTAACCCTTAAATTAGAGAGTTCATAAGAAAATCAAATATAGCTGTTGAAGCCAAATTTGACCTCTGTGGACTTCGGGGTCCATGAAAGGGGTGACCTCACACCTACTACACTCGAGAGAACGTCACTGACCGGAGACTTAGGAGACTATGAACAGACCCTCGGCTCTAGCACGGAGGTCCCACCTCACACCCGGAAGGCTACCTGAGCTCTTCCCCTCCCTTACCAAAGGGCTAGGCTAGGCGCCTTGGAGAGCTCTCTCCACTCTACCAAGAAGAAGCTAAGGGAGGAGGAAGCTAAAAAGGGATCCTCTCCAAGGCACCCAAGGGGGTCTATTTATAGTTTTTCCAAGTCCTGGGGGTGAAATGACCAAAATACCCCTACGGCCAAAAGGCCTCGGGCCAATAGAGAACAGCCACGTCGGGGGGTAAAGGGGGAATTCCCCCAAGGGCAAGAAGGTAAAACTGCAGGGGGGGCAAGGGCGAGACCGCGGCCTCTGACCGGTCTCGCCCCGCCAGGCCGCCAAGCTAGAAGGGGCAGGGGGCGAGACCCCGGCCCCCGGCCGGTCTCGCCCCACCAGGCCGCCAGGCTAGAAGGAGCAGGGGCGAGACCCCGGCCCCCGGCCGGTCTCGCCCCACCAGGCCTCCAGGCTAGAAGGAGCAGGGGCGAGACCCCGGCCCCCGGCCGGTCTCGCCCCACCAGGCCGCCAGGCTAGAAGGGGCAGGGGCGAGACCCCGGCCCCCGGCCGGTCTCGCCCCACTAGGCTGCCAGGCTAGAAGGGGCAGGGGCGAGACCCCGGCCCCCGGCCGGTCTCGCCCCACCAGGCCGTCGGGCTAGAAGGAGCAGGGGCGAGACCCCGGCCCCCCGGCCGGTCTCGCCCCACCAGGCCGCCAGGCTAGAAGGAGCAGGGGCGAGACCCCGGCCCCCGGCCGGTCTCGCCCCACCAGGCCGCCAGGCTAGAAGGAGCAGGGGCGAGACCCCGGCCCCCGGCCGGTCTCGCCCCACCAGGCCGCCAGGCTAGAAGGAGCAGGGGCGAGACCCCGGCCCCCGGCCGGTCTCGCCCCACCAGGCCGCCAGGCTAGAAGGAGCAGGGGCGAGACCCCGGCCCCCGGCCGGTCTCGCCCCACCAGGCCGCCAGACTAGAAGGAGCAGGGGCGAGACGCCGGCCCCCGGCCGGTCTCGCCCCACCAGGCCGCCAGACTAGAAGGAGCAGGGGCGAGACGCCGGCCCCCGGCCGGTCTCGCCCCACCAGGCCGCCAGGCTCGAAGGAGCAGGGGCGAGACCCAGGCCCCCGGCCGGTCTCGCCCCACCAGGCCGCCTGGCTAGAAGGGGCAGGGGCGAGACCCCGGCCCCCGGCCGGTCTCGCCCCACCAGGCCGCCAGGCTAGAAGGAGCAGGGGCGAGACCCCGGCCCCCGGCCGGTCTCGCCCCACCAGGCCGCCAGGCTCGAAGGGGCAGGGGCGAGACCCCGGCCCCCGGCCGGTCTCGCCCCACCAGGTCGTCAGGCTAGAAGGGGCAGGGGCTGGAGTTAGCCAACTTGTCGCACCCGCCCCCCAAAAGAGGGCCACTGGGGGGAGGTAGATTTTTCCTCCCCCTACTAGTATGTTTCCAAGCTAGAGCCAAAATTGGCCACCGAGAGTGCAAAATCTCCCAAAAGCTTAAAACTATACATGGACGAATACGGGGTTGTACACAATCCCCGCTCTTTTCGAGGTTGGCACAAACTCGGAAAGAAATGTCCAACCCAACGTATTCGCTGAGTGCAATTTCCTTGCGCGCCTCTCCAGGGAGTCAACCTGCCACGCCAGCTATGGGAGCCTGGGTGGCGAGACCCCCTCCAGGTAGAAAATACTTAGCCTCCACGAGAGGTACCACCGGCCCTGTCAGCTAGTGAGAGCCTGGCAGAGGGATCCTCATTGGAGCAAAGAGACTTTTACTCCCTCTGAGGCACATTCGACCCAACCAGCTAGTGGGAGCCTGACTGAGGAGATCCTCTCGGGGGTGGGACTTGATCTCCCCGAGGCACATTCGACCCAACCAGCTAGTGGGAGCCTGGCTGAGGAGATCCTCTCGGGGTTGGGACTTGATCTCCCCGAGGCACATTCGACCCAACCAGCTAGTGGGAGCCTGGCTGAGGAGATCCTCTCGGGGTTGGGACTTGATCTCCCCGAGGCACATTCGACCCAACCAGCTAGTAGGAGCCTGGCTGAGGAGATCCTCTCGGGGTTGGGACTTGATCTCCCCGAGGCACATTCGACCCAACCAGCTAGTGGGAGCCTGGCTGAGGAGATCCTCTCGGGGTTGGGACTTGATCTCCCCGAGGCACATTCGACCCAACCAGCTAGTGGGAGCCTGGCTGAGGATATCCTCTCGGGGGTGGGACTAGGCTTCCACGAGAGATCAACCTGCCCTGCCAGCTAGATGAGAGCCTGACAGCGGAATCCATCTCGGAGCTAAGGACTAGGCTTCCACGAGAGATCAACCTGCCCTGCCAGCTAGATGAGAGCCTGACAGCGGAATCCATCTCGGAGCTAAGGACTAGGCTTCCACGAGAGATCAACCTGCCCTGCCAGCTAGATGAGAGCCTGACAGCGGAATCCATCTCGGAGCTAAGGACTAGGCTTCCACGAGAGATCAACCTGCCCTGCCAGCTAGATGAGAGCCTGACAGCGGAATCCATCTCGGAGCTAAGGACTAGGCTTCCACGAGAGATCAACCTGCCCTGCCAGCTAGATGAGAGTCTGACAGCGGAATCCATCTCGGAGCTAAGGACTAGGCTTCCACGAGAGATCAACCTGCCCTGCCAGCTAGATGGGAGCCTGATAGCGGAATCCATCTCGAAGCTAAGGGCTAGGCTTCCACGAGAGATCAATCTGCTCTGCCAGCTAGATGAGAGCCTGACAGCGGAATCCATCTCGGAGCTAAGGGCTAGGCTTAAACGAGAGATCAACCTGCCCTGCCAGCTAGATGAGAGCCTGACAGCGGAATCCATCTCGGAGCTAAGGACTAGGCTTCCACGAGAGATCAACCTGCCCTGCCAGCTAGATGAGAGCCTGACAGCGGAATCCATCTCGGAGCTAAGGACTAGGCTTCCACGAGAGATCAACCTGCCCTGCCAGCTAGGTGAGAGCCTAGCAGCGGAATCCACCTCGAGGTGAGACCTTCCCACCCTCCGAGAGATCAACCTGCCCTGCCAGCTAGGTGAGAGCCTGACAGCGGAATCCATCTCGAGGTGAGACCTTCCCACCCTCCGAGAGATCAACCTGCCCTGCCAGCTAGGTGAGAGCCTGACAGCGGAATCCATCTCGAGGTGAGACCTTCCCACCCTCCGAGAGATCAACCTGCCCTGCCAGCTAGGTGAGAGCCTGACAGCGGAATCCATCTCGAGGTGAGACCTTCCCACCCTCCAAGAGATCAACCTGCCCTGCCAGCTAGGTGAGAGTCTGACAGCGGAATCCATCTCGAGGTGAGACTCTCCCACCCTCTGAGAGATCAACCTGCCCTACCAGCTAGGTGAGAGCCTGGCAGCGGAATCCATCTCGAGGTGAGACAACTAGGCATCAACGAGAGGTACCACCGGCCCTGCCCAGCTAGTGAGAGCCTGGGCAGCGGGACCGTCTCGGAGCAAAAGAACTAAGCATCTCAATCAGTCCTTACCAAATCTTACATCCTCAAATGGGGAAAAAGATGAGTTACATGACCCCCCCCGACTCAGCTGGTCGGGGGCTGGACTCAATGCAACATAAGAAGAATACAGGACTCTACCGGGACGAGGCTTCTTCAGGGGGTCTGGGCCTGGTGGTCGCCATCCGCTTCCTGCTCGCCGAACACTTCCATCCTGCTTAGGCTCTCCATGATCTTCTTCATCTCCTCTGCCTTGGCCAACCAAGAGATGGTGTTGACGGCCGTGACATAACACTGTCTTGCCATCCTGGAGTCTCCCTTGACTCTGACCTGGATCCCTCCGGAGCTGAACTTGATGCATTGGTGGAAGGAAGATGGCACGCAACGGAAGGCGCTGATGAGGGGCCTTCCGAAGATGGCGTTATAGCTGCTTGGAGCGTCCACAATGACGAACCGGCAGTTCCTTGAGACTCCCCCCAATTTAACTTGGAGTCCCACTCCACCCTCAACCTCCTTCCTCTCCCCTGAAAATCCGAACATGGGTCCGTCCGAGGCCAACACCCTCCTTGGCTCTACCTTCATCTCATCAAACGCCTTCCTAAAAACGACGTTGACCGAGCTCCCGTTGTCCACCAAGATTCTGGAGACACTGTAGCCCTCGATGGCCGTCTGGATGACCAGCGCATCGCAAAATGGATCCTCATGATCCGGCAGGTCCTTCACCGAGAAGGTGACCTTCTCCTCTTGGGGCGGTGTCTGGGAGGTTGAGGCGACGCTCCTTCGGTACATGACATGGAGGCTTGCCTTCCGAGTGGCCTCGATCCCCACTCCACCATGGATCACCGCTATACCACCTCGGGGTCCGACATCGACCCGGTCCTCACACACATCATCCCCTCCTTCTCTGGGCAGAACCTCTTCAACCCGCACTGGTGGCTGTGGCTGGGCAGGGTCTCTCGCCCCCCTTACTTCCAGGAACTCGGGGCAGGTAGCTGTGGCGTGCCCCTCCACCTGGTGGAAGTCACAGTATGGCAACTCTACCCTGGCCCTTCTCCTTCCTTGGCGGTTCCTCCTCTCCCTTCGACCAATCTCCATCGCTTGCTGGGGTGGGGGCAGGAGCTGCCTAGGGGCTTGCCTCTGGAAGTTGAACCTTCCTTGCCCCCCATGGAAGTTTCCCCCATCGTGGGCGTAACCCCTTCCCGGGCCCTGGGCGGGTCCTCCCTGCTGCCTCCAACCTGGTTCCGGACCCTCCTGGGCTCTCCGCTCCTCTCTCCTTCTTCCCTCCTGGGGCCTCGAGCCACCTTGCTCCTTTGCCTCTGTCTCTGTCAGCTTTGCCAACTTCTTGACAAACACCGGGTTGGCCGCCTCCATGGCTATCTCCTCTGCCGCCCTTTCCATCAGCTCCTCGAAGGAAAGGGGGGCTTTCCGGGTCAAGCTCATCTTGAAGAAGCCCTCCTTCAGCCCAACGGTGAAGGCCATCTGGAGAGCATACCCTGGCATCTCCTGGACCTCCAGGATCTCCTCTTGGAACCGGTCAACGTAACGGGCCAGCGACTCCTCAGCCCCCTGCCTTATCAGGAAGATGGACTCAGGACTCCTCTTCCGCTTCTTGGAGGTGGAGAAGCGGAGCTGGAAGCTTCGGCTCAAGTCCTCGAACCCATAGATCGACCTTGGAGGGAGTTGATGGAACCAGTCCCTTGCCTTCTCCTTCAGCGTGATCGCAAAGAGACGACACTTGAAGGCATCCCTCATCGGCCTGATGGAGACGGCATCCTCGAACCACTGCAGATGCTGGATGGGGTCATCCTTCCCTGTATAGTAAGCCATGTCTGGCTCTCTGAACCCTCGGGAACGGGAGCTGAGATGATTAGCTCGCTGAAGGGTGACCCCCTAAGGGGTGGTCTCGCTGCCTCCACTCGCGCAACCTGCTCGCCTGGGAGGTTGGCACTCGCCGGGCTAGAGAACAGCTCCCGGCCGGTGAGGTCCCGATCGACCCCATCTCCCATCCTCTCCTTCCCAGGCCTTCTTCCTGGTGCACTTCCTTCTCCCCCCGCTGGGGTCATCTCGCCTAGACCCCTGGGAGTCGACTCGTCGAGGGGGGAGGTAGCTCCTGGGGGTCGGGGTGGAGCTGCCACCCTGAGGAGCAATGCTTCGCAGCATCTCCATGATACCCTGGATGGAGGCCATGAACTCTTGCCTCCCCACAAAGGGTCCTGAGCTAGGGAGCTCGCCGAGATCATCACTACCTCCCTGACCTCCCGTCATGACACTCTCCTGAGATCTTCTGTGCTGGTCACTCTCCACGCTCACCGCACCAAAAGTGTTGAAGCCAAATTTGACCTCTGTGGAGTTTGGGGTCCCTGAAAGGGGTGACCTCACACCTACTACACTCGAGAGAACGTCACTGACCGGAGACTTAGGAGACTATGAACAGACCCTCGGCTCTAGCACGGAGGTCCCACCTCACACCCGGAAGGCTACCTGAGCTCTTCCCCTCCCTTACCAAAGGGCTAGGCTAGGCGCCTTGGAGAGCTCTCTCCACTCTACCAAGAAGAAGCTAAGGGAGGAGGAAGCTAAAAAAGGATCCTCTCCAAGGCACCCAAGGGGGTCTATTTATAGTTTTTCCAAGTCCTGGGGTGAAATGACCAAAATACCCCTACGGCCAAAAGGCATCGGGCCAATAGAGAACAGCCACGTCGGGGGGTAAAGGGGGAATTCCCCCCAAGGGCAAGAAGGTAAAACTGCAGGGGGGGCAAGGGCGAGACCGCGGCCTCTGACCGGTCTCGCCCCGCCAGGCCGCCAAGCTAGAAGGGGCAGGGGGCGAGACCCCAGCCCCCGGCCGGTCTCGCCCCACCAGGCCGCCAGGCTAGAAGGAGCAGGGGCGAGACCCCGGCCCCCGGCCGGTCTCGCCCCACCAGGCCGCCAGGCTAGAAGGAGCAGGGGCGAGACCCCGCCCCCGGCCGGTCTCGCCCCACCAGGCCGCCAGGCTAGAAGGGCAGGGGCGAGACCCCGGCCCCCGGCCGGTCTCGCCCCACCAGGCTGCCAGGCTAGAAGGGGCAGGGGCGAGACCCCGGCCCCCGGCCGGTCTCGCCCCACCAGGCCGTCGGGCTAGAAGGAGCAGGGGCGAGACCCCGGCCCCCGGCCGGTCTCGCCCCACCAGGCCGCCAGGCTAGAAGGAGCAGGGGCGAGACCCCGGCCCCCGGCCGGTCTCGCCCACCAGGCCGCCAGGCTAGAAGGAGCAGGGGCGAGACCCCGGCCCCCGGCCGGTCTCGCCCCACCAGGCCGCCAGGCTAGAAGGAGCAGGGGCGAGACCCCGGCCCCCGGCCGGTCTCGCCCCACCAGGCCGCCAGGCTAGAAGGAGCAGGGGCGAGACCCCGTCCCCCGGCCGGTCTCGCCCCACCAGGCCGCCAGACTAGAAGGAGCAGGGGCGAGACGCCGGCCCCCGGCCGGTCTCGCCCCACCAGGCCGCCAGACTAGAAGGAGCAGGGGCGAGACGCCGGCCCCCGGCCGGTCTCGCCCCACCAGGCCGCCAGGCTCGAAGGAGCAGGGGCGAGACCCAGGCCCCCGGCCGGTCTCGCCCCACCAGGCCGCCTGGCTAGAAGGGGCAGGGGCGAGACCCCGGCCCCCGGCCGGTCTCGCCCCACCAGGTCGCCAGGCTAGAAGGAGCAGGGGCGAGACCCCGGCCCCCGGCCGGTCTCGCCCCACCAGGCCGCCAGGCTCGAAGGGGCAGGGGCGAGACCCCGGCCCCGGCCGGTCTCGCCCCACCAGGCCGCCAGGCTAGAAGGGGCAGGGGCTGGAGTTAGCCAACTTGTCGCACCCGCCCCCCAAAAGAGGGCCACTGGGGGAGGTAGATTTTTCCTCCCCCTACTAGTATGTTTCCAAGCTAGAGCCAAAATTGGCCACCGAGAGTGCAAAATCTCCCAAAAGCTTAAAACTATACATGGGCGAATACGGGGTTGTACAATAGCTTTATTTCCAAATGATAAATTATGAAACTTTTTCTAAGGTACTTGTAGTCCATCACAATCATCCCTGAATTTTGTCTGAATTTTTGGAGGTGTTATTACTATAGAATCTTTTAATATGACTTTTTATGGGGCATCTTTGAAATTAAATTTAAAGGCCTAAACCTTGCTGAAAAATTGGTAGACTTAGGATTTAGAGTTGATTAGGCATTTTGTATTTATCATAAATTTAGTGGAATAATACCTTGTCTGATTATGGTACTTCATGTTTAAACCTGGACCTTTTGGGACATTAGAATAAATAAATTAATTATCAGACAAATTAGGAAAATTATGGATTTCTGGATTTATGCTTAAAATGTCTTTTTAGCCGTCTAATAATTATCATAAGGGTACTGGATGAGTATTTCATGTACTTCCCTTTTTACGGGTCATGTAGCTTAAGTGGTCTGCATATAGCAAAACTGCAGGATTTCATTTGGATGTGAATTAGGGCACGTATGATGGGTCTTGATGGGATGCTGTGAAGACAAGTGGAATGGGCTGCATCTATGGAAGATGAGTGAGTAGGGTGTGGTTTTGTCTAGGTTTATAGGCGTTCGGGTCCGACGAAAGATCGTCCTACCCAAGGAGAGTTGGAGTCAAATTACCCTGGGAATAGCATATCGAAATATGAGAAATAATGGGTAAGGGAATCAACCAATAATAAAATAAGTACCTTGCGAAAGGGAACGCTGGGCGTAATCCCAACACAGTTCCTAGTGCCCCTTGAGAGCCCTTCACAGGGAATACCGGGGGCAGTCCTGGGTTAACGTAAACTGTTTTAACAAGCTGAAAAGAGTAACTTAGTAATTAGGGTTGCACATTCCACGGCACTGATGGCACCAGATGTTGGTTAGGAGCTTCGGCTCGGATGGTTAAAAGGCGGACTTGGGGTCCGGGGAGCTTCGGCTCGATTGTTGAGTCGGACGTGTTGGTCCGGGGAGCTTCGGCTCGGTTCTTGATTACGCTAATTTGCATGTGCATAAAGGAAAGGAAATTAAGGTGGTGGGTCTTCGGTATTGGAGGGTCGATGCACCGACACCAATACGTTGACTCGGCAAGTGTGGTTAGCACTTCGCCAACAGAAGTCCGGTGCGCCAGCCGGCAAGAGTACGCAGGAGTCCGCTTCGTGCACCAAGCGTTGAGGCGTACGATAGGTCTGACCGGTAGTGCTTTACTGGTTTAGAGGTGGGCGAGGCCCAACCCACCGCTTCCGTCTGCCACTACGGAGGTATCCTGGGAGGTTACGGCTCCAGAAAGGGGGAACTAAAGGTCTGTGTGCACAGAGTCGGGTGTGTGTGTTGCACTTGCATGTCCATCATACCCACTTGCATGTCATAGCATAATCGTTACCTTAAACCTTGACACCTAAAGTATAAGTGGAATGAGACGCTTATACCTTAGGACCTGCAAAACGACCCCTTAGTCTATAAGCTTGTGTGGGCAAGTTTATAAATTAAGGTTAATTTTGATATATTTAGTTACTGCTGTTTGACCACCGACACCCCAACGTATAAGTCGGTATGGGACTTTTTATACGATGGGAGCCTTGCAAAAGACCTCTTGGCTTATGTGTTTTTCACATAAGCGAAGGTTACATTTCATATTACAGCTTATTGTCTTTATATGCTATAGAACTTGCTAGATTAGGACCGCTGTCATCTGCTTTTGATATTCTCCACCTTCAAGTCCTCCCATTTCTTCCTCTTCGCTCGGTGCCTAGGAGCCGTGGGGGAAGGGGTGGGGGATGATAGGACTTTGTCTTTTAGACTAACAGTTTTCGAACTGCATCATTTAGGGGATCGCGGAGACCAGCATGGAGGAGCAGCCCCAGAGACCGGTGCGCTTGGAGGTGGGGCAGTCTAGCTCCGGAGTTCACACAGCCGGGACCGTGAGTCTCGACCCTGAGTAGTTTTCTACTTTTGTTTCTGCATGAGAGATCTTGTAGTGAGGTTATGATGTACCGGGCATAAGCCCGTTTTTGCTACTCTGATGTTATTTTCTGTGGACACTCCCTTCGTGGAGTTATATTTATTATGTCATGTGATTCTCTGTGGACAGATAGTTTCCATTTTACTTCATTATGCTACTTTTCTGTGATCGAATTGGCCGGCAGAATCGGCACTTTGTGGTGATGACCCTTTAGGGCGTGAAGGAGTCACCGCAAAACGGCGGTTCTGGGCCTAAGACCCCGGTGTCGAAAAAGAAAAAAAAAAAAAGGGGGTCTTACATCGCCCGCGAGCAGGCCGCCCGGGCGAGACCGGCCCCCGGCCGTCAACCGCCGGCCTATTGAGTCCGAGGTCACCCCTCTTTTGGGCATGCCGCTTGGGCGAGACCAGGCCGCCGGCCGTCTCGCCTGCGAGCAGGCCGCCCGGGCGAGAGCCAGGTCGCGGCTGTCTCGCCCGCGAGTAGGCCGCCCGGGCGAGACCGGCCCCCAGCCGTCTCGCCCGCGAGCAGGCCGCCCGGGCGAGACCGGCCCCCGGTCGTCTCGCCCGCGAGCAGGCCGCCCGGGCGAGAGCCAGGCCGCGGCCGTCTTGCCCGCGAGCAGGCCGCCTGGGCGAGACCGGCCCCCGGCCGTCTCGCCCGCAAGCAGGCCGCCCGGGCGAGAGCCAGGCCGCGGTCGTCTCGCCCGCGAGCAGGCCGCCCGGGCGAGACCGGCCCCCGGCCGTCTCGCCTGCCCCTACCTCGGACTCAATAGGCTGGGACGGGTGCTAGCCAACTTGCCGCACCCGCCCCCCAACAAAGGAACCATTGGGGAGGCCAATTCCCCCCCCCCCCCCTAATAGTATATTTCCAAGCTAGAGCCAAAATTGGTCACCGAGAGTGCAAAATCTCCATAAAGCTTAAAAACGTGTTTGCCTTGTTTGGGGCCCACTCTTCGCGAATACGGAATTGTACACCATGTAAATTAATTTACTGAACTGCGTGAAACATTGTATTACCATGATTTTATTATCTTTTATTTTGGAGGAGCTGGCAATGTCATAATTTAATTTTATTTAAAGAGAAACAACTTTCAAACAGCTATTTTACCAAACAATTAAGCAAAACACACCATTTGAAACAACACAAACGCAATTTTCAAACAATGTGTAAATTTTTCATCACAATTACTTTTTCACGAAAGTTAAGTTTTTTCATCAACATCATCCGCCCACAAACAGATTTGTAGTTCAATTATGTAAAAATTGTGATCAAACAGACATATCTCTGTAAGAACAAAAACCATTTCCCATCTTGCACATTTTTCCTGTAACTTTAATTTGGAGTTTAATTTGATTTCTAATAATAAAGAATAATATAGTTCTCATATAACATGCACATGGCTGGTGATTATTATATCAATTTGACTATAGGAGCTAGCTAGGATGATGAAAAAACATAATTAACAAAAAAAAATGTTTTATAATATATTTTCTCTTCCATAATACTGATCGATTGGACCTAAAGAATTTTAATATGTTAAGCGATGTGCATTATTTCATGCATGTGTAATATTTGAATTATTAATTTGTTGCTGGAATACAAATATATCATGCAGATGACTGCGTCATGTGCGCAGAAATTTTATATTTCCCACATTCAAATAATGTGGTGGTGTATGAACACGTACATGAGGAGAAGTCAAAAGAGAAGCGGAGAACAAATTCTCTTCTACTGAATCTGGAAACGAAGAATTAAAAAGGAGAAACAGAGGCGGTCCACTCTGGTTCTTTAGATTTTTTTAGGGTTTCCAGAAAGGACAATAATAAGTTAATTAAAGAGCTCGCTCCGGTCCACTTGCGATTATCTTAACGCAGTAACGTGCGCGCATGGTTCTCTTGTTTTTTTACAGAGCGGTGAAGCCGGTAGTCAAAGTCAACTCGCCGACATCCATGGGTTCATTTGGACCAAATGGAGAATATCCATTTCACATTCCATATTATTTCATGCCTCATAGCAGGGTTAAATATAAGAGTGACAGGAAATGGGCTCTGTACTTAGACAGCTAACTGCATCAGTGTATGGGGTGCCCTGGTGTTCCGTGCGACAATACACCGATCGCGATATTATCATGGCGCGACGACACTCCCGCTGCTCGCAATGCCCTGGTACCAAGCGTTGAAGCTGGGAAAAATCTCTACTCCAAAAATCGGATCAAGACAGCCTAAGGTTACTGATATTGCGGTCCGACGTCACAGATCAAGCGGCTAGCACGAGAGAGAGGAAACTGTCTATAAGCACACCCTAAGTGCTCCAGCAGGGTCCGACCGCGTACCCGGTAGTTTGGGAGAAACTTCCCCTCCACAAGCAAAAGGCTGGGCGAGGTACTAGGCAGACATGGACTTGGCGAGTATCCTCTTAGGGGGACCTCAAGATCTTCCAAAGGTGTCATTTCGAGTACCCCTGGTGGGTTATTTATAGAAAAATCCAGGGGGTGGGGTATAGGCGAGTATCAAGCTACTGGCAGCGAGTTCCAAGGGTCTACTTGCCCAAACTCGCGAGATACTCGTCCATACTTGCCCAAATTCGCCTCTGCTCGCTCAAGTTCGTATTTGCTCGTCAAAGCTCTTCTGCTCGCCTCTGCTCGCCCAAGCTCGCATCTGCTCGCCCAAGCTCGCATCTGCTCGCCCAAGCTCTCCTCTGCTCGCCCAAGCTCGCCTCTGCTCGCCCAATGGTCTGTGAATAGCCGTCTGCGTGGGTACTTCTGATCTCGACGAATTACGGGTTATAAACCAAGCGCTATACTATGCTCGTCGCTCTCTTTTTCCGTGTGCGCGGGGGGTTGCGAGCGGTAGGGAGAATACTTTTTTTTATTGTTGGTAAGAGATTTTACTCCTATGAGAACACAAATTTTAAAATTATTGAAAAATATATAAATTAAAGAAAATGAAAATTATGTAATTAATAACGATAAAATGGGAAAACTCAATGTTTAATCAAAGACATGTTTTCCTCTTTAATATAGTACAAATACTTTTGCATTTTAGATAAAAGATGATTGCATTTCCATTAAATGAACCAAATGGAGGGTTTTTAAATGAAGAGGATCGTGATTGGGGCACCTGCCCAATAGTAAATAAAAGTAGGAGGTAGGGCTTTTTGGAGGATTACCATAATGACCTTCTAAGTTTGAATTCAGTTTTTCTGTGATATTAAGTACGATTTGGAATTAGCGAGCACAAGCACAAAACAAGCTAGAGAGAGATCACGAGTCTGTACTACCTATTAACATAATTCATGAGCTACAACACGATGGTCCCACCTCACACCCCATGCACAAAACAAGCTAGGGTGAAAAAAACTTGGCCAATTGTCTAAAAGGGTTTTTGCGGCGCTGTTTTCAAGGGCAGCGAAAGCTTCAGCAGCGCTTAAAAATGCCACAAATGACTTCGGGTCAGTTTGTTTCAGCTTTAATCCTCCGTTGCGTTCGTACAGCAACGATATTTGTTTTTTCATCCTGTTTGTGGCGGCGTTGCGGCGGCATCGGCGCAGTAAAGTAGCGTTGCCATCGGAGGTTTCCCGCAGTCGCTCGGAGTTCCTTTTCAACGCGGCGTTCCCAACGCATATCACCGGCGTTGGCCTCCCCCGCCTCCAACCTCTCCTTCCGCCTTCTTCTCCACCGCCATGAACTCCGGCGAGAAGTTTTCCATGGACGCGAGAACCTCTGCTTGATAGGCGTGATTCTCCCATGCCGACGAGAAGTTTTTCCTCCCCCCCCCCCGTCCTCCAGCAAGAAGTTTTCCCTCCCCCCTCAGGAACCTCCACCGAGAAGTTTTCCCCTCCACCGCCTGAACAGGTAAATGAAATGTCCTGCTCCGGCCATTAAAGTCGCGGTGAAGCTGCGCTCTCCGGTCCAAGTTCCTATGTTTTCATTATTATAATATCATCATTAATATAAATAAAACTTATAATACTAAATAAAACTGATAATAAAACTTATAATACTAAATAAAACAATTATTATAAATTGTAATTATTATGATTATTATAATACTAAATAAAACTTATAATAAATATTGTTATTACTAAATAAAACTTATAATAATTTGTAATTATTATGATTATTATTATTACTAAATAAAATTTATAATAAATATTTATTATAATTCATTTTAATTAATATATTTGTAATTTATTTTGATAATAAAAATGTAATGAAAACGTCACCGCTGTTTTATCAAACTGTTCTCCATTCTGAACAGCTCTGTCACCGCTGTTTTACCAAACTGTTTCTCTATTCTGAATAGCTCCATTCTCACAGCTCCATTCCTACAGCTCCATTCCTACAACTCCTTTAGCCACCGCCACCGCCGAAACAAACTGACCCTTAAAAAAACACGGTGATAGACCATTTTGTTGTAGCGAAGAAGCAGGCAAGTTCACTAGTAATTGATTAGTACCTTTGTGAGCTATTAGTCTTGCATCTTACTACTACCTTTATAAGCAATTGGGATTAGTGCGGGGCACCCAGATGTCAGTGGGTAACCCACTCACATGCGAACTACATCAAGAATAGTCGTGTCCAAAAAATTCGATCGGGCCGGGCTTGGACCGGATTGGTCGGCCCGGGTTTTTTGCCAACCAGGCTCGGCCCAGACCCCACTTGAGCCGGGCTCGGGATTCCTCTCAAAGAGAGGGCCCGAGAAGACCCGTCGAGCCGACCTGATTTCCATGCGGGATTTTAATTTACGTGATTAGGCGGGATTAAATTCTGCTTAATTGGAGGGATTTCCCCCAATTACGTGGGATTAAAATCCCGCCTAATTAGGCGGGATTTTAATCCGCCAATTAAGCGAGATTTAATCCCGCTTATATAACCCAGGTGTCGGGCCCAAGCTAGCCCGGCGTCCGGGTGATGCAGTAGGCCAGAGCCGCCCCTCTCTGTCGGCCCTACTCGGCCTAGCCAAGGGACCACGTCTTGGCGACCACTGTCGGCCTGCAGCCCAATCACCCCACCCATGACCGCGCCTATTCTCAGCGCGGCGGGATGTTGAGGCGGAGTCTCGAACCCAGCCCCCTTGATAAATCTCTTTCCTAACATGGACTATCACCAACTGAGATGTGGTCCCTTGGCTAGGCCGAGTAGGGCCGACAGAGAGGGGCGGCTCTGGGCTACTGCATCACCGGGCTTTGTCCGGCTCGGCCCGGGCCGGATAACCGGCTAAAATTGAGGCCGGTAAGGCCCCCAAGCCCGGCCTTGGCCCAGGCAGGACTTTTCTCGGGACGGGCCTATCTGGATTTTTTTCCAGGGGGCTTTCTAGGTCCAAGCTTTTTGTACATGACTAATCAATACCTAGGGGTGGCCGTGTGAGCTGATATTTATCTTGAGCTAGCGAGCTGTTGTAAGCCACGGGAAGTCGTTAGTGAGATGTTGAAGTGGTCAAGGCAAGTTCCCGACTATTTTTTGACATGTTGCGTGGATCCTGCACTTGTCATTTGGTTAATAGTCATCCCTCTGTTGTCTATACTGTACTTTTTTTGGAAAGATTTATTTTTATTTCATAGAAAAAAAGATGATAACAACTCTTCATAGGACCAATAGGCAGACTATCCTAAAATTAAAGGCTACCCAAATACATTTTGCTAACCTTACTTGATCAACCTAAGCTTGTCCACGTACATCTTAAAATTTAAAAATAAAACACCCATAATCTGGTTATCCATCCACTATATACAACTGCATGCAAACCAAACATAGAATCCAGACTTCCAGAACGCCATCAGCCGCCCACCCATCAAAGTGACCAGTGTCTCGTCATTTACTCCACTCCTAGGCTTCCAGGTAGCTTGGAGAGCACGGTAGGAACCACCATTATTTCTAAGCTGATGCTTGAGCTGTGTTGCGGGTCACCCGTATTTTTCTCCTGTCCGAAGAATCGGACCGCCTTAGCTCGGAGTCGAGTCGGGCGCGCAATCAGTTAAAGAAAACCGCAGCAATGGATAAGAAACGTTTTTCACGTGGAAAATCCGGAAATGGTGAAAAACCATGTGGATGGAACTGTGCCGAGCTAAAATCCACTAGTTTCTTGGAGTGTTAAAAAGATTGGTTTGATCTTGGAGGGTGACGGGCCGCTACTCCGTTACAAGTACGGTAAATGAGGAAAAACGGCTAAGTCCTTGGAGCCTCGATGAAAGTGTTCCAGCCTTGAGACGACACAGAGTTCGCGGAATCTTAGTGGGAGCGTTCTGGCTGGAAAGGATTCCAAGTCCACGGAGCTTCTAAAGGTTGCACTCTCGTTGACGCGGAGCCTAGATGGGAGCACTCTCGCGGAGAAGGTTGGCGTCACTTGAGGCGTGAAGAAACTGTAACTCAAGGAGAAGAGCGGAACGAGTTCCTGAACGAAGGATCGGCCTAAGTCCACGATCTCGTGGGAAAACTTCAGATCTCTCTCTTGCCTCTGAAGTTGTTTGGCTTGAAATGAAAGTTTGGGGGCCTATTTATTGTTTTCTGGAGGGGCTCATCAATAATTGCATTAGGGAGTGATTTGTTCTGGCAAATGACGTCACTTCATTCTGATCATGAGGATCACCATTTTTGTTGAAATGATAGGAGTGCCCCCTTCCTCCAGGGCGGCGGCGGCCTCCCGGGGCGGTGCCACCCAAGGGCACGACCTGGGGGCGCGCACGCAGGCCATGCGGGCGCGCGCGCAGGACGCGTGCTGGCGCGCGCGCAGGACGCGTGCTGGCGCGCGCGCAGGACGCGTGCTGGCGCGCGCGCAGGACGCGGGCTGGCGCGCGCGCAGGACGCGGGCTGGCGCGCGCGCAGGACGCGGGACCGCGAGTGGGCGCTGTCCGTGCGTGCTTGGGCGCGGGCCTGGCGCGTTCGCTTGGTCTTCCCAGGTGCTCACGGTTCTCTGTGTGCTACTGGATCAGTTGGGCTCACTTGCACTTGGACCGGCTAGGCTCGAAAATTTCATGGGGACTCTATCAAATGCCCTCAAATTTTCGCGAGTCATGGTCCGCGAAGCGATGAACACAAAAAATTTCTAGCATCCTCCGGAACGTTCCAGTAGTTAGAAAATCACCTGACAGATTCTGCAAGATGTTGGTCAGAGATTGAGACTTATTCGCCGCCTGTTTCGAGAAAGGAAAATCTGGCAAAAAATATCCTGCAAATCTGAACACCTTCCATTATGTGTCTTGCTCTGAAGACTATAAATTAGAGAGGGTATCTTATTTCTTTTTTCATGTTGTTGTAGAGATTTCGGCTTGGAGTTAACGGATTTTAACGGTCATCATGTTTCCCTCAAAAAAGGTCAGCACTTGTTCATAACTTGGCAACAAGGAGCGAGGTGAGCGGAAGAGCGCGCCGAAGTAGCACCTCCAGGGAAGGTGGCAGAGCGGAGAATTGCGGAAGAGGTGATCGATGCGTAATGGGATGCTCACTCACCAGTACGTCGCGCGCCCGGGACTGCCCCACGAGTGAGCGGGCGCGGGGCGATCCGCTCCGCTTCGCGGGCCAGAGCGGCCCGCGCGTGCGTGGGGCGCCCAGCTTGAGTGCGCGTACGCAGGCGGCCCGCGTGCGGCCACGGCCGCGCGCACAGGGTGACCCGCGCAGGTGCACGAGTGTGGGGAGTCCCACGCATGGGTGTGGCGGTGTGCGCGTGGCTCCCTGCACGGGCGTGCAGGGTTGCCTGCATTCATGCTCGGGGGTTGTTTTGTGCCCGCGCCACTCTCTATACGTGTTGATCAACTTTCTTGGCTTGCTCTGGTGTTGACGCCCGTTTTTTTCTTGTAGGTGCCGGTGGGTGCCATTCCGCCACAGTCAATACATCTTCTGTCAACTTTGAACTTTGCCCGCGTGAGCAGTTGGAGGAAGCTCTTTGGCATTTTGGAGGACGTGGAGGTTGTTATCCCATCCCCGTTAGAGCACGTTCAGCGCCCTCCTGCAGGCTATTTTGTGATAACGGATGGGTGCTTGAAGGCGGGCTTCTGGTTCCCTCCTGCCGAGGAGGCAATGCCCATTCTCTGATTCTGCGGCGTTCTTGTGATGCAATTTTCCCTTGTAGGGATGATGAGGATAATGGGGTTGTTTTGCTTTTTCTGGGAGCATGGTTCTCGGATGTCAGTCCGCCTCTTTTGCGAGTGGTGCGATGTGTGCCTTAGCCCAGGAGACTGTGTCGAAGTCCGGAGCAACAAAAGGTGGTTGTCGATCGAGGACAAGACTTATCATTACCATGGTGGGACGTTGTATAGGTTTGTCAGGAACTAGTGGGAGCTGCCCGAGGTCTGGAATGAACCACCCAACCTCTTTTGCCACTTGAAGGGGCAGGAGAATGCCTTTACTCCGTTATTTGGCTTCGAGGATTCGCGTGAGCTTGATGTAGTTTTTTTCGATCAGCACGTTCGTTGTCGAGAAGCGGCCTTTCGACAGACATAGAGTGCATCTGTATCGCGCCCCTGGGACAAAGTAAGAAGAGGAATCTGGACTTTTCGCAGCAGCGGGGAGAAGGCAGATCACCTTTGGCTGCCCCGAGGTCGTCATTGATGTTGTCAACGACTACCCAGATGGCTTGATGGTCGATATGCCGCTAGTGGAGACTGAGGAGGTACCAGAGGTTCTTGCGATCGCGCCGGTTCCTCCAGCAGTTCCGGAGCCGCCATCAGAGACGAAGAGGGGAAAAGAGCGAGAGTGCTCTGCTTACCAGGCGCTTTTCTGGAAGCTATGTTGGTTGCCCCCAGTATTTTCCCTCTTTTGCCTTGCGTTGTACATGACAACAGTTTGTGTTCTGCGCTTGCAGCTTGATGAGACTCGTGATATTGCACTCTCGTGGAATGACACCTACGTGCCCATGAAGGACAATTTTTTTCTCTGCGGTCAAAGTTGATCGCGTTTGAGGAGTCACTGGCAGAGGCCCGGAGGAAGAAAAAAGAGGTCACTTCTTGGTTGGTGAACGCAGAGTGTTGGATCATGCGTTCCGCACTCATTTGTTTGAAAATAACAAATCCTGAATATATTTGATCATGGTGTGTTTGTGCCGTGCAGATATAACATGTATAATACTCTGATGATTTTGCATGGGGAACGTACATCAATTTTTTACAAAGCAGAGCTATCGCAGGCGATAACTCCTATCTCCCTGCGATAATAATGCTGACGTTTGCCATGACGTAGGTCATGTTTCTCGATGGTTACCATGAAGCACATAACACGAGCTAACGCCAGACAATATTAAGTTGTCGCGGTGCGATAGGCCCACGACCGTACACGTTCTCTAGATTCTCGACGTGGTTATTGCAGAGTGGGACACGTAGCAGCAAATGAAGATATCGCAGGCGATACCGAGCTACCGCCGCGTGATAGTGTAAAATCTATATAAAGGCCAGATTTTGGGAAATTTAAGTTACACACCTCCAGGAGCCTTCATGTCGTGCATTCTCAGCCTGATAACTCCGTGGAACCAGAAAAACTCTCAAGTATTTGAGGAATTTCAAGAGTGAAAAAGGGACTGTTCATGCTTTCCAACTCCGGCGACCTTTGCAAGGATTTCTTATCTTCTTCAGCGCTCAAGATCAGAGGGAGTTTTTTTAGATCTCTTTTCTTCCTATTCATTTTGTAAACGGTAGAAAAATCATCGTCGCGTGAATGTCTACTAGGCCCTTGTGTGGTTTAGGGGAAAATCATCGCCTTGTGTACAACAACTAGGTCGTGGAGAGATCTAGGGGAGGCTAGTTGTTGTATCTAATGAGAGAGAGGTTTTAGTCGATCGGTCCTTGGGAGAAGGACCGGTGAATTCGAAAAGGAGACTTTTTCATCACAGTCTTGATTTCAAGCTTTATTGAAATCTATTGTTTATGTCTTACATCACTTATGAAATAAATTTTCATTTCAATTTTCTTATAATCTTATGAGTGTTTGTCATGAGTATTTGATTTTGAAAAAGTTTACTTGAATTCTGTTTTTATTTGGCTAAGTAAAAAAATTAATCAAAAATTATCGTTTGCCTTTATTCACCCCCCCCCCCCCCCTCTAAGGGCGCCTTAAGATCCAACACAGAGTCTCAATTGTCTTCTTCTCAGTCGGAGGAGGAGTCTCTTCGGGCCAAGTTGAGCGTCGCCGATTCTAAGATCGGGGCTCTTTGATGGAGGTTGACTTCCGTGGAGGTGACTCTTGCGGAGATTGAGCGGCTGAGGGAAGAGGACGCTCGGCTAATTTCTGAGCGGGAGGAGTTCGAGGTCGTGCACGCCACTGCGGTGGCCGAGTACAGAGCTTCTAATGACTTTGAGGTGGAGCGGTCTCACATAGCGGAGGAGGCGCACTCTGATATGATGGCGACGGAGGTCGATCCACTCGTGGAGGATGAGCACGAAGCCGCGTACTGCTTAGGCTTAAGTAATGGATTTTGAGCCGCTCGGAGGTTCCCAAAGCGCGATGCTCTGGGCGTTGAGGATGATTCAGGCGATGAGGTTGATGCTGTTGTGGAGGAGTGACCCTTGGGATTTCTTCTTCCCGAGTTTATTTTGATTTTCCTGTGTTTGCGTTGTAGACGCACTTTCGCTTCATTGCATGTTTTTGCTTTTACACGATGATGTAGCTCATGCGACACTTTTTTTTAGTTTTTGGATTTGTTTGTCTTGGTTGTGTTTTTTGACCCGCATATTCTTTCTTTTTGAAGAGTTGAGTTTTGCTTGAGTGTACTCACTTGCTCGCGTTTGGAGCAGGCAGGATGGAGGACCTTTGTCTGTGATTGTTAGGAGAACTAGGATTCGTCCGAGAGGATATGGCAAAGAGCTCTTTTTCGCTTGGCCTTAGGAGAACCGGAGTTCGCCTAGGTGAAGGTGGCGAAGGGCCTTTGTCCGTTCATGTTTTAGGAGAACCGAGGCTCATTCGAGAGAAGCTGGAGAAGAACCTTTGTTCGATTGCGCTTTGGGAGAACCGGGGTTCGTCCAGGAAGAGGTGGTGAAGAACCTTTGTTTGTTTACGCCTCAGGAGAACCGGGGTTCATACCTTTGTCTATATCGCCTAGGAGGACCGGGGTCCGTCTGGGCGGAGGGGGCGAAGATCCTTTGTTTGTTCATGCCTCAATAGAAATGGGGTTCGTCCAAGTGAAGGTGCAGATGAATCTGTGTCCATCTCTCCTGAGAGGACCGAGGTTCGTCCGGGTGGAGGTGGTGAAAAACCTTTGTCCGTTTGCGCCTCAGAAGAAGAACCAAGGTTCGTCCAATTGAAGGTGCAGATGAACCTTTTTCCATCTTGTCTGAGAGGTGCAAGCAGACCTTTGCCTGTCTCGCCTAGGAGGACCGGGGTTAGTCCGGGAGGTGCAGAAAGGCTTTCGCCAATCTCGCCTGAGATGCAGAAAGGCTTTCGTCAATCTCATCTTGCGATGATTCGTTTCCGATGGAAGAGAAACAGACGTTGCATTACTGAAAAGAAAGATAGAGGTGCTGACGAGTTTATTCTCGCGGCTTATTGAAATAGAAAAACGACAAATGATATCGGTCTGCATTCTTGCTCAGGCCTTCACGGCCCAGGGCCCAGTGGGGAGACATCCTGCGGACTGAGGTCTAGCGTGATGCCTTGAGATAGTGTATCAGTGCGGAGTGCTCTTAGCATTGGTCCTCTGAGAATGGCGTCGCATGTTGAGACGTCCTGGATGATGATGAACTCGATCTCGTAAGTGGTCAGCACCAGAGGACTCCTAGAGTTACTAGAAGGATAACACTTACGGTGATCGGGATCGTCGGGTGCCATATGACATATGCTCCCCTTGAATCAAGGTGGACGTCCCTCCCGGAGATCCCGAGTTGGAGAAGATTCGACAGGAACAACACGTTAGCGGATATGTCATTGTCGATCATTATCCTGGGCACCTCGACCGCGGGCTTCTGAGACTTGCCCGGATGTGTTGAAGAGCAGGTCCAGGGAGGTCGGGGGAGGCGAGTTGAACTGGCTCTGACTGTTCCCTACGCGGTGTCCCTTCATGGTGCTGACCCTTCGTGGGCTCGCCCGGGATTAGTGCCACGGCCTGAGCCTTCCCATGAAATTCCTTGAGAAGTCGATGTCACGCAAGTCGTTCGACTTCGTCCTTCAGGCGGATGCATTCCTCGGAATCGTGCTCGTTTCCTTTATGGAAGTGGCAATACTTTGACTAATTACCCCTCCCCTGAGGGAGCGCCTTAGGCCTCCGGAGCTGTGGATGGTTCCTGAGAGCATATAGGACCTATGTAAGAGAAGCGTCGAGCTTGATGGAGTATTGTTGCCCCTGGCTTGTGAGGTTTCGTCGGGGAGCTCAGCACGCTTTTCGGGGATCGGGCTTGTGGCTGGTGGTGCTTCTTGGATGTCCGTGCGGTGCGCAGTGCGGGCCACCCCACTGAGCGATCGGTATCCTGAGGAAAATGATGTCTGATTGTGCTCTACCGGGCGCTCCTCCATCTGGCGCATGTGCTCTTCCACTGATGGCGTTAGTGCGATAATCACCTTCTTGAGGCGTGGTGCTGAGTCGGCGGGCAGGTCGTTAGACGATTGATCGGTAGACTCCCTAGGAGTCATTCGGCTGGTAGCCTGTCCCTTTGTCATTGCTGTTGGTCGGAGGAATGTTGATCTTTGTCAAAGCTTCTGGGAACACTTTCCCACAGACGGCGCTAAACTGTTGCGGGTCACCCGACCTTTTTCCGGTCCAGAGAATCGGACCGCCTTAGCCTTTTCTCCTGTCCGGAGAATCGAAAAACCTGGAAAGGGTGAAAAACTATGTGGATGGAGCTATGCCGAGCCAAAATTCACTAGTTTCTTGGAGTGTTACAAAGATTGGTTTGATCTCGAAGGGCGACGAGCTGATACTCCATTACAAGTATGATAAATGAGGAAAAACGACTAATTCCTCGGAGCCTCGATGGAAGCGCTTCGGCCTTGAGACGAAACTGAGTTCACGGAACCTTGGTGGGAGCGTTCTGACAGGAAAAGATTCCGTGTCCACGGAGCTTCTGAAGGATGCGATTTCGTTGACGTATATCCTAGATGGGAGCGCTCTCGCAGAGGCGATTGACGTCACTTGAGGCGTGAATAAACTGTAGTGCAAGGAGAAGAGCGGAGCGAGTTCCTGAGCGAAGTATCGGTCTATGTCCACGATCTCGCCGGAAAACTTCGGAGCTTTCTTTTGCCTCTGGAGTTGTTTGGCTTGAAATGATGGTCTGAGAGCCAATTTATAATTTGCTGGAGGGGTGCGTCAGTAATTGCGACGGGGAGTGATTTGTGCTGGCGAATGACGTCGCTTCATTTCGAACAGGCGGATCACCATTTTGTTGAAATGACAGAAGTGCCCACCTCCCCTCCCCCCGGGCAGTTTCGGTGGCCTGGGCAAGATGCCGTGCGTGCTTGGGCGCGGGCCTGGCGCGTTCGCTTGGCCTTCCCCGAGCTCGCGGTTCTCTGCGTGCTGCTGGATCGGTTGGTCCAAAGATAAAACGTGGAGCACCTAATGTTTGCACCACAGACTCCTTGACTCAATGATGATCAAGAAAACCCCACCAACAACGCACTCCAACGACATCGATCCTGAACTGGAACGATGGAGGCTCTCGCTCGCTGAATAAGAAGCACCGCGAAACCTGGCTCTCGCACAAATGATGAGCGGCGAATCACCCTGGACTGGATCGATGGAATCGCTCAATCCCTAACTCCCGCTCTCAAAAAAACAGCCCCGCTCCTCTCTCTGGATCCGGAAAAAAACCCATACATCTCACCTTTTTTATCCCTCTCTCTCACTCTCATTTTAACCTAAACCGATGGAGAGGGGGTTGAACCGCCGGTTCAGGTAAGGGCAGCACTAACACAACATTTGTGTTATTGTTGTTGCTACGATGACAATATATATTAGCTAAAGTGATATGCTTTATGTTGTTATTTTGTCTTTCGTTTAAACAAAAATGTATTGTACATCCCACAATTATTTTGTCAAACAGCTTAAATAGTTTCTCCATTTAAAACCACACTGCAAATACTTTCCTTAATTTCAAACAACGTCCGAGCGATTTTATCACCACTCTCAATACAAAAGAGTTGATTTTCTACCACCAATTAATGCTTCTCCAATCAGTAAACCAACAGAGCCTAATTCATTGTTAATTTAATATTTGATGAATCCCGGTGCTTCTCTCTCTCTCTCTAAACAGCATGCACATTTATTTACAATTGTTTTTCTTAATCACAAGAGCTAAAAATAATTTAACCTTAAAAAATGAAAACGGTGACTGATCACTGCCAGGTGCTTGCTTTCGATGGCGCAGCGACAAAATAAAATAAAATGCCACGTCCGATCCACGCAGATTACATACGCCAAATGGCAGCGTCGATGATGGGAATGGGATGCCAGAGAGATTAGCCACCGATCCGAGTGTTCTATTTCTATCGCCTTTTTATCTTCTTCCCTTTCTTATTATTATTATTATTATTTCTCTGAACAAGTTCTACAGTTGCGCGCGCCGGAAAGAGAATAAGAAGAAGAAGCAAGTTCATGGCGGATCAGAAGAAGAATTCATTTGATCTGCAGGAGAAGATCTCCCCCGCGAAGGAGCCAGCTCAGCCTCCCAAGGTATTTTATCTTCTTCTCGGATTTGCTGTAATTACTTCATGCTGTGTTTCTAAGAAACAAGACTAATTGCAATAATATATTAGAATGATTTCTCTCGTCGCTAGCTCTAATCCTTTTATTTTTTTTTTGTTGCTTTTAGGTAACAGAAAAAGGATCAGTTTTTAATGAAGGTGAGATCCAAACTCGAAGATTATATAATTTGAAGTGCCGTGAACAATAATAATTGGACGTATACAATAATTAGTATATGCAGTGCCTAATTGATGCAACAATTAGTTGAATCATGTCTGCAGAAATATATATATATATATATATATATATATATATATATATATATATATATATATATATCTTATTTCTATAAAGGAAAACTTCTCTTTGGTGCAAATTCATAAAGCCTAATATACCCTCAATCTTTTTACTTTAATACTAACATAAATTCAAGAAATATTCAAATACATTGAAAATAAAGGTTACTTATGTAATTGCACCCTAAAGTCACCTCCAAAATAAAGCTGATAGCAGGCAATTATGAGGCAAATGTCCAAAAACATCATGCAAGTGCTCTCATTACACCCTATCAGCTGTCAGTTGCTCTCATTACATATATATTTATATATTATATATATTTATAATATATTATAGGCACAATACCCAAAAAAACATCATGTCAAGTGCTCTCATTACACCCTATCAGCTGTCAGTTGCTCTCATTACTAATATATATTTTTATATATTATATATATTATAATATAAATAAAAATATACTATATCATATTGATAGAAGCCCGCGGGCGCGGGCGAAGCCCGCCGCCGCGACTGGGGGCGCGGGGCAGAGGGTTGGGTGCCTGTCACTCCCACGAGTCGCCTCCCAGAAAATGAGCCCCCACGACAAATGTAGCCCAGACAAATATCGGCCCACGACAAATGGTCCCCAGACAAATGACACCACCGAAATGACCCCGGCGAGTCGCACCCCGCCGAATGTCGCACCCCCGCCGAGTCGCACCCCCGCCGAAGTGCCGAGGGCCGAGGCCCGTGCCTGTCACTTGTATATATATATATATATATATATATATATATATATATATATATATATATATATATATATATATATATATATATATATATATATATATATATATATATATATATATATATCTTATTATATAAAGAATAAATATTTGAGGCACATTGATCGAGCCATGAAATGAGAGAGAGCATAATGGGGGAGAGAGTTTTTATGCGTGAAATTAATGTTTTTATGACAAAACGTAATTTTTTTATAAAATAAAAATTACAATATTGATTTATATTTTTTACGGTCATTTTGAGTACTCATATGTATATATTGCTGGCACTGCCCGTCTTGAAGTGTGTGCATCCCGCTTTGATGCGGGCTACGCTCGCATCGAGCACCGGAGAAGCCCGTTCGGAGGCGGGCGAAACCCGCCTGGATGCGGAAGAAGGCCGTCCGAGAGTATCGAGCACGGGCGTAGCCCTTGCGAAGATGCTAGTGTGTATATATCTGTGTGTGTGTGTGTGTGTGTGTGTGTGTGTGTGTGTGTGTGTGTGTTTTAATTATTAACCTAGCGAAGCATAAAATTAATTAAATTTGTTGCGGGACGTCCAGTCTTTTCACGGTTTGGAGAAATCAGAGCGTATTAGCTCGAAATTGGGCCGGACGCACAAACAGTTAAAATAGGTGATTGTTATGGGCAACCTATTTTGGATATGTGCAAACCAATTTTATGGGCAAACCAAAAATTTATGTGTAAACTAATTGCTACGGGCAAATCAAAATAAAAACTTTCTAAATTCTTTTAACAAAATATAAACTTTCTAAATTTTTTAACAAAATATAAACTACAGTTTAGCATCAACATTAAACTTTAACGTATTACAAAAATTTCGAATTCATTGTAGAAATCTTCTTTTAGTGACAATTGTTTGCTCCAATTGTTATACCTATCAAAATAATAATAATCAATGATTGAAAACATATATTTATTTAAAAGTATAGTTTTTAATGTGTATGTTATATAGTACCTTTAAGTCCAGCACATTGCACATTGATTGAAAAACGTAGTTAATTATAACATCAACTATTTTGGCACCTGCAATAGTACACATTACTTAGGATTAACATATTATATGAATTAATTAAAAATATAAATAGAGTATATAATTAAATTTGTACCATTTTTCAGCAAGTTATTCGTGATACCTCCCCCAAATCAAGAAAGTTGGAGATAGTGAGCAGTCATCAAACATAATCAGTCATACAAAGTGATTTCCTTGAATAAAACTCATGAATATTGTTCTTTGAAGGACCGGTGGTGGTGAATGCAATGACAAAAAAGTGAAAGACTGAAACATGCTGAAATGTACTAATTTGATATTGTAGCAAGAAACAATGATTAGCCCCATATCAGGCATTGCCATCCACTTATCCAAAGGAGCAAAAACAACCACACAATTTAGTGAATCCAACAACTCTAATCTTCTTACTTTTCCAAAAATTTGCTCATATAACTCCTCTTTTTGTTGAAGCTCTTGTGATAGTTTTTACGTACTTGTAACTAATTATCCCTCATTTCCAATCCAATGATTGTTCGATATCCACAATTTTCATCTCACAATACATCTACAACATCGATAATATAATTTGATATGTGTGGTGACATTTTTTTACGAACGACTCTAAGTAGTCTCTTTTCAGTATTTGTTTTTATTTTGGTTACATGTTTTGCAGGATTTGTCAAGATTAATTGTCCACTCATCAAAACATGTTCAAATAGAGAGGGAACTCGTTTTGTTGACGAATCTTCGCTTGCAAAGTTCTTGTACCTTCCTCTCGGCCGACCCTTTAATCTAGTAGGTACAGATGGTTTCACTGTTTGACTTAAACTAGGATCCATATGTTCGCATTGTAGTGGTGTTAGAAGGATCCCTTTTTTTCAAAGCCGGTAGTATTTTCCTAGGTTTTACCCCGACCGAATACATGTCCTCCATGATCTTTTCCTCGGCTTCATCTAGTTTACATGCATAGGCATGTGCTTCAAGATGAACCATTTCATGGTTGTGTGATCTGCACATAACTTCAAGAGTCCACTCATTTACATGTACATTTTTTTGACCTTTCAGTGAAAATGAACATCCACACCTCTCTGTGGTAGTTCTTCGCAAATTTTTCTTGACCCATCATTTACCTCGTTGTTTCTCACGATAATAAACTACTCTGTCACATCCCAAAAAAACTCGAGGCTTAAGTCTACTAGTAAGTTTGTCAGCACCTTGAATTGTCACAATAAATCCTAATTCCATCGTCTTTTGTTGAACCCAAGATACTAACTCCTCCTTAGATTCAAAATATTGTGATGTGACAAAATGAATTCCAACGTCACTTTGTGTTTGTTGAGATGATTCTTCATACGTCAATAATTTCATATTTTTCATACTCAATTAATCTACAGGATCTGAAAAACAATGCATCTTCTTTGAAAGACAAAATCACGCCACTGAAATCAATGCCTCTTCTTTGAAATTCAATGATCAAATGACTATGTAAATTGAAAATCAAAACAACTAACTTACTTAACGGAGTCAAAATGCAGGAACGACCAAACCCTTAAACCTAATGCAGGAGATACCTTACCAAAAACCAAATGCAAGGATGGTTAACTTCTTCTTTAGTGCTCAAAGGGCGATGTTCACTGAAAATCAAAACCATGTTTTACTTAATGGAGAGAAAATGGAGGAGCGGTCGTACCCAAAAACCTAAAGCAGGGGCGACCTTACCTCACACCAAACGCCGACGTGTAGGGCTCGATCGCCGACGGGGAGGGCTCGATCGTCGCAGGGAGGGCTCAATCGCCGACGGGGAGGTCTCGATCGTCGACGGGGAGGGCTCGATCGTCGACGGGGAGGGCTCGAACGCCGACGGGAGGGCGGGATGAGACAGTCACGGAAAGAAAAAACCCTAGATGCCGAAAGGAATGCGGGATGAAGCGGAATAGAAGTGGCGTAATTTTGGTTTGCCCGTATCTGTTTTGGGAGGTATTAATTAGGTAATATTTTAGATTTTTAAATTAAATAATTGGGTTGCAGGTATCCAAGTTTGGTTTGCCCATAACAATCACCTTAAAATAAAGCGCAGCAAATGACAAGAGGCGTTTTTTTGCGTGGAAAACCCGGAAGGATGAAAAACCACGTGACTGGAACTGTGTCGAGCCAAAAACCACTAGCTTCTCAGAGTTTTACAGAGTTTGATCTGATTTCGGAGGGCGGCAGACCGCTACTCTGTTACAAGTGCAGAAAATGAGAAAAACGACCAAGTCTTCGGAGGCTTGATGGAGCGCTCCGGCCTTGGAATGTTGCTGAGCTCGCAGAACCTGGATAAGAGCGTTCCAGCTAGAAAATTCTCTAAGTGCACGGAGCTTCTAGAGGGAACGCTCTCGTTGATGCGGAGTCATGATGGGAGCGCTCTCACGGAGGCGGTTGACGTGACTTGAACCGTGTTAAAGCCTTAGTGCAAGGAGGAGAGCGGAGAGAATTTCTGAGCTGGGAATCGATCCAAGTCCACGATCTCGCCGAAAAATCTCAGAGCTCTTACTTGCCTCTGCAGTTGCTTGTCTTCAAATGAAGACCTGATGACCTATTTATAGCTTTCTGGAGTGTCATGGTGGTAATTACGTCAGGGAGTGATTTGTGCTGGCAAATGACGTCGCTCCGTTTCGATCACCCGGATCATCATTTTTGCCGAAATGACAGGAGTGTCCCCCGGGCAGTTCGGGTGGCCTGGCAAGGTGCCCGGAGGCGGCGGAGGAGGCGGCTGGAGACAGCGGGGGTCGCCGGTGGCTATTCTATTGATGGATCTTCTTTAGTTGTTGATCTGCATCAAAAAATTATTTTCTTCTTTAATTGTTGATGGATTTTGTTGGAAGGAGGTAGGAGTACGATATCGGGTAAGCGAAGTGGGACAGATCTCATACAAATCACCGAGGATATTCTGTTGTTTTCAGTCCCTCTCATCATGGTATTGCTTAAATCTGCACTGCAAAAGACAACTCCACGGCAAGACGAAACCACTACGTGCAACCACATAGGGTAGGAATTGTGAGACAGCTCATACGAGCCACCGGGGAATCCACATTTTTTTCCCTCTCAACATAGTCTCTCTAAAATTTGATTTCCTCAAAGCCCCCATCAAGATCAATCAACCAACGCAACCTGGATCTAATACCATGTTAGAATTTAAGAATAAAACAACGAAAAGGGAAGAAAGAAAAGGGAAGAGGATAGAGAAGATCTTTCTCCTTTGCTTCAAATAAGAGATCCTTCAAAATTTAATAGTTGTTTACAAGGCCCTACAGAATGGCTTTATATAGCCTTACAAAACATAAAAAACTAATGAAAGTACAACTTTCAAAATAAATTAAATTACAGCGGTCATGGAGAAAGTGTTGATCTCTAAAAATCAACAAGTAATCCATATTTCGGTGGCTTGACACAGCTTTCAGTGCCCACAGTGCTTAAGGTGGAATGACTAGTGTTGAAGTTGGGAAAATCCCTTACTCCAAAAATTAGGATCAAGGCAGGCTAAGGTTACCGGTTCAGCGGTCTGGCTCGACGGCTAACGGGCTAAGACGTGGAAACTGTCAGACAACTAAAAGGACCCCAAGCGCTGCGGCAGTGAGGTCTCACCACGTACCCGGAAGTTTAGAAAAAGCAACCCCTCCATAACCAAAAATGGTCAAGCAAGGAACGAGGTAGACTCTAGTTGGCGACAAAGTCAAGGCGGCAACTAATAGAGATAGTCACTAGCTCGCAACCTAGATCTCTGAAAAAGGATTCAAAGGCTCAGCTCGAAGTTTAGGAAGAATGTGGTCGAGATCTTTTACGAGATTCCGAAGTCCGTCTCCTTGTACCCCTGGGGTCTTATTTGTAGGCAAATCCAAAGAGAGAGAGAGTCTTATTTATAGCTTCACTCATGGCGACTAGGCAACTTCTTGGGGGGAGCTCACTCGGCTGGGTGAGTAACAGACCTAGTCGCCTATATGACGAGTATGCAAGTTGAGCTCGTCATACTCGCTCAGGCCATCTGTATTCTTGCGCGTTGACTCTGACTTCTGTCTTAACTTGCTGACTTTGACTCTTGCTGACCTGACTTGGAGGGGTCCACCATCGACGAATATGAGTTGTACAACTAGCATTAATCTTTGCAGGCTGTAAAGAAGAGCTGAAAAGAGAGAAAAATAATCCAAATTTTATTAATTTCTCAAACTTTCTGTTACAATGGGTACATGTATGCATGCATATATATATAGTAAGAGAGAGGATGAGAGAACTCCAATCTAATGATGTGTGACTAAAGAGAATGTACATGAGCTCCAAGAATGGGCTTCTCATATTGGGCTTTTTTCATTTCTTCTTAACACTCCCCTGTAAGCTGGAGCATACAAGTCGTAGGCGCCAAGCTTGGATAAGAATGGATGATATAGCGGTCGAGAAATGGCTTTAGTTAGGATGTCAACAACTTGCCTTGTAGCAGGAACTTGCCTAATGCTATCTTCTTTGATTGAACATTTTCCCGAATAAAATGACAGTCAACGTCAATACACTTGGTTCGCTCATGGAATACAAATTTTTTGGCAATATGTATTGTTGTTTGACTGTCACAAAATTGTGTCGTCGGAGATGAGAGTTTGTCCCAAGTCATTAAGAAGATTTTCAAGTCAGGTTAGCTCAGATACAACAGCTGTCATAGCACGATACCCGTTCTCAGCAGATGAGCGAGCAAAAACAGACTGATTCTTGCTACGCTAGGTAATAAGGTGTCTACAAAAGTATGTACAAAAACCAATTATAGAATGCCTATCATCAAGAGAATTTGCATAGTCAGCGTCAGAGTACGCAACAAGAGATAGAGAGAAAGATGGTTTGTAACAGTTCTTATTCCATAGCAGTCTTCAAATATTTGAGAATGCGCTAGACAGCCTAGAGATGAGATGTCTGAGGAACATGCATAAACCGACTTACAGCTACAACAGCAAATGGGATATCAGGTCATGTAACTGTAAGATAAATCAGCTTCCCCATCAAGCGTCGATAGTATTCTGGATTTGCAAGTAATGGGTCGGATTCAGAACCATGTGCAGAGGGTTTGTGATTTACATCCATATGGGTATCCGCAGGTTTGCACCCTGAGTAACCAGCATCTTGAAGAAGATCAACACAGTACTTCCGTTGAGATAGAACAAGACCATCAGGTTGCCTTGCGACCTCAAGTCTGAGGAAGTATCGAAGATTCCCCTGGTCTTTTGTCTGAAACGCTGAGATTAAAGGTTGTTTGATTTGTTGAATCTCTGTAGAATCATCACCCGTAATTAGAATATCATCAACGTACACAAGAAGAATTACAGTTCATGTTGGTTGATGACGAGTGAAGAGGGAGAAGTCAGTCGAGCTCCTGTAAAACCAACTTCTCGAATGACCTTACTGAATTTTTCAAAACAAGTGCGAGGAGACTGTTTGAGACCATATATAAACTTTCAGAGATGATATACATGAGCCTCCCTCATGGTCTCAAACCCGAGAGGTTGGTGTATATAAAGAGTTTCCTGGAAGTCGTCATTGAGAAAGACATTTTTAATATCTAACTGATGTAAGGGCCACTAACGATGCACAACCAAGGAGATCAAGACCCGAACGGTAATTAACTTGGCAACCCGTGAGAAGGATTCATCATCATCAAGGCCTTGTTGCTGAGTGAAACCCTGGGCTACGAGGCGAGCTTTTAGGCTGTCAACAGTCCTATCTGGAGCATGTTTGTTAACAAAGACCCACTTGCAGCTGACACATGATTGGCCTGGAGGAAGAGCAACCAGATCCCAGGTCTGGTTAGCCCAGAGGGCATTCATTTCTTCATCTATGACCGCACGCCACCCCGAATATTAAAGAGCCTCCTGCACAGAGTTAGGAATAGAAATGGAGGAAAGAGATGACAAATTTGAGGAGTGACGGAGAGAGGCAATGTAAAGAATAAAGATACACAATTTGTCAAGGGGTGAGCCGTAGCGGTTGATGCGGGATCGTCAGTCCGCTGGATAACACTGGTAGTTGGGAGTTGTTGAAGGGCATCAGTCTTGGAAGAACGACGAGCATAGAAGTGAAGATGCAGTTTAGATAGAGTTGGCACCGGGAGTGGTGGAGGAAAAGGTGAGAAAGATGGAGTCATGACAGGGAGAGCCGGACGAGCGACAGGGGAAGGGAGAAACGGTGGGGAGGGAGAGGAGTAGAAAGGTTGATCCTCAAGAAAATCTACATCAGCCGAAACGATCAGCTTTTCATCAGTAGAAGAGTAGCAGACATAACCCTTCTGAGTACGAGAGTAGTCAATGAACATGTATTTTATGGCACGAGGAGCAAGCTTATCACTAGGCTGACCAAGAATGTGGACATAACATGTACAACCAAATGCACAAGGCGTGAGGGAGAACGAAGACTTAGAGGGAAAGAGCAAGCCAAACAAAGATGTGAAGTCGAGCATAGAGGAGGGCATGCGATTGATAAGATGACAGGCAGTAGAAACGACAAAATTCCAATATTATGTGGGCACTTGCATTTGAAACATGAGTGATCGGGCGACATCAAGGTGTCGGTTTTTCCGCTCGGCCACACCGTTTTGCTGGGGGTATAGGCACACGAGGTTTGATGTATAATTCCAAACTCGATGCATAGATTTGAGAAGGTACAACTAGTATATTCACGAGCATTGTCGGTGCGGATTATTTTTAAGGTAGCAGAGAATTGCGTACGTATTTTAGTAATAAATGATCAAAAAATAGAGGAAAGTTCAGTACGATCACGAAGAAGGCATCAAATAGGAGAAGCTCGCAGCGTGTAGAGAGGATACCGTAGTGGGCTAAAGCAGGAACCAAAACAAAGGCCAAGAGGCAGTCCGCAGGTAGAAGAAGGCAGCCACAATATCCACGTTGATAGCAAGGTCAGTCCGCTCAAGATACAGTGTGGTCAAAAAAGAAGAAGGCAGCCACAGTAACCGCGCGGATAGCAAGGTCAGTCTGCTTAAGCAGCAGTGCGAACAGAGATGAGAAGATAGCAGCAGACAAAGAAGTCCGCAGGAAGCTCTTCGCGGATAGAAGAGTTTGTGTGACAATCACAGCGGTTTACAGAGAGCAGCCAACAACAAGAGGAGCCTACCGGGCTAGAAGGGAAACCGACAGCAAATAGGAGAAGTTGTTCGCGGCAAACAGGAGAAGCAGAGGGCGGCAGTCCGCAGCGAACAGGAAAAACAGGGGGTCGGCCACGACGAGGCCGCCCGGATTCGGGCGTCCTTGGCCGGCCCTTGTGAGGGCCGGCCGCGGGGAGGCCGCCCAGGATCGGGCGGCCTTGGCCGACCCCTTGCAAGACCGGCCGCAGCGATGCCGCCCGGGAGCGAGGCCACTCGGATCCGGGTGGCCTAGACCGGCCCTTTGTGGGGCCGGCCACGGTGAGGCTACTCTGGATCGGGCGGCCTTGGTTGGCCCTTTGCGGGGCCGACCGCGGCGAGGCCGCCCGGATCGGGGCGGCCTTGGTCTGCCCTTGCGAGGATCGGTCGTGGCGAAGACACCGAGAATGGGCGGCCTTCGCCGACCTTTACGGAGGCCGGTCGCGGCGGGACCGTCTGTCTCCAGGCGATTAGAGGGGGCGGTTGGCCCGGGCCAAGGTCGGCCGGCACCACCGGGTGACGGTGGTTGGGCCGCGCATGCGATCCGGCGCACGGTAGTTATTACGTGGATCAGGAGCGCGGATCCCAGGCGCGGTGGTTACCTGCGTAACTCTCATGACTTTAGTGTGGGGAGAGGGTGATTTGACTATGTGCAGCCTGATTTTCCTAAAAATTGGGGTTGACCCCATCAAACTTTACATCACAATTCACATGTGCAGATGGCGGCAATGACAGTCGTTGGAGGGCATTGAAGGTTGTTGTTGAGCGAAAGAGGTCCTGGAGAGGGTTCTGGGCTGAAGGGATGACTCGGGAATAGTAACAGAGGTGGTAGGAGATGGTATACAGTGGCTAGAAGTGGTATACGGTGGCTGGCAATAATATACATTGGTTGAAAAAGAGAGTCCAGGGAGATGGAGACAATGGGGGAGACAACACGCTGACGGTGAACTTAAGGGTCAAGGGATGCGGTAGAAACGAGGGAAAGGGTATCGTGGAGGATGTCAGAGCTTGGATTGGGAGGCGGATTTGAGTTGGATGGAGGCCGACGGGGTTGAGATTCACGCAGGGAAGGAGTTCTGGGACGAAAGAAATTAGGGGAACCGACGGGGCTGGGTGAGCACAGGGAAGGAGGCAGGGGGACTTACGAGAAAGGAGGAATGTCAGTTTCATGGAGTCGCACCAAGAGAAAGAAGAAGACCGAGCGGTTGCCAAATATGCACAACCTTCAATGCCCATTCAGATGAACTGTCTGCATATTTATAACCTAAAAACATAACTGTTTGCGTCATAACCGTAAAATACACAAAACCACCCGAATCGGATGGCTCAAACTGTCTGTGCTGATCAGGTGTCAAATACAACTAAAAAAAATACATGAACTTGACTCAGATCGACAATCCAGACGCAACCACAGACTCGGATCATCCGACTGGATAGCGGATCACCGCCTCTTGCAAAAATACACGTGTTGGGCACTGTGCGCCCTCACATATGCTATATGCTATGATACCATTTGATTTGAAATGGTGCATCAACATCTTTCATCACGTTCTGGTGCTCTTGAGGGCCTATTTATGAGCATCGTTGAAACCTTGGTTAAATTTTTTTCCTTTCTCTTCTTCTTCCATATGATACCATTTGATTTTAGCTTGAAATGATCTTAAATGCTCACTATACACTTTTACTTCTATATAGAAAACATGTTCACTCATTCTTTAAATGAAATTAATTTCATCACTTTCAACCAAATTTTTTAAAAAAAATTGTGAAGACAACATTAGCCTCCAAAACATTCAAACAAATAACAAATTTAAAGAAAGTACATCAAATAACGACGCATTTTTAAATTTAAGCCCACCATAAATCAGCTCTTAATGAAAACAGAGCTCCTAGCTGTATGAGATCAATGTTAAAGATTAAACTTCCACATTGCAGCTTCTTCACTGACAGGCCCGAGTAGTTCGCACAGCAGCACAAGCAAGATCCTGGAGGCTCTGTCAAAACCTGTTGGTTCACATCATGAAGTAAGCTATATATGTTTATATTAAAATTATTAAATAAATAAATTAAAGCACCCTAATTTCTTAACAAACATCAGCCCTGGGTCCTGAACATGCAGCACAAGAAGGATAAAGATGATGAATCTGAGAATACCAGCTGGTGGCTAGGTGCACTTTTTTTTCCTTCTTTTTTGAACAGCGAAATTTTAGCCAGTCAGTTATAACTTGCCGCGTAGCAGATTTAATTGACTACACCATTTACATTATTACCACAGGAGGAGGGGGCGTGTTTTATGGAGGCAGGGATTAAGTCCAGTTGAGTTCATGCACAGGTATACACCTGGAATTGATTTTGAAATATCATGCACCTGGAGATTATCATTTGTCTGTAATTCTTATGGAAATCTTATACATGTAAATCTCTATCATTTGATAAAGCATAATATTGAGTAAAAAAACACGGAATATATAACACGGAATATATGACACACGACACTAGTTAGTTGATGTGTTTAGCAACCTGACATAATGTTTGTCGTGCATTGGATTCTGCTATGTGCACTGTGCGCCGGCATTAGCATTCAGTCTTCGTTCGAGTGACAATCAAATATTGTCTTGGTCGCAAACTACAAGTGGGGAACTGTGAACGGTAGTATATAAAAACTATATTTACCGGTCTTTGGTTGCTTTGCAGTGTAGGATCTGCCAACTGACGGCCTTACATATGCCTGCTATATATGCTTCTGTTTTCCCTTTTGGTTTGATTTTTATGGGCAATGTTGCATTGTTTGCTTTCTTTTGTAAATGAGGAAGTTGATGAAAGCTACAGTTTTTATGAGTATTGTTATTGAGAGAAGTTTATCTTCTTTCTAAGTATATCACTTGGGCCAACGATTAAGAGTGCGGTGTCAATGATCTAGGCATGTTTGGAAATGTAAGAGATCGAGAAAATGTCATGTACATGTCCCCGCATATTAAGACTTCATTGTATATGCAGAATCTCTGATCATTAATTTATTTGTGTAAATTGTCAGCTTATTCAATACTTGAAAGAACAAAGATGACAAGTCATTAATTATTAGACTTGCACACAAATTTAGTAGGACTTATTTCCATGCGGATAGACAATTCCAAACATACATGCGTCTCAAATTAGATTACATTCATGTCGACTCCTAGGAAATGTCTTGCTAGAAACTGTATTAAGGCCAAGGCGGTGGGGAGGACGTCGCTCACGAGGTGGGTTGCGACGCACTGGTGGATCGTCCACGGGACATTCGCTGGAGGAGGTAGGCACTGAATCTGGGGGCACTGGAGACAAGGGAGCAGGAGGAGGACGAGTGTAGTGGTATGGGGGGGGGGGGGGGGCGAGCGCATCAGAGGGAAATGTAGGTGGTGAAGGGAAGGAGTGAGAAGATGACGGAGTAGACTGCGACAATGGAGGAGGAGGTGACAGAGTAGACTGTGGCAATGGAAGAGTGGGTGGACATACCAGAGGGGAGGATACATGAGGCGGGGAGAAGAGAAGAGTGAGAAACTGCACATCAATGGGAGTAACGAATGAGTGAGGTCGAGGGAACAGAGGACACGAAGAAAGGGTGAGACTTGTCAAAAGTGACATCACGTAAGATGCGTCGTCGACGTGCAACAGGGTCATAACATCAATAGCCCTTGTGCTCGGTGTTGTATCCAAGAAAGGCACAAGGAACAGACTGAGCAGAGAGCTTGGTACGCTCACGTGGAGGGAGATGAACATAACACCGACAACCAAAAACACGAAAATGAGTGTAACGCAGGGGTCTAAAGTACAAACACTCACAAGGACACTGGCCCTGAAGGAAAGTGGAAGGCTGCGAGTTAATAAGATAGACAGCGGTGGAAACAGTATCGGCCCAAAAATGAGAAACGTGAGAGGATATAAGAAGGGTGTGGTTGTCTCAATAATGTGGCGATGCTTCCTTTCAGCGGTGTCATTCTGAGTGTGAGCACCAGGACAAGCAAGCTGAGGGAGAGTGTCATGGGTGGCTAGCAGATATCAAAAAGCATGAGAGAGGTACCCCACCCCCGGAAAATACGTATGAAAGCAGAGAACTGTATGCGCACCATAGCATAAAAGGGAACATAAGTCTGAAAAAACTCAAAGCGAGAATGCATAAAGTAAATCCAACTATAATGAGAATAATCATCAACAAAAATAACATAATACCGTCGTCCGCCCTTGAATACAAAAGGTGCGGAACCTCATACATCAGAGTGAACTAGATCAAAAGGACGCTGAGACCTGCACTCACTAAACGGATATGGAAGTTGTAGTTGTTTACCAAGCTTACAACTCGTGCAGTAGTGAGACCGATCAACATGGACACGACCAAGGAAGTCATGACTAATGAGAGTCACAAGACGCGAACCACTAGGATGACCAAGACGATGATGTCACTGAGAGAAGCCCACCGAAGGAAGACAAAGAGTAGAAGCTGTCGGTGACGAGGTAGTGGATGGAAGATGGAGGCGATCAAGGACGTACACTCCGATACAACGACGACCAGCTCTAAAGAGTGCCCAATACAGACGATCTTGCACACGACATGTAAACTCATCAATGGTAACAAGACGGCCGTAGGATGTGAGCTGGCTAGCGGATATGAGGTTCATGGATAACTTTGATATTTATGCAGCATCGGGAACATGAAAGTGGCTACTATGAAGGTCACGGCTAGCGATAGGATGAATGGTGTCATCTATTACCATGGTACTAAGGGCAGAGGAGACAGACTGACAAGACAAGAGGTGAGTAGCATCATATGTCATGTGAAAAGAGACTCCAGAATCGAACAACCAGTCGGAGGGAGAGATACATGCAGGAGAGGAGGAAGCCAGCTGAGAGGCAGAGGCATCAGAAGCGTCTGGTAGAAGTACCGATGCAGGGGAGCGAGGCAGTGAAACATGTTGGGAGAACTGTTGTGCAATCAACTAAGCCGGCTCATATATAAAGGGAGACTACGCCAGAGCCGAAAAGAGAACAGAAGGTGCACAGGAAGCATGCTGCTAACCAGACTGCTGAGCCCTCTGAAGCTGGCGACACTAAGATTTGACATGACCAAGACACTCATAGTAGTGGCAGCGAGGTGTCGGAGGAGGACGAGTATCGGATGCAATAAATCAACGGTGCAAAGTTGCGAATCGGGAAGGACGAACTGTGACGGCGGCGAAATCACTTGATCTTTAACAACATGAACGGGATCCTTTCCAGCAACAGGAACAAAAAAAAACTGAAGAGGAGCTTCCCGGCAAGCTACAGGAGTTCTTTCCAGCGGCAGATTTGTGAGCTGAGAAGGCTAGAAAACTCCTTCCCGACAATGTAAAACGTGAACGGTGGTTACGACGGAAGATGCGAACAGAAATTTTCTTCTCGACGGCGACGGGGACAAAACGTGTAGCGAAAAACATAAATCAACAAAAATACGGGATCGGTCGGCGAGAAGAGAACAGTGACGAGATCGAATCGATCAGAGAAGCGCAAACGAGGGCAGCGACAGAATCGATCTTTGCACCAACGGGATCGATCGGCAGAAGCAACGACAGAAAGGTCACAAAAACAGGGATCAGATCGAGCGGAAATAACGACGGTAAAATCGGCGGAAGAAATGGAGTGCTCCGGTGGGCTCGCAGAAGAGCCAGATCTGGGAGGAATGGATCTCTGAAACGAAGCGTTGCGCTGGGAGGAATGGATAGTTGTGGAAGAGGAAGCACTGTGTCAAAGCGCTGTGCTTGGGAATCGCGGGAAGGATCGATCTGGGGCGTGCGCAGCCGATGCAGAAATCGGTACGGGATGAAACTGGCGAACAACGGCGGAAGGACTGTTGTCGTCGCTAGAAGAAGGGGGCGGAAGAAGCGGACTGTTCGGCTAGGTTTTCTTTGGCTCTGATACTAAATAGGAATTGGAATGAATCAATCTATTCACTATCAACCAATGTAATATATATACAAGTACAAGATATGATGATCCCAATATCCAAGGTGACTCTAAGGTAACGCTACCACTCATAATGAAAATCATGCCTAATATATATGCAGTGATAAAAAGGTAAATAAAATGATGTGGCATATTCTTAAATATATATATATCCATTAATTATATGCACTTAAGCCTTTCAACAATGTCATTCTTTGTAGCTTACCCATTATTATGTATTAATCATATTTGTCCTAAAAAACAATGACGAAATTAGGATTTTGATGCGGTCAGACATAATAAATTTTAACATATAAATCATTGTTCAAATATTACTCAAATTTTGTTGTTGTATTCTCCACAATGTAAAATCAAAACATATAAGACAAATCTTCTAAATTTTGAGCAATATTACTAAAAAATTATACAAGTTATAGAAACAAACATTACATAAAACTTACGGATCAAAAAGATATTTTGCATTGACACATACTCTGAAAGCGTGAAATAATTATTTTAGTTGTAATTGTATCCCCAACATCTTTTTCAATATAAGAAATTAAACAATCATTCATCTATTCATCCCACATTTTGTTTCGTATATGATTAATTTTTTATTATCTTCATTGCAAAAAACATCTTTTCAACACTAGCTATTGCACTCAATAAGAGGCAAGCCAACTTGAGCAATCAAAAAACTAAGGGATAAGTACCCTGCTTTTTTAATCTCACTAACTTTTAAAGAAGCCCGTTAACTCCTTTAACTTCGGAAAATGTGTCGGTCGATGTAGAGCGCATGTCAAAAATATAACGCATGTCAAAAATATATATGTCAAGCTGACTTTCAAGTATTTGTAAATCTATTGGAGTAAAATTATATGAATATAACTTTGCAAGATGATTTTGTTTATGTTTATCATAAGAACTAAATTGATCCATTGGGTCAAGACAAACTACACGTGAAAGCAATTCTATGTTAACTTCATCAAAACGATCATTTAACTCATTTAACATCTAATATAACACTGCATTAAAAATTTCAATCCTAAACTAATGTGTATTTGTAATCACACGTGCATTATGTCTTGATCTACCTACCTGAACAAACTTCTCATTCATATTAGGAACTTCTACGATATGTTTTTACAGAAAGAAAAGACTTCAACCGTGAAAAATTGTCACTTGACTTCGTTATTTCTCATCTTTAATAATAACAACGGCGATTGTTATTAGCACTTCAGTTTAGGCTATTCGCAAATTTTTTATATCCGAAAAGCAGTTTTTGATAAAATTATATCCACAAATCAAAATGATATCCGCAAAGCAGTTTTCTCTCCAAGGATTTGAATCTCTCTTGACGAATCAAGCTCTGATTCACTCTCCCATAGTGATCCTCCGCAAGGTATGCTTTTGATTGTTCGCTTCCTCTTCCTCCATCACCTTCCATGGATGACAAAAAGGAAGTTGGAGATGCTCGCTAAAAATAGCGGCACCTCCACCACATACACCTCCACTCGGCAACAATGAAGCTTACTAGGGATATCCCTCTACCAAACGACCACCAAAGAGGGAGAGGAGAGCAGAGCATTCTAGCTCTCTCTATCTAAAACAACCGGCCTCTCCTGGATGAAAACAAGGAGGCAAGTTCGCAGCTAGGCAAGAAGGGCTCTGACGACAAGCTAGCAGAGTTCCCTTTCTTTCTCGACAACATGGAGGGTTCTCACCACCAAGGTCGGTGGCGCGGTAATAGGGATGGGAGACTCGACAACCTACTCAATTAATCCTTCGCAGATGATGACGAGCTCGCCTAGGAAAAAACTCGATAACAGGGAGGCAGAGGACAACAACCCCTCCTCTTCCTAGTCTCTCGTTCGGCTTGCAACCCACGACAACCAGAAGGAAGCAGAACCAAGAAGTGATCCCTCCCCCTACTCCTGCTCGGCGCAGCACAAGTCACACAAAAATGGGGAGCAGTAAAAGGAGGCAAAGAGGCCTGACCGAATAGCTAGGCGGAAGGTGGAAGAAAATATTGCTTTGTGATTATCGATTTGAGGAAGGAAAAATAATGTCTAATTTCGAGTGTGAATAATCAAAACTGAAGTGCGAATAACAATCACCATAACAACCCTGACAGCTTCAAAAAATGTATTGTGTTGACAATATCTTAATATTTCTTTTGCAAACTTGAAATGGTTCATGTGTTTTGCCAAAATATTTTTCATCGAATGGATAACAAAAGCAAATTTAAAAGTCAAGATAACATGTAATAGTGTACTAGCTTGTCATTCATCTTTAATTTTCATCTGTCTCATCAACTGTGATAATCTCAACAGCATCAACAATAGATAAAAACATATAAAGTTTAAAATTGTACCATAATGTGAACTCCATCTTGCATCTCCAACCCCCTTCAGCTCTAAAGGTTTGTTCAACCCCCAACCACTTTCTAACTCACAACCAAGCTTTCTAGCAACTTGATCAACTTCCAAGACTCTGAGAGTATTACGACGTTTACACAAGCCGCCAACAACATTCAACACCATGTAATAAGAGTAAAAAGCTCAACGTCAAAATTCCCTTTAGTAACAACTACTAATACCAATTATAATTGATGGGAAAAACAATGAACATAGAAAGCACAATTATTTTCATGCATAATTTGAGCTTTTAAACCTTTGAACTTGATCTTCATATTGGTAGCGCTATTATATTCTTATCCGCGCAATTTTGAAATACTAAGATCATTTTTCATAAATAAACTATCAATACCAGTTTAAAGTGATAAAGCCGAAGTATCAGATACGTGCACAAAACCAAGAAGAAGCTCCATAATCATGTCGTTTGAATCCACGTATCGTAAAATAATGAACATTAGCTCTTTTGTTGATACATCAAGTGATTCATCCATTAATATCGTAAAACAATTTTCTCTAATATCTTGAACTATTTGTGGTGTTCTCCATTGCAATGGCAGATGCTTTTTTTTTAAAAATTTCAGCGATATAAGTTGACAATTGTTATAAGTATTCTGTAACAGAACTGATTAAATATCATTGTTATGTGATGCAAGAAATTCCATAAGCTCAAGAAAATTCTCTCGGTTGTGTGAATCTTTAGACTCATCGTGGCCACGAAAGAATAATCATTGACATAAAAGAAATCGAACACAATCAATCGACACACATAAACGAGCACGATAGTCTATACTTTGTTGTTTTTCTTGTCTAACAAATGCAATTTGAATACATTTTTTTGATTCATCAGGCTTCACACATCTTTCTAGATGTATTGTGTGGAGTCATGTGATTCCCAACATGTTTATCTAGTATCGTCTTATCTTTCTAATATATAAAACCTCTATTGACAAAAGTATGCTCACACCCCCTTTGGGGAAAAATATAACAATAAAGGAAAAATATTGCATTTTTTTTCTTTAATGTACTCTAATCAAGCGTTAGTCATTATACATATTCTTATTGAAACGACGAGCTTTATGTCCGATTTCTATTTGTGAAAAAGTATCTAAATGAGGTTGGCATGGACCTTTTTTGCGAATAATATCTTCCAATTGAGTCTTGAACATTGACATCATATGAGTTTATAGGATGTCATAAACCCGAATTGGAAGATAAATCTTCTAATTTAAACTCTTCTACTCAATGTCTTTTGCTCATGTAAATTCACGGAACTTTCACCTCATCCTGCTTTTGAAAAAAAAACTCTCCATTGCACAAAAAATCACACTATAGAAGCCAGAAGGTGCCACCAATTATCAAATATGGACAAGCAATATTCAAAACAGACGAGCCTAAAAAGTTCAGCAATTGATGTTTAAAATTATAATATTAACAATCCTTCCACTGGAGAGGGAATCATGGACAATACAAAAGACATTCATATTACAGGGTTCTTATTACAGGCTTCTGAAAAAAAAAACCTACTCATTTACAAGATTCTTATTCAAAGCAGATCAAAGATTCATATGAAGTGAATACAAGTTGAGTTCAAAATTTACTAGTAAACACACCCACCCATTTATGATTCATGAGTGTATTCACTGGATATTAGGCTCAACATGGGCCAAACTGTCAAGTGTCCTAAAAGTTCTAGCTACTATTTATAAATTTTTGGGTTCAACTAACGAATCGCAAATATACAAAGAAAAACTATATTCACAAAAGCCCTAAATCTGCTTTGAAAAAAACCATATCCACCGCAGAAGGGCACACAACGCAAAATCCCTACATCTGGAATCGAAATGCACACACCACAAAAGCCCCACATCTAGAAATGATACCTGTTGGCTGCTGAAAACTCCAGACAACAATGCTAAAAGCTCCAGCCACTAAGAAATCGAAGGAGAAGAAATGGAATGTCCAAGAAACCTGCTTAAAAGAGGATAAAGAAATTGACTTAAATCAGAGGAGTTAATTAAGGAAATGGAAAAGTAGTCGGCTAGAAATGTAGAATGAATATGGTCGGAACTCAGAAGACATACCTGTTGGGTTCTTCTGCTTAGGCCGTGGACGAGGAAAGCGATCTAGATCGAGCGCGATAAGGGCGGAATGGAGAAGACACATTCAACGAAGGACGCCATCGACAAGGACGAGGAAATGTTGTTTGACGCGGCTTCTTGATAATTCACGGTGTGCAGCTCCCTAAACGCCGTGCCAAACAAGGCCTAGATCGAAAGGGAAATCGCGTCTACCGTTGGATCGAAAGGGAAATTTTATGGGATTGTAATGTTGTCTGACTAGCTTCTCTAATGAATTACTAGCTACTACTGAATCTTGTCGAACGAGATTTTAATCTTGTTTCTATTTAATTTTTGAAACTCATATATGTTAAGAGATTTTAGACCACATTTGCTATCGCAAGTCGCAACTCACTATAAGATAATTATTTTGAAATTTGAAAATTCAACTCAATTTTTATATTATGTATATATATAGTAACATGTAAAATATTTTATATGATCTGCATCTTGATCTCTGCTTGAGAAATTAAGGGCTTAGACGTCATCATGGTGGAGATAACATCACTCAATTTGTTGTTTCAAAATTTATTTTAGATAAAAAATACAATTTATAATTCAAATGAATTGCTCCAAACATTACAAAAAGCATGTCGCAACTTCAAGCAATTTTGTCTCGTAGTTACGAGATTATGACAAATGATATCGTGCTCAAAAATGTCTCCATTTAAGCAAATTACAGCAAATTGTTATAAAAAATGTATGGTATGCATATAAATAGATACCACATTTATTGTAAATGAGATTAATCAAATTTCAGCACAAAAATTGTATGATCTGCATATAGCTGCGCATGAGTTGGAGACCAAATTTCAACACAAAAAATTGAATGGCCTGCATATAGCAGAGCAGTCAATAGCAACAAATTTCTGATTTCAACAAAAAAAGGTTTGCGTATTACTATATAAAAAGAAAGTATGAAATAAATTAAAATGATAAAAGAAAAAAACTGATGCAGGACCAAAATACCCCTCCATCAACTCTTTTTGGAATTTAATAAATATAAAAGAAATAAGAAAAAAGGTGATTGTTAACCTCAACCCTTTATTAGCTAGTCGCATCCCAATATTTCGTAACTTTTCGCTCTTTTTCAAAATACGTCTTGTACATGCAATTTTAGTAAAAGTGCTCAGCACGAAAGTTGTAGATCTCGTCGGCACTTTGCATCATTCCAAAATTTTGTAACTTTTTGCGCCTTTAAAATGCATGTATAAGGCGTATTTTGAAAATATACTCATATTTTGCGCATTTCAGAAATACGTCTTGTACATGCAATTTCAGGAAAAGTGTTCAACACCAAAGTTGTAGATCTCGTCTAGATCTACAACTTTCGTGTTGAACACTTTTCCTGAAATTACATGTACACGACGTATTTCGAAAAGACGCGAAAAGTTAATAGATTTTGGGGTGCGACTACCAATAACGGGTTGCGATTAACAATCGCCTAAAAAAATAACCAGAGAGTGCAAATTAAAGTGCTCTATTAATGACTTTTAATGATGCAAAGTGCTAAAGTTTGAATTAAATGATGCAAAGTGCCAAGGAGACCTAATTAATGGTGCAAAGTGCCAAAAATCCGCGAAATCACGTCATTTTCACGCCATGTGCCCGAGTGTGTCTTAAGCTAGGTCCTCTCTTGGATGTCAGTGAGTTGGATAGGACCAGGAAGCCGTGTTGAGCGGAATGCTCTTTGTAGGGTTCTTGCGGGTCTTGCTGGTCATTGGTGTGGCAACGGCGGTGGATGGGGACAACTCTCTGGCGACTCGAAATTTAATTAGCCTCAGCGAGCAGCAGATGTTCGATTGCGACCATATGGTTGGTCTTTAATGGCTCCCATATTCCATTTTTTTTGTTCTATATCCATATTGAAATTCTTTCCTTCCTTTTCTATTCTAATAATGGCTTAATTTTGTTGAAGGCATTGTGAACTGCTACATTTTATTTGGATTCACTTGTTGGTGTGAATTGCTTGTTTTTTTGCCATTGTTATATTTTATTATTTTTTTCTTTTTTATAGGTAGATTATAACTTAGGCCCGATCATTTGTATTGTTTTGATAACACTGTTTTTTGTTTTGGGTTTTTGAAAATCAAATTTTGTTGTACGTTAGACATTATTTTAGTCTGTTTTGATTTTGGGATGAAAACGGTATGTTTTCAATTCCTTCTAAAAGCCTCCTGCCCCAAAACAGACCTGTTTTTGCTGGTTTTGAAAATAGACAAGTTTTCCCTCTTCCACCATTTCTTCCTGTCCTTGAGTTGAACTTCTGCAACTTTTCGCCAAAAAATATCAAACATTGTCTCCCCTCTATTTTTTGTCCCTTCAAATGAAGGCATAAGTCTCTTTTTATAGGTTTTTTTGAGGCACATTGATAATTGCGCCCTTTTGGCATTTGGACGAACGAATAGGAATGAACGATTTCTGGTTATCCAAATCATCAATTTCTAGAATATAACGACCTTGCCCCCGGGTTCGGTGGTTCGAGCAGGTTCGCTAGTGTGACGATGGTGGCACAACGTGGTGGTGTCTGTGCGGGGGGGGGGGGGGGGGGGGGGCACCCAGGCGCGCACCGCACGTGGGGAGCGCACCGTGCTCGGGTACATGGGGGGAGCACCCGACGTGCGGGGGGAGCACCCAACGTGCGGGGGGAGTACCCGACGCACGGGGGGAACGCCCGACGCATGAGTGCGTACTGGGGAGTGCCCAGGGTGCAGGAGTGTTGCGGGCTATCTGAGTAGACGCATCAGGACTTGCGCGCAGGCACGAGAGTGGCTTGTTTTGCGCATAGGCACAGATTGCATTCTCCTATTCCCCGCACGTTCCGACATATGTTTGAGAGATCAAACAAACTCAAAATTGTGCTAGAAAGGGCCGGTTGGAATAGTCTTGGTGAGTTAGCTGAGGTTACCGGTAAAAACTCTATCTGATTACTTTTATTTTAGAGAAGCTCTATCACCACCTTTCACATGTTTCAATAATTTGCACAACTAAATTAGCGCACGCTTGTAAGAACATGAATAGAAGTCAACCACATGAAAAAATTTTAATAGAAGAGACCACACGCGTGCTATGCACGGAAAAATAAGTCCCATTTGAGATAATATTGAAGTGCCAATGACCAATGGAGTAATATCCCAACAGTGAATACTTTCACGGAGGTGTAAAATGATCAAAATGAAATATTCCAGCCAATGAACTTCTCCTTTGGCTTTGAGCTTGCAGGCCTGACTTCCATTGCCCGTCCGCGATCTCCCTCTTCCTCCTAGAAGACCGCATCAGCAAATTGCTACTTCCCTCTTTCGTCTACAGCGTTCTATTGTGAATCTGGCCGTCTTGTCCTGAAATAAAACGCCGAAGAATCTGCGCCCGATATCGGCGAAGGAAGTCGAGAGCAGGGAACAGCTGCTCAAGCCGCTCTCGCTCTCTCCAAGGCACGTTCTTCTTTCCGATTTTTTCGCCACCGTTCTCTCACGTCTTACCCTGATCTGATCGACGCAAAAGATCCTTGATCAGTACAAACTATAGATAAAATTGTATTTCCATAGACTACGCTGAATCGTACTTCCTTCCCCGCTATGGATGGTTCGATAAGCCGGTGCCGGAGGACCAAGTTTCTGATGCATATTTTCATAACCTTGTGCTTCGCTCTCTGTCTGATCTTTGATTCGGAGAAGCTACCTTTGGTTGATTTGAAGAGCAGAGTTTCTGGCATCGCGGAGACAGAGGATCCCAACCATGCCGGTGGATTTTCGAAGCTGACTGCCGGCTTAGTGATGTGTCCGCTCTGCTTCATCGTGAATCGACTGGTAAATATGGTCGGAGACGGAAAAAATGGTGGCCAACAGTGTGAAGCGGATGCGGCGCGATCCACTGGTTTTGATGCTTGCGCAACGATTCCAGCTCGTTCTCATTTTGTGGACGTGGGTTTTCATTTTCATCCCTTTGATTGTTCTTACTTCTCCCCGTCCTCTGATTTTACGATGTCTGGCGTTCAGGTTCCACATGTGCGGCAGCAGTTTCACTGGGATTGCGGGCTTGCTTGCGTTTTGATGGTGATGAGGACTCTGGGAATACAGCACTACGATATTCATCATCTCGCGAAATCTTTGTTCTACAACAAGGTAGATTTAGGCTCCATTTGGGGGACCTATTTTCAACGGTCAAGCGGTTACGGTTACGATCGTAACCGCTTGACAGAGGAAAATAAGTCCTCCCAAACGGGGCCTTAGTTGCGTGATGTTGTTTGGACTAGCTTCCCATGCCTCTAGAGTCAACACTATTTTCAAATCTACGCCTGTGTAGCATGTTAATAAGGGGAAGCCCTACATTAGAGATCATTTGTGCCAGCATCACAACATTTATAGATAATGTGGATGCGATGTTGAAGTAGTGATGATTCAGGGGTTGAACAGGATTTTCACCCTTGTTTGTGCTCATGTTTTTTGTTGGTTTTTCGAAAATCTTTCTTGTACAGGAGTTGCCACTGAATTTTATAAAATGTTGCTAACCTTGTGTTGGAAGTCCATGTTTTCCTAGATCTTACTTGACAAGGGTGTTATGTTGGAATGTGAAGGGATGTGTGAAGCTCTTATGTTGGAGGTCCTTTATTATCATCGTTAATGTTATCCCAACTATTTAAGGTTGGATTGAGCAATCTTCATATTTTCCTTCATTCATTAAAATGTCATTAATTTCAACATAAGATAAATGGTGTTTGAGGTCTATCATTGGTATTGCTTACAAGGATGATGCTTTCATCGTAGGTGTTACTTGAAAACAATCATTCATTTAGATTGAATATTATGAATGAAGCTTAAGTTTTTGTTGCCACATCCACATCCATCCTTAGCATTCTTATTTCGCTTAGCAATATGGGTCAAAATGAAGGTACAAGTTGACTCAAACATATCAATGATAGAAAAATATGTATTAATGAATGTCTATAATAGAAAAATAATGAAAATGTCATTTATCAAAGATGCGGTGATAGGAAATAGATTTATGTGGTTTATGCATATACCATGAATGTTAGAAAATGCATCTGTTAGACGAGTAGATAGAGTTAGACTCGAAGGATTACGTGAATGATCCTAAAACCTGATTTATTAAACATAGATTGCTGAATTACATTGAACAACTTTCATCAGTGTTATCTTTGGTCTTCCCCTTTTCTGACGTAATACTTCGACAATTTTTGCGTGTGTTAGTCTAATTGATGCATTTTTTAATCTTTATTGAACATTCCCAAACCATCTTAGTCTATTTTTATTACCTTATCTTTGATAGATATCACTCAAGTTACTTTGCTTATAAAATAATTCTTTAAGTTATCTTTTCTAGTTTTTTACGTGCATGCATCTTAGGCTCTTAGCATTCTTATTTCTATCACACTCAACTTAGATATCAATGAAAAATTTCTTGCAACACATTTTGATCCATAAGGAACTGCCTGTTTCATTGTGGTTTTCATTAAATTTACCATTAAATCTCCATGATATCCTTAAGTCAGATAGCTTCTCTTGAAGTACTTATTCATTTTAGCTATCTATCATTGACTCTGGAAGTTATATAATTCCTTTTCTGTAATATAGTTATCATGTGCCAACATATTGAACCTAAGTTACTTCCTATGAAAAAAATGTACATGTGTGAATTTCACAATGACAACAACAACACAAAGGATCCATCATGTGCGAACATATTGATTCATGTACCTGTGTGAATTTCATATAGCTATCTAAATGATAAGTACCGTTATTGAACCTAAGTTACTTCCTATGATGTACTTGTCTGCACCATCCTCATCGAGCTTCTCGCATCTTCTCTACAATTTTTAAGCTATATGGATCCTTTGTCGCCACTACACCCTATCTCTGGTCATGATCTCACTAATGCCTAAGTACATCATGTCTTTACTTATAGTTTCATCTAAGTCTTTTTTTTGTCTACCTCTCCCCCGTTTAATATGCCTAGTGGCTAAATTCTCACAACGCCTAACAGGTGCTTCTAATGGTCTTCTTTGTACTTGTCTGCACCATCCTAATCGACCTTCTCGCATCTTCTCGACAATTTTTAAGATATATGGATCCTTTGTCGCCACTGCACCCTATCTTTGGTCATCATCTCACTAATGCCTAAGTACATCATGTCTTTACTTATAGTTTCATCCAAGTCTTTTTTTGTCTACCCCTCCCCCGTTTAATATGCCTAGTGGCTAAATTCTCACAACGCCTAACAGGTGCCTCTAATGGTCTTCTTTGTACTTGTCTGCACCATCCTAATCGAGCTTCTCGCATCTTCTCTACAATTGGTGTCACTCGTCTTATTCTTGATACATTCATTCCTAATTTTATCCAGTCTCGTGTGTACACACATCTACCTAAGCATTATCATCTCCGCAACTCTCATTTTTACTTATGTACATAATTCACTGTCCAACACTCATAACCGTACTGTGAAAAATGTACTTGTCTGAATTTTACTATTGTGATAAATTTGTGTGAAATGAGGGGAGCCTTGTAAGATGAAGTCATGTTGAAAGCACCTCAAAGTGTTAGTAGGCTAAAATATCAGGGCCCAAGTTGAGCCCAATATATTTATGGTTGTGCGCATTCCAAATGGTTAGGTAAGGGATATGGACAATTTTTAATATGTCAGAAACTCACCCCATTTCACTATTGTTGGTGAACCATTCTTCATTCTCATGTGGATCTTTAAACTCCCTTCATGTGATTCCACCATATCGACAATCACTCTCCTAAATTGGACGTTTAAATACCATTAAGTATCATGCATGTAGATCCCACTAAAACACATTGAGTTTGTGTGGGAGACTAGGAGTCACTGGTTATTGAACTTGACTCCATCCCAATTGAACTTCAAGACTCTTGTAATTTAAAAGACACATGATACTTGATCAAAGCCAAATCACTGACTCTTACATATGTTAAGAGGATGAAACACCCGGATATCAAGTCCCATATTCTACTAGATGAGCATGCAGTAACCCGAAAGCTTTTTTTGATGGGTGTCTTCCTATTAATCTGTTGTGCCCAACTTTGGTACATGACATTCTATCCTCCTAACAAGTGATATTAAAGCCACCCGATGAAAGTTTTAAAAAAGAAAATCATTCTTCTCTGTTGGAGTCATTTATGATAGCGACACACTAAAGTACAAGTACGCCACTAAGAGATGTTGTGGTTGGTCTCCAAACTTTAAAGTTTACATGCTCCAAGTACTGAGTTTGGGCTCCCTTCCAATCTCTTAAATTTGAAAATTTTCTACTTTCAAACAGTATAGGCTTTAATAAAAAAAAGTTCCACAAGACTTCAAACTTGAAAGCTTACCGTTTGAGTGTAGAATTTTCTCCCCTTTTTACTCATATGTTCAACACTTGATGTCTTATTCATTATAAATATTTTAGTCTATTGTTGCTTCCATTATTTTAGAGTTAGATGCATATAAGCACCGTTTTTGCTGCCATATCTTCAGCATGGCACCCTTGGGCACCTTCCATGTGAAGTAAAAGGTTCAGTTGCATATTTTTTATCAAGTAATTTAATGTCGATCAAATTTGTTGTATATTGAATCACATTGTGAAGCTTTCAAATAATCTTTCTTGTTGTTTATTGTACCTTTTTAAAGGTTCATCATGAGCTAAATTGATTTTTTGCTTTGTTTCCTGCATCATAAGTAGTCATGTTTATTTGAAGTTGAGTGAAAAGACTTCCAGGATCCATGAATTGATGAGACTATCAACATTGAGAATTAATGCATCTCGAATTAGTGTCGTCTCAACATTTGTTGACTATTATTATGATTTGGTTTTGTTCACTTCTCTTTCTTAGGTTGTCATGTAACCGACATTTTCGTACTGCCAGCATGCATTGTAATGACTTTGAACAGTCTTCTCCTTGATTATTGTTTGAATTTTTCTTTGAAATTTTGATAAACCTTAGTCCCCATTTCTTAGTTCCCCTATCTTGATTATTCAAAAAATGAAGAAGAATGAGAAGAATCAAATAATAAGAATGAGTAGAATAAAATAATAAGAATGAGAGTCCATGTTTGGTTTTCATCTTGGGCGTCATCATTTGAGTCTAAAGTCTAAGACATCATTAAGTTTCAAATTCATATAACCATAGTAATTGATAGACGCCAACACCATTTTGTTTGAGCTATTTAATGGTAGTATTCAAAGCTTGAACTTGATCTATTGTGGTGTAGCTAGGATCAAGTGTTTCATGTACTTTGTGACCATCATGGGTCTTCGTTACTTCTAAAATTTTGAATAGGGTTCAAGAGTTGGTGACTTTATAAGATTAACGCACTTGAACAATATAAGATTAACGCACTTGAACAATCTTTTTTTGCATGGCACTGGAGCGCTGAAAATTTGTCATTGGTTGGGACTTGGGAGTGATAACTAATATTGACGGTTCTCATTACAACAACACTCAAGCCTTTATCGTACGATAGTGGGGTTGGATCCTTTGTCGCCTTGTGTCGTATCTTTTGTCATACTCTCATTAATACCTAAGTACATCATGTTTTTTCTTATAGTTTCATTCCAAGTCTTTATTGGTCTACCCCTCCCTCGTTTAACATGCCTAGTTACTAGACTCTCACAACACCTAACAGGCATGGTTGTCAGGATCGCGATCCGGATCCTAGGATCTTACGATCCTACGATCCAAATTTTGTTAATCGATCCAGATCTTGTAAATCGATCCAGATTTTGTAAAGCGATCCTCGATCCAATCCTACCATCTGATCTGATCCAACTTCGAAACGATCTCATCTAGGATCTCGATCCTGACAACCTTGCTAACATGTGTCTCTAATGGTCTCCTTTGTACGTGTCCAAACCATCTTAGTCGAGCTTCTCGCATCTTCTCTGCAATTGGTGCTACTCCTATTGTCCTATCATATCCCTGATACATTCATTCCTAATTTTATCCAGTCTCGTGTGTCCACACATCCACCTAAGCATTCTCATTTTCGCAACTCCAATTTTTTGCTCATGTACACAATTCATTGCCCAACACTCAGAACCATAGAGCATCGCTGGTCTAATTGCAGTACGATAAAACTTGCCCTTAAGTTTTAATGGCACTTTACAATCACATAAGATCTCTGACGCGCCTCTCCACTTCATCCAACCCGCTTGGATTCCGTGTCATATCTTTATCAATACCTCCGTCGTTTTAAACTATCGATCCAAGATATTTAAAACACTCACTATGAGAAATATCTTGATCACCCAACTTAATAACAAAGTCATCCGTACTTCTTGTACTGCTAAATTTAAGCTCCATGTACTCCATCTTTTTCCCGCTTAACCTAAAACCTTTCTTTTCTTAAGTGTCTCGCCAAGATTCAAGTTTTACGTTTACACTCTCGCGTGTCTCATCAACCAAAATGATATCATCCGCAAACAATAAACACCAAGGTATTGCTTGTTGGATATGTCCGGTGAGCTCATCTAAGATAAGGGTAAAGAGATAAGAGCTTAAAGTTGAACCTTGATGTAAGCCAACGGTGATAGTGAATTTTTGTGTTAATTCTCCAAATGTCCTCACCTTTGTCACTGAGTTTGTATACATATCTTTGATTATGTCAATATATGATACATTTACACTTTTCTTTTCTAAGACTCTCCATAAGATCTCTCTTGGAACTCTATCATAAGCCTTCTCAAGATCAATAAACGACATATGCAGATCTTTTTTTCTTTCTCGGTAGTTGCCAACGAGTCTCCTCAAGAGATGTATAGCTTCCATGGTCGACCGCCCTGACATGAAACCCAATTGATTCTCCTAGATGTTAGTATCTCGTCTTACTCTTCTTTCTATTACTCGTTCTCATAGTTTCATGGTATGACTCATCAATTTAATTATTCTATAATTAACACAAATTTGTATATCTCCTTTGTTCTTATACAAAAGTATCAATATACTTTCTCTCCATTGGTCTGACATCATATTTGACTTCAGTATTTTATTGAAAAAAAATGTAAACTACAAAATCTCTTCTTTCCTTAGACATTTCCATCCTTCGATGGGTATATCGTCTGACCTAACGATTTTTCCATTTTTCATCTTCTTTAGAGCATCATTTACCTATGATAATTGAATTTTATAATAAAACGTTATATTCTTATACTCCTATGATTTACTTAACTTTTCCAAGTAAAATTTATTGTCTTTTGTTTCATTATAGAGTTGATAAAAGTATCTTTTTCATCTCTTTTTAATATTCATATTATCCTTCAAAACTGTATATATCTCATTCTTTATGCATTTTATTTGACATAAATCTTTTGTCTTCCTTTCTCTAGTTCGCGCAATTTTATATATGTCACGCTCTCCATCTTTGGTATCTAGTCATTTATAAAATTCTTCGTATGCTTGACTTTTTGTTTTACTTACTACCTGTTTAGTTTATTTTTTGTCGACTTTATACCGGGCTAAGTTTTCATCATTCTGTAGAGTGATTTATAGCCGACCCTTTTTACCCTCACTTTGTCTTGTACTTCTTCTTTCCTCCACCAAAATTTTTATTTGTGGGCGCACGAACTTTTGATACTCCAAGTATGTTGTTATGTGGCGCGTCGACGCCAATTATCTTCATATTTTGTTGGGTTATTTTTAGTTATCTCTGCATTTTTATTATATATCTTTATATTTATGTGCCCATTGTCGTAAGCTCAAATGGGAGGCATGTTTGGTGAACTTAAATAGTGGCCGGTCGAGCCTTAATGGTAAGAAGGAAAAATAGAACTCAAGTCTATCTCTCTCTCTCTCTCTCTTATTTCTCCTCTCCTCTCTCCCTCTATCTTTAAACCCACGGGAAAACCTGTGAGTTGCTCAAGTCGAATCCTGCAGCCGTATTCCGCGATACAACATCCCCTATTGACATCGTCTGCCGGTAACGCCTCCGCGTCGTAGCTATAGCGCCGCCACTGCTCACTAGGTCTAAGAGAAAGACCCATATCAAACTGGTATCAGAGGCCGACCTCCCCGACGCGTCTTTCGCTCGCCCTACTCCGCACGATCTGCACCGCTCCACCGCCGATCCTCCTTTCAGCACCCCTTGCGTTCTGGTGTACCATCCTAGCCCCACGACAACTTCTCCGCCGCACCGCACGTTCGTCGACTTGTCTTCCAGCCCCGAGGCTCTTGCTCTCGGGTATTTTACGGCCAACCTAATCCCTCCCAGCCCCACGACTGCAACCCAACATCTCTTCTCCTCCGTCGGACTACTTCTGACACACCATGTTCGCGACTCAGAATGCAAAAATGGACGCCCTCAATGCACGTTTGGATGCCATACAGGGGATGCCCTCTCCTTTGCCCTCGCTCTCGGTCGATCTCCCTTCAGCAAGCTGTGTGGACTCCACCGCTCCTCCAAGAATGGAATATCCCCCTATGAACGCACTATCCAAATGGATTTTCCAATTTACGAGGGCCGCAAAGATCCTCTTCCTTGGCTTACACGCTGTGATACTTTCTTCGCCAACCAGCGCACGCCAATTGAAGAACACGTCGGCATTGGCTTCTTCCACTTACTTGGCCCTGCATAATTGTGGTTCACTCAACTTCTGCGGGAACACCCCAACACTTCGTGCACAAAATTCAGCACGGCCTGCACCCTGAGGTTTGGACCCGCTCTACAGGGAAACCCACTCGAAGATATTGTGAACCTCAAACAGGACGACTCAATCGACACCTATCTAGAATAATTCCAAATGCTATTGTCCAGGGCAACGTCCGTCTTACCGGAGCAACAGATTCCCCTCTTCACCGCCGGCCTCCACGAGTGATTATGTTGGGATGTGGAGTTCCTTATGCCACGTAATCTCAACACAGCTATGAGCCTCGCTAGGGCTTGTGAACGACGACTACTACTAGATCGTCTGCCTTTGGGATGCCGGGACTATCAGGGTGCCTACTTCCTAGCCAGCTTGCCTGACAAGGCTCCATCCCGGGACGATACATCACGGCCTACGGTTTACCGTCGTTTGTCCCGCACCGAGATGGTCGAGCATCGCGAGAAAGGCTTGTGCTACAATTGTAATGACCATTTCACACTGACACATCGCTGCAAACGCTTATTTTGGCTCGAAGTGGATGATCCTCTCGATGATGACGCGATAGGAGGAGAAGCCACTACAATACCCTTCGATCCAGCTTGAGGACAAACTTTCTTCGGACGGGGGCGACGTTATGTGGCGCGTCGGCGCCAGTTATCTTCATATTTTGTTGGGTTATTTTTAGTTATATATCTCCGCATTTTTATTATGTATCTTTATATTTATGTGCCCATTGTCGTAAGCCCAAATGGGGGGCATGTTTGGTGAACTTAAATAGTGGCCGGTTGAGCCTTAATGATAAGAAGAAAAAATAGAACTCAAGTCTCTCCCTCTTATTTCTCCTCTCCCTTCTCCCTCTTTCTTTAAACCCACAGGAAAACCTGTGAGTTGCCCTCGCCGAATCCCGCAGCCGCCTTCCGCGATACGACATCCCCGATCGGCGTCGTCTGCTGGTAACTCCTCTGCCTCGCAGCTATAGCGCCGCCACCCCTCACCAGGTTTAAGGGAAAGGCCCATATCATATGTTCTTTTCACTTATCCTTAAATGCGAAGAAATAAATTCCCATGAGACATTAGAATCAACATAAGGGTCATCAAGTAGTTGTTTCATAACTGCTGTTTTGAAAGCAACCTGCTTTTTCATCTTCTTGTTACACCACCGAATTTTTTGCAATATTTTTGTTCTTGTCTTAAATTTATTATGCTTAGTTTGTATATCTAACATCAATAGTCTATGTTGTGTTGTCAAATTTTCTCCTGGTATGACTTTGCAATTCTTACAAATCATTTTATTCATTTTGTGAGTTATAAAATAATCAATTTGTGACTTATTTGGTCCATTTTTAAACGTAATTAAATGTTCTTCCCTCTTTATGAAAATCGTATATGACACAATTAGCCCATGTGCTACGACAAAGTTTAAAATTGTTCATCCTTTATTTTTTTCTCCATATCCAAATCCTCCATAAACGGTTGTATAATCTACATTTTCTTTTTCTATATGTCCATTTAAGTCTTCTACTATGAAAATTTTCTCTTTTGTGGGATTTCTCTTACTAAATCATCTAAGTTTTCCCAAAATTACACTTTAATAGCTTCACTTAATCATACCTATGACGCGTAAGCACTTATCACATTAATAGTTTTCTTTCCTATAACCAATTTAAGAACTAAAATTCTATCACGTTTTCTATTTACCCTGTTGAAAGAGTTGAAAACTTGTATGTATTGCTTGTGTATGTAAATACAAAGAGAGAATACAAATATATAGGAAGGGAAAAGGGGATGAGAGATCCTATACATGATGTGAGACTAATAGGAGAAGAAGAAAAAACAATAATAAAAACATGGGTCCAATAATGAGCTCTTTACATCGGCTTTTCTAACACTGCCCCGCAAGCTGGAGCGTACAAATCATATGCGCCAAGCTTGGGCAAGCACTGATATAAGAGAGTACTGAAAAGAACCTTTGTGAGGACATCTGCAACTTGTTCAGTCCCTGGAACATGCTTCAGGTCGAGCTTTTTCATTTGAACTTTTTCCCTGATAAAGTGACAGTAGACTTCAATATGTTTTTTTCTCTCGTGCAAGACCGAGTTCTTGGTTATATGTATAACAGCTTGGCTGTCACAGAGGAGGAGAGCTGGGGAAGGGAGCTTTACACCCAGATCAGTAACAAGACTTTCAAGCCAAGTTAGTTCAGAAACCACTGAAGTCATTGCCCGGTATTCTGCCTCAGTTGATGATCGAGCAACGACCGCTTGTTTCTTGCTTCGCCAGGTAATCAAATATCCTCCAAAATATGTGCAAAAGTCATTGGTTGACTGTCGATCATCAAGAGAACCAGCATAATCAGCATCAAAATATGCCACCAATGTTGGAGCTGAAGATGAGGTTTTGTATACCAGTCCTTGACCAGGAGCCGTCTTAAGGTATCTGAGAATGCGTTCAACGGCCTGAAGATGAGATCTTTGAGGGGAATGCATATATCGATTGACAATACCAATAACGAAGGAAATATCTGGTCTGGTAACCGTGAGGTAGATCAATTTTCCAACGAGACGACGATAGTATTCTGGATTCTGGAGTAGGAGATCTGAGTCAGAAGCCTGAGCGCACAACTTGTGATTTGTATCCATTGGGGTGTCAACCGGCTTACAACATGAGTAGTCAGCATCATGAAGGAGGTCAAAGCAATACTTCCGCTGAGAGAGGACGAGACCGTCTGGCCGTCTGGCAACCTCAAGACCCAAGAAGTACCGAATAGGCCCCAGATCTTTTGTTTGAAAAATTGTGCTCAGGTGTAGTTTGACCTCCTGTATTCCCTTTCGAGTCGTCTCCTGTAATTATGATATTGTCAACGTATACTAAATTACTAACAGAAGAACCGTTCCCGTTGTTCGGTGACGAGTGAACAACGAGAAGTCTGCCGAGCTCCGAGTAAAACCAACCTCCCAAAGGGCCTTATTGAACTTGTCAAACCACGCCCGTGGGGATTGTTTGAGACCATACAGAGCTTTCATAAGACGACAGACCTGAGACTCCCCCGTGGTCTCAAACCTGGGAGGTTGCTGCATATACACTGTCTCCTGAAGATCGTCATTGAGAAAGACATTCTTAGCATCCAGTTGGAGTAAGGGCCACCGACGATGGACAACCACGGAGATGAGGACCCGACCGGTGTTGAGTTTGGCCACCGGAGAAAAAGTTTCTTCATAGTTAAGCCTCTGTTGTTGTGTGAAGCCACGAGCCACCAGACGAGCTTTAAGTCGGTCAATTGTCTCATCAACAACATGTTTGATGACAAATACCCACTTACATCCAACCAGTTTTTGACCCGGAGGCAGGGGGCGAGAGTCCATGTCTGATTGGCCCAGAGAGCAGCCATTTCCTCCTCAATGGAGGCCCACCAGCCAGGATGTTGGAGCGCCTCCTGCACAGTGGTATGAGCATAAACTGAGGACAGTGAAGTAGCAAATGTCCGAAGGTGTGGAGAAAGACGATGCAGGGAGACAAAGTTCGCCTTCGGGTGAGCTTTGGAGGCGGGCACCAGATCAGCAGGGCACAGAGAGCCGAGGTCGAGGCCGACTGCATAGGGGCAACAAAATGAAGAGGGAGGCGAGTGTAGACACGGATAACAGGCGGCTTGGAAGGATCAGGAGCTGGGTCAGGAAGGACCTGTGGAAGAGGCGCAGTAATGGGAATAACAGGTCGTGGGAGGGCTGGTGGTGGAGGTGTTGACGGTAGAGGAGTAGAGAAGAAAGGTTGATCCTCCCGGAAGGTAACATCAGTAGATACGGAGACCTTCCAGGTAATCGGAGAATAACACACATAGCCCTTCTGAATCCAGGAATAGCCGACAAAAATATGTTTAGCCGCCCGAGGATCCAACTTGTCCGTGGATGGACGTAGAAGATGGACGAAGCAGGTGAAGCCAAAGACTCTGGATGTGATAGGGAAGGCCGGAGCGGAGGGAAATAGGAGACTGAACGAAGTGGCATGGTGGAGAACCGAGTAAGGGAGACGGTTGATGAGGAAGCAAGCAGTGGAGACCGGAAAGTTCCAGTAAATTTTTGTAACATGCATGTGAAGCATGAGGGAGCGGGCAACATCAAGCAGGTGCCGGTTCTTCCTCTGATACTATGTTGAAAGAGCTGAAAATTTGTATGCATTGCTTGTGTATGTAAATACAAAGAGAGAATACAAATATATAGGAAGGGAAAAGGAGAGGAGAGATCCTATACATGATGTGGGACTAATAGGAGAAGATGGAAAAACAATAATAAAAACATGGGCCCAATAATAGGCTCTTTACATGGGCTTTTCTAACATACCCCAACAACTTTATCCTTCCAAGTAGTATCCACAATATTAAATATAATTTTTGAAGTAGGAACCATGATCGTGATTCACAAGAAATTTTTTGTATTGAAGGGAAGACAGTTACAATTGGGCTTTGACACTTGGATTTCTCTACCACCTCAAGTGTATTACGAAATGTAGCTGGCCTCCGCCTATTAATGATTATGTTCGAATGTTCAAAAGAGAGGAAAATGAGTGCTTTAAGCATCCGTTTGCTTGTAAAGTCAAAATTCTTCATAAAGGGTTGTACAGTGACACAACTCATTGCAACACGCTTACGTAAAGAGGTACTACCATTCATGAGTTTGTCCAAAAGGCATCCACACGTGCATGAACCTTTCCATCAAGAGACGGAACTTTTCCTGAACCATACAATGAAGGACACAACATTTCATAAAAGGACACATACAAAGACAACTTTTCGAGAAAAATTTTTCACTAAAAGGTGCATTTTCCTGAATGCATATTTAAAAATTTCTAGAAACTACAAAATACCTGGCATATTTTCTAACACTCATGTAGTGGCGAGATTGTTGTGATAGACATGGGAGCAGAAAATAGATCAACTTCAAAATTGAAATTGAGAATTAAATTACTAGTTGCAATTCTTCCTCATAGGTTTAATATTTTGGGTTAGTGGTGCCGTAATGAGCTCAACCTCGCTCCCGACCTCCAACAATTTTAGCTTCCATTAGGTTAAACTTGCACTATATTATTATTTCTTATGTTGGTACTTTAAATTAGATGCAGGTCACAACTAAGGCCTCCAATGCAGTCATTTTACGATCCCATATGTAAGTTTACAGTTTTATTCCAGTCTCACATTTGAAAATTTAGTTATTTGTTTCTTTGAATCATGTTTGTATAATGGAGTTGTGGATAGATACACCAGGTGTTTAAATAAATTTAAGAACTATCACTAGGTGATAGAGTGACACAAGTACATACTTGCGCTTAGATATGGTGCATATATATAGACACATTCTCATATACATATATACTACAGAATGAGTGTTAATTTTTTTTTATTTGATAAAAAAGATGCAGACCGATAGGTATATTTGCATAGTACAAATACATGCATCAATTTAACGTAATGTGTAAAATAATCACTATATTACTAGAAGTGCCTTGTGATGGTGATCAATGCTTGATATACTACGATTATATTTTATTTTGCTGCATTTTAAGTGTTGACTAGTTGTAAACTTTTTAACAGAGCAGTGTTTCGGATTCGCCGTCAATTATCGTGCGTCATTATTATTATTATTATTCTTATTATGTCGAGCCATGCCGTCGTTTTTATTATTCGATGAATGTGTGTATCTTCCGTAATTTCTATGAAAAGGTTTAAGGAATATAAAATCTTGTTTCAAAAGTCCCCCACACGTACACATGGAAATTAAAGAATTTATGGAAAAAAAAGTGGAAGCAATACAGAGAAAAATGCATTCCCAAATTTCGTAGAAGCGTATACATTTGGAAGTGTTATTGGAAAGAAAGTTCATGGAATAGAACTTCTACAGAGGGATATGTACAAGAAACCTAGGCCTAAAGGGCCAATTGACATGTTTTTTGCACCTGTAGAGAAAGCTCAAAACTTGTATGTATTGATTGAGTATGTAAATACAAGGAGACAATACAAATATATAGGAGGAAGAGAGAGAGAATAAATCATATACAAGATGTGGGACTAAAAGAGAAGAGAGCAATAATAGGACCAAAAGATGGGTCCAATACATGGGTTATTCTAACACTCCCCCGCAAGCTGGAGCGTACAAATCGTATGCACCAAGCTTGGATAAGCATTGATAAAAGAGTGCCTTGGGAAGAGCCTGTGAGGACATCTGCAACTTGTTCAAACAACCCCCTGTATCCTCCAACCTCCGCTCTCCAACAACCCAACAAAGTAGGCACGTAACATATTGGTATCAGAGGCCTTTCCTCCCCTCCAGTCGCCGTTTCCGTCGCTTCCTCACCGCACCCAGCAGCCACTGCCTCCCTCCAGCCCCACACACTCTATTGGCGCATCCAACCACCTCTTCCCCAGCGCCAGCAAACCCCCCTTTCCGTTGCACCACCCAACTCCTCCAGCAACCTCACTGCAGCCCACCGCCGACGTCGCATTCAGCGCCAACCCCCGCACTGCCATTTCAGCAACCCGACGCCACCACATGCCTCCCCTCTGGCCACTGCGCCTCCCCCCACCGTCGCACATCAACAGCGCCCCCGCCACTCCTCCGCTTCCCTTGTCCAGAGCCGCAACCCCACGTGACTTCCCCGGCCGCCAACACCATTATCGATCTCCGGTGTCTCCCATCTTCCTCGACGCCTGTTACTTTTTCCCCAACGCCGACTTCCCGTGGTAGACTGCTCGCCTCTTCTGCTGTTTCCTCGCACAGTCCGCCTCCCGCTGCGATATCGAGCCGGATTGTATTCATCAAGCCCATCTGCGCCTCCTGTCACCTCCCCCATCCCTTCTTCTTTTTATTATATTTTTCTCATGCACGCTCCTTCTGACCGCGCCCCTTCTCTTCCCCTAATTTATTTTAATTTTTCTCGAGCCTAGCACCTTGCTCTATCCCTTCTATCTTTTATTTCTTTTTGTTCTCTCCTCCGCATATCCCAATATCCCTCCTGCACGTTTTATTTAATTCTCCTCTCATCTTCTCAAACCCTAGCTCCACCCACAATTCCTTTTGTTTTATTTTATTTTTATCTTTGCTCCCACCCCATCATCTGTCCTCTTCAGCCCCCTTATTATATTTTATTTTCTTCGCTTCGATTGCTGGAGCCCCCCCCCCCACCAGTCTTTCCCTCTTTTTTTTTCCCTTTCCTTTTCTCATATAGCCCGCCTCTCTTTTTTCTTCCCTATTTCCTTTCTTAATTAATTACCATGTCTACTTCATTCTTCGCCGCCAACCCCGATCTCTTCGCCCAAATACTCGCTCAGCTTGATCGTATGGAAGCGCGAGCCGACGACATAGCTGCGTGCCTCGGCCCGCCACCTTTCCCGGGCGGCTATTCCAGCACTCTGCCTCCCTTGTCTGCCCCGCCATCGACTCGTCACGTGCCGTCGCCTCCAACACCGAAGCGGGAGTTGTCTCCTCTCCCTCCAATGGTGGTGCCTCCACCGCCCTCCGTCACTCATGACGCTTCGCCGCCACTGCCGTTGACGCCAACGTTGTCGCCGCCATCGCTGCCACCGCCGCCGTCGCTGCCACCAGCCCACCGCCACCGTCGCTGCCACTGGCCCACCGCCACCGTCGCTGCCACTGGCCCACCGCCACCGTCGCTGCCACCTCCCCCGTCGCTGCCCCCGCCGCCGTCGTTGTTGCCTCCACCCCCGCCACCACCGACTCGCCTTGTGCAGTCACCGCTGCCACCGCCGTCATCGCCGCCATTGCCGTCGTTGCCGCAACCGCCATCGTCGCCGCCACCACCGCCGACCGCTGATGTACCACATCTCTCCACGGCAGTCATCCTTCCACCGTTGTCGCCTCCTCTCCGGTCACCAACTTCTCCGCCACCGGTCATCTCGCTGCCTCCTCTACCGGCTCTTTCTCCGTCGGCCCCGACATTACCGTCTCCTCCGGCCATCTCACCGCCTCCTCTACCTAGGCCTAAAGGGCCAATTGACATGTTTTTTGCACCTGTAGAGAAAGCTCAAAACTTGTATGTATTGATTGAGTATGTAAATACAAGGAGACAATACAAATATATAGGAGGAAGAGAGAGAGAATAAATCATATAAAAGATGTGGGACTAAAAGAGAAGAGAGCAATAATAGGCCCAAAAGATGGGTCCAATACATGGGTTATTCTAACACTCCCCCGCAAGCTGGAGCGTACAAATCGTATGCACCAAGCTTGGATAAGCATTGATAAAAGAGTGCCTTGGGAAGAGCCTGTGAGGACATCTGCAACTTGTTCAAACAACCCCATGTATCCTCCAACCTCCGCTCTCCAACAACCCAACAAAGTAGACACGTAACATATTGGTATCAGAGGCCTTTCCTCCCTCCAGTCGTCGTTTCCGTCGCTTCCTCACCGCACCCAGCAGCCACTGCCTCCCTCCAGCCCCACACACTCTATTGGCGCATCCAACCACCTCTTCCCCAGCGCCAGCAAACCCCCCTTTCCGTTGCACCACCCAACTCCTCCAGCAACCTCACTGCAGCCCACCGCCGACGTCGCATTCAGCGCCAACCCCCGCACTGCCATTTCAGCAACCCGACGCCACCACATGCCTCCCCTCTGGCCACTGCGCCTCCCCCCACCGTCGCACATCAACAGCGCCCCCGCCACTCCTCCGCTTCCCTTGTCCAGAGCCGCAACCCCACGTGACTTCCCCGGCCGCCAACACCATTATCGATCTCCGGTGTCTCCCATATTCCTCGACGCCTGTTACTTTTTCCCCAACGCCGACTTCCCGTGGTAGACTGCTCGCCTCTTCTGCTGTTTCCTCGCACAGTCCGCCTCCCGCTGCGATATCGAGCCGGATTGTATTCATCAAGCCCATCTGCGTCTCCTGTCACCTCCCCCATCCCTTCTTCTTTTTATTATATTTTTCTCACGCACGCTCCTTCTGACCGCGCCCCTTCTCTTCCCCTAATTTATTTTAATTTTTTCTCGAGCCTAGCACCTTGCTCTATCCCTTCTATCTTTTATTTCTTTTTGTTCTCTCCTCCGCATATCCCAATATCCCTCCTGCACGTTTTATTTAATTCTCCTCTCATCTTCTCAAACCCTAGCTCCACCCACAATTCCTTTTGTTTTATTTTATTTTTATCTTTGCTCCCACCCCATCATCTGTCCTCTTCAGCCCCCTTATTATATTTTATTTTCTTCGCTTCGATTGCTGGAGCCCCCCCCCCCCCACCAGTCTTTCCCTCTTTTTTTTTCCCTTTACTTTTCTCATATAGCTCGCCTCTCTTTTTTCTTCCCTATTTCCTTTCTTAATTAATTACCATGTCTACTTCATTCTTCGCCGCCAACCCCGATCTCTTCGCCCAAATACTCGCTCAGCTTGATCGTATGGAAGCGCGAGCCGACGACATAGCTGCGTGCCTCGGCCCGCCACCTTTCCTGGGCGGCTATTCCAGCACTCTGCCTCCCTTGTCTGCCCCGCCATCGACTCGTCACGTGCCGTCGCCTCCAACACCGAAGCGGGAGTTGTCTCCTCTCCCTCCAATGGTGGTGCCTCCACCGCCCTCCGTCACTCATGACGCTTCGCCGCCACCGCCGTTGACGCCAACGTTGTCGCCGCCATCGCTGCCACCGCCGCCGTCGCTGCCACCAGCCCACCGCCACCGTCGCTGCCACTGGCCCACCGCCACCGTCGCTGCCACCTCCCCCGTCGCTGCCCCCGCCGCCGTCGTTGTTGCCTCCACCCCCGCCACCACCGACTCGCCTTGTGCAGTCACCGCTGCCACCGCCGTCATCGCCGCCATTGCCGTCGTTGCCGCCACCGCCATCGTCGCCGCCACCACCGCCGACCGCTGATGTACCACATCTCTCCACGGCAGTCGTCCTTCCACCGTTGTCGCCTCCTCTCCGGTCACCAACTCCTCCGCCACCGGTCATCTCGCTGCCTCCTCTACCGGCTCTTTCTCCGTCGGCCTTGACATTACCGTCTCCTCCGGCCATCTCACCGCCTCCTCTACCGGCTCTTTCCCCGCCAGCCCCCGCCTTGCCGCTCCCATCAGCAACAACGCCGCCTCTTCTGTCGGCCCGTACTCCGGTGACCCCGACGGATCCGTTCTTGCTGCTGGCCGTCGTCGCTCCGCCCTCCCTGCAGCTGTTGCTGCTCACCACCGCTCCACCGACCTTGTTGAAGCCCTTACTTTCGCCGCACGTCTTTTTGCTGCCACCGCTACCACTACGCTGTCGCTACACCCAATCAGACATTGTTCTGGCAGAAGATCAAGCTGTCCGAGGAGCCGACCATCCACGTGGAGTTCGAGTTTGGGGACAAACTATGTCAAGGACGAATGAGATGTTACGGATCCGCTGTCAGTTATCGAGTGTCATTATTATTATTATTATGTCGAGCCATGCCGTTTTTATTATTCGATGAATGTGTGTATTTACCATTATGCCATCAATGCCTTTATATATGGGTCTTTGTGGGTCTTGTAAGTTTTATGCAAGAAAGAAAGCAAGTTCTCGTCTCTTCCCAAATTCTTCTCCTTCTCACCTCCTCCCTTCTAGGGTTTCAACCTCTCTCTCATCTCCTCGCCATTTCTAGGGCTAACAACCCCGTGTATCCTCCAACCTCTGCTCTCCGACAACCCAACAAAGTAGGCACATAACAAGCTGTTGTACCTTAAAGATGTAGTAAATGAATATTCTTATCACAAAATGTTTAGTTGGCATGTTCAACAGGTTACCTGTGGATCATAGGGGAACTATTTGAGAAGTTTTAGATGTAGACAGTTTTTTCTCGAACTGTTAATGATGCTGCTGCTGGTAAAATATATTTTGATGCTGCCATTGAATAATAGCAGATAATCTAATGATTTCATTACTCTTGGTAAGAGTGTAAATATTTGGCATTCCCTTAAATGCAATTAGTATATTTATACATGAGATTTCCTTGGTCCATGACTGCCATTTTATCTACATATTGGCAATCCGTCTTCCAAAACTCTGTTTGGTTATAATCCTTTATTTGTCAACCTTATAATTGTTTTGTTGGGTGATTGCTGCATCTGATTGTTGTATCTTCTTTGTTTGTCAGTGTCTGGACGGTTGATCTGGCTTATATTTTGAAAAGGTTTTCAGTTAGCTTTCATTTCTTCACAGTCACTATAGGAGCAAATCCAAAATTTTCAGCTGAAACATTTTATATGGTGAGTTCTTAAGTTTCTCATTATTTGTGGGAAGATTTGGTCAGGATTTTGTTGCTATTAGGATAGTGTAGTAATTGCATGTAATGCTACGTTTGTTCCTTTTGGTTTTCAATACTAATGTAAAAAACATCCTTTGAATTAATATTTTTGATATGAATTACCCAAACTATACCATATTTGTTCCTTATTTCCGTGCAATCTACTAATAGCTCTAACCGTGTGTTAATATTTATAAAAAAAGCACAAGAAGCCTTTTCTTCCCTATAGCTGTAAACAATTCCATTTCTCATGTCAATTCTATCAACATTGGGAACCTATATTTAGGTCCTTGACTGTTTTACTACTGCTTATTAATAGTGAAGTATGTGCTAAAACTTATGTGTGTGTGTATATATATACATGAGTGACCAGTGGTAGACGCAGAAAATTTATTCATTGTGTGCGAAGTACAAAATTATTCCAAAAATAAATCGATTATTATAACAAAAATATTTTTATATTGCATTAATATCACATAAAATGTCTATATTACACGAATAACACCTTCATTTTAAATATTTTTGATATTATCACACGATAACTTAACAAAAAAACTTATTTATAAGAAAAAACTTTAACAAGAAATTTATTTATAAAAGAATTATTAAATAACTAACTTGTTTATAAAAAAAATTAATTAAAAAATTTTAAACAACATAACTATGGACTTATCTATATAAAAATTTTTAAACATCGTAACATCGAACCTGATTATTAAAAATTCAACAACATTACAACAAATTTACAACAACAGTCAAGCCTTTATCCCACTATAGTGGGGTCGACTATATGGATCCTTTGTCGCCATTGTGCCCTATCTTTTGTCATAATCTCACTAATGCCTAAGTACATCATGTCTTCCCTTATAGTTTCATTCCAAGTCTTTATTGGTATACCCCTCCCTCGTTTAACATGCCCAATGACTTGACTCTCACAACGTCTAACAAGTGCCTCTAGTGGTCTCCTTTGTACGTGTCCAAACCATCTTAGTCGAGGTTCTCACATCTTCTCTGCAATTGGTGCTACTCCTGTCTTATCCCTAATACATTCATTCCTAGTTTTATCCATTCTCGTGTGTCCACACATCCACCTAAGCATTCTCATCTTTGCAACTCCCATTTTTTGCTTATGTACACAATTCACTGCCCAACACTCGAAACCATAGAGCTTTGCGGGTCTAATTGCAGTACAGTAAAACCTGCTCTTAAGTTTTTTTTTTTAAAATTTATACAATAGCATAATAACAATCTTATAAAGTAAAAAAAATTGTTGATAGTAGGAATCAAACCCAAGACCACCTAATTAAAAAAACACTCCACCAACTGAGCAAAGAAAAGCATTTTTATTTTAATATTACAATATATTTATTGTTAGATAACTTATCTATCATAGTAAATCACACCTTTTTTTATTTCTGAAAAATATCATTTTTAGAATTCAGTGTGGGCGGCCGCCCACGCTAGGCCCTATGTGGGTCCGCCCATGCGAGTGACAGACATGGTGCTTCGCCCCCACAACCAATCACGACAGTACCTCGACTGCGATAGGTTCGGAGCTCCACCTCTATCAATTATTTAATGCAACTTAAAATAAATATAACATTAATTAATCAATTTTAATAAAGTTGATTAATTTAATGGTAGCTCCTCGAAAATACCACTGATATACTTAATGACAACCTTCCTTGAATAGACCACTGACATGTCTAATGACAGTTTATCATAGTAGGTGTAAGAGCTCAACTAAAAACTTTTTGGATTTTAATGAATTTTCATCATTATTTTTTATTTTGGGATAGTGTAATTACTTGAATAACATTGTATTTAATTTTTTTTGAAATAAATTATAATATATGTCACGTCATTAAAATATAAAAATGAGGTTATAATTAGTATTTTGATTGTTTCACCAAAGGTAACTTTCCCCTTTTAATATTGTAAAGATATATATATATATATATATATATATATATATATATATATATATATAGAGAGAGAGAGAGAGAGAGAGAGAGAGAATCATTATTCATTATATGCTATGTTTCACCAACACCGAGACGGGACACACAGCACGACACGACACAACACGCGACTCGTCAATTCTAAAAAAATACCATATTCCGAAACGCTGAGACACGTATATTAAATATTCATTTTTTATAATTATGAAAATCCTAAAACATTTAACAAAAAATAAAAAAATTAACAATTAACAAATATTTAAATAAATTAAGTCATGTTTAAATATTACTCATCAAATATTCAAATGCAAAACTTAACAAATGATCAAAAAATGATAGAACATTAACACATTACCATTATATATCATCAGTAAAAATAATGGATTCTAATGCAAACTTTTTCCTCCAGTTTCAATCTTCCTTTTTCTAGAGAAAATATCTACGCCACTAGTAGATCCACTTTCACTATTTGAAATGCTAGAAGGGGGTAAAGACACTTCTAAGACAAATTGTCACCCGCCCCACCATGAGTTGCTAACTTAGGGACACACGTGTTCGATTGAGCGAGACGCGCATGTCCGATTGAGCGGGATACGCGTGTTCGGTTGAGCCAGCGTGTCGGATTTCCGACTCGAGTGTCGGAGAGTGTCGGAGAGTCGGATGAGTGTCGGACTCTCCGACACCGACACGCTAGACATTTTGAAGTGTCGGTGCTTCATAGATTATATGTGACAACTGACAAGATATATTTTCCCACCTGATTTTATTTTCACATTGTTTTTTATAATTCAAATTGTAGATAAATCATGATCATCATTGTAAATTCCACCATAAAAAATTAAATTTCATGAAATTTGAAGATTATTTGGTGTAGCATCAAGCATGCAAGCATAACATCCATTGATGGTCTTGATGGTAAGATAAATGATTAATTACTTCTATTTATGATACATAAGTGCTCAAATCAAACAAAGAGTTTGAGAATGCTAATAACAACTAAAATAATCCTAATTAATTTGATTTGAAAAACTGAAGATCTAGTGCTTCATGAACAAGCATTATAAACCATACTTCTTTATAATATTTAATCAACAAATAAATCTTCATAAAATGTGATTCAATCAAATCAGCAAGTTGTTCTTAGGTTTTAGATCAATGTCACTGGCTTTGATCTTGATACGAACGGGGCGGATCCGATCGAAGGACGGCGCTTCGCGCACATTTACACTAGGCACGTGCAAGGTATGGAGACAGCATGAGCTTAGCATGTACCAGCGGGCTCCCTCGGGTTCTTCCGTATTTTAAATAGTATTTAATTCCTTGTTTGTACGGTCGTTCGCCCTAGTGGGTCTCTCCCCTATATAAGGGAGAATATATGTACTTAATTGTATGTTTGGTTTGTTTTGGAAATTAGAAGTTTTGTTTGGAGGAGACCGACCCAACAGTTCCTCCTGTTGCCCTAAATTGTGTCGCTCGAACCCTCGCCCCTGCTGCTCACGTCTGCGCCGTCATCCCTCCGTTTTGTCCGACACTCGCTGCACGGCGCCACTACTACGACTAACAACATGGTCTGACCTGCCCTCGGCGCGCCGCACATTTGGCCTCTTTGCCATCATCCGCTCACCGTCCCTGTGTCGGGCTCGTCCGTCCTCCGCTCTTCCTCTCAGCGCCCTGCGTCGGTTCGACGCTCCTCTCTGCAGCACCATTGATTGTTCCCCTTCGTCCTCGACTTCTCTTCTCCATGGCTCCAGCGTATGCCCCTCATCCGAGGCATGGCGTGTGACTCAAATCCAATCGCCACCACGACCACTCTCTCTGTCCGCCTCGACCGGGTCGACACGACTCTGTCGGACCTTCAAGTTGTCGTCTGCGACATCCACACCCTCCTTGCCTCCCACCCACCTTCTTTGGCTCCCATACAGACCCCACAGCTGGCCACCGCCGCGTCAACCAGCAGACCCAACGATCCTTCGGTCGACGTTCACCCTTTGCATGAGTTTGCCGTCGACGCTCTTCGCCGCATTGAACTGTCGGTTTTCGACGAGACTGAACCCCTGGGTGGCTCGCACGAGCCGAGCACTACTTCGAAATCCAGGGCAGGCCCGCGACGCAAATGGTTCTCCTCGCCACGATCTACATGGAGGGCTCGACCCTTCATTGAGTCTGTTAGCTCCGACAGTTATCACCACCCTTGTCCTGGCCGCTCCTCAAAGATGAGTTGATCCACTGCTACGACAACCGCCACGTCGGCAACCCCTATGAGCGTCTGAGCAATGTCCGCCAAGCAAACACTGTTGATGCCTACATCGACGACTTCATCGAGGTGGTCACGCACGTGCCCGACCTCTCACCCAACCACTACTTGGGCACGTTTCTTGCCGGGTTTCACCCGCACATCTGTAACCATCTCCGGGTCCACGACCCCACCACTCTTTCTTGAGCAATGGAGCAAGCGCGCTTCGTGGAGGCCGACTTTTCCACTGTCGCCCCCGCCTCCCGGTTCGCACCCCCCGACCTCCTCTTGGTCGGCCGCTATCCAGCCTCCGCCTCCGCGGGGCCGTGCAACCCCAAACATGCTGCCCGCACCTGGCCATCCCCCACCGCAACCGCCACCCTCACAGGCTCGTCCTCCTCCCCATCGAATCTCTCATCAAGAGTACATTGACCTGCGGGGCAAGGGCCTCTGTTTCCGCTGCAAGGGCCTGTACTTACTGACCCACTAATGTCCTATCAAGAACCGTTTGGATGCTCTTGGGGTGTAAAAGAGGAGTTTGTGATGACCAACTTTGAGGCCCTCGAGCTAGATGAGGAGGGGCCCAACAAGGCCGAGCCGGCCGCTACGTTCCATCAGTTGGAGGTCTCTTTCTACTCGGTGCGTGGAATCACCGTCCCGTGCACCATGAAGCTCTCGGCCACATTGTAGTAGTCGACAACGGTCCTTAGGATAGATAGCGGCGCCGACCACAACTTCATCTCCCAGGACCTCGTGGCGGCGCTCCGTCTTCCGGCGACCCCAGCACCAGACTTTCATGTCTCCCTAGGGGACGACCGTCGTGCCTGCACTGCTTGACGATGCGTTGTCCTGCCATTCTCCATCGGTACATACTTAGATTCTGCCAATTTCTGCGTCTTCGACCTTGGCGAGTTGGATGCAATATTGAGTGTGGCCTGGTTGAGCACGCTTGGGGACTACAAGTACAACTGGGGGCGGCTCACGATGGATTTCGAGGCGTTGGGCACGACACATCACCTGCAGGGAGACTCCTTGCTGGCCCGTTCACCGGCCGGCCTCCGCTCAATTCTTCTTACGATTGACGCGGATTTCAGCGTTCTCCTCTGGCACATAGATATGGGATCCGACCCGAAACCACCATCGGTGCATCCAGACATTCAGCGGCTACTCGATGACCACCCGATGATTTTCACCATACCATACGGGCTACCTCCAACGCGCGCGTCCGACCACAACATCATCCTGCAGCCTGACTTGGCGGCGGTTTCTGTCCGCCCATATTGATATGAACACGACCAGCCATGGTGACCGAGATGCTTAGTGTAAGCATCATCCAACCGAGCGCCAACTCCTTCTCCAGCTCGGCGCTACTTGTGTGGAAGAAGGATGACATGTGGCTGTTTTGCGTGGACTAAAAGGAACTGAACAAGCTCACCGTACTTCTCCAAGATGGACTTACGCTCGGGCTACCACTAGATCCACGTGCGAGCAGACGACGTGCCAAAGACGGTCTTCCGGACACATGACAGCCACTACGAGTTTCTCGTCATGCCTTTCGGCTTGCCAAACGCTTCGGCCACCTTCTAGTCCACCATGAATGACGTGTTCTGCCCACATCTGCGTAGATTTGTCCTGGTTTTCTTTGACGATATTTTGATTTATAGTTCATCTTGGCAGCTCCACTTAGCCCTCCTCACCACTGCCCTCCGCCTCCTGGCTGCCCACCAGCTCGTGGCCCACCAAAAGAAGTGTACCTTCGGCTAGTCTCAGGTCGAGTACTTGGGTCATATCATCTCCATCGAGGGTTTCTCCATGGACACGCAAAAGATTGATGTTGTCCTGCATTGGCTGACGCCGACGAGCCGTCGGGCCGTGCATGGATTCTTGGGACTCACCAGCTATTACCGACGCTTTATCCACGACTACGGAGCTTTAGCGCGACCCCTGACGGAACTCCTAAAGAAGGAGGTGCCCTTCCTGTAGGATGCAACTACCCATGATGCCTTCTTCAGCTTGCAGCGCGCTCTCGAGGCGACGCGGGTCCTGATTTTTCCCAACCGTTCGTCGTGGAGTGTGACGCCTCCGAAAAGTGGGTCAGCGCCGTCCTAATGCAGGAGGATCGCCCTATCACGTATTATAACAAGGCCTTCACCGACAGGAGAACGACGACATCCGCTTATGGTAGCGAGCTACGTTCATTGGTGCTAGCAGTTCAACATTGGGGTCCGTATCTTCTTGGTCGCCCCTTCACCGTCAGGACTCACCAACGCAACTTGAAACATCTATGGAGTCAGAAGGTCTCCGCCCCGTCCCAACAGCTCTGGATAACCAAACTCTTCGGGTATCAGTTCTTGATCGAGTACAAGACCGGGCGAACAAACACAACCACAAACGCCTTCTTCCGTCGTGAGCACGACGACACCTTGGAGGCGATCTCCCTCCGCTAGTGGCGGGAAGCGACGATCCTACAGGAGGTGCGGGCGAACCCCTATTGTGGTTGCATGATCGATGGGTTACGGAGCGCACCAGAAGCCCACCCACCCTTTCGACTTGTGGGTGACAGACTATACTTCCGCGACCTCCTTGTCCTCGCAGCGTCATAACCATGAATATCATGTCTACTTGAGGAGTTTCATTCCACACCAACGACGAGGCACTTGGGGGCCTACCTGACCTACTATTGGCCGGTGGATGTCCTTTACTGGTGAGACATGATGAGGACAGTGCAGCAGTTCGTTGCCGACTGTTTGGTCTGTCAAAAGGCCAAATACCATACCTTCACTCATGTCGGCCTGCTACAACCCCTTCTGGTGCCTGATCGGGTCTGGGAAACCGTCGACATGGATTTCATGACCTGTACGCTCTCAGCGGTATGTCTGCATGTTGGTGTGGTCGATCTTATCTCCAAGTACGGGCATTTCATACCCGTCAAACACCCCTACACGTTGAGTTCGGTGGCCCGAGTCTTTGTGGGTGAGACTGTCCGTCTACACGGATTTCTCTGTCCATTGTTAGCGACCGCGACCAGTTCTTCATGAGCACCTTCTGGCAGGAACTGTTTCGCTTACAGAGAACGAAGTTACGGTTCAGTACGACACATCTCCAGTTCGACGGACAAACAGAGGTCCTCAATCGTTGTGTGGGCACCTACCTTTGTTGTTTTGCTACCGAGAAGCCCCGCCAATGGACCCAGTGGGTGGCGTGGGCAGAATTATGGTACAACATCACCTACCAGTCAGCGACAGACATCACCCCCTTCCAGACAGTTTATGGGCGTCCACCCCCACCGGTACCGGTCGGGCTCGCCGCCTCACCGGTGAATACCAGGTCCAAGCATTGGCAGAGGACCTACGTGATCAAGATGATGCTTTACGGCAGTTGAAGCATCACCTACGCCGCGCCCAAGAGAGAATGGCCCAGCAGGCCAATTGATGTTGCCGCGAGGTTCTCCTCTCGTCGGGCGAGCATGTGTTCGTCAAGTTGCAATCGCACCGCCAGAGCTCCTTGATCGGGCGTCTCCACCCCAAGCTCTCTGTGCGATATTTTGGCCTCTTTCTGATCATGGAAAAAATTGGCGAGGTAGCATACCGCCTGCATCTCCCACCCGACAGTCGAATCCATCCGGTATTTCATTTGTCACAGTTGAAGCGGGCCCGAGACGCACACATCCAAGGTCAACCTACGATGCAGGTTCTCATTTAGTGGAAGGGATAAGCAAGGGACAAGGCCACATGGATCTTGGCGGAGGAAGTGAAGACCCAGTTCTCAGATTTTGACCTTGAGGACAAGATCGTTAAGAACCTCAGGGTTGTTGATACGAACAGGGTGGATCTTGTCGGAGGAAGGCGCTTCGTGCGCGTTTACACTAGGAGCGCGTGGGGCACAAAGACGACATGAGCTTAGCATGTATCGACGAGCTCCATCGAGTTATCTTCCGTATTTTATTTACCAGTAATTTATTCTTGTTTGTACGGTCGTTCGACCTAGTGGCTCTCTCCCCTATATAAGGGAGAATATGTGAATTTAATTGTATGCTTGGTTTGTGTTGGAAATTGCAAGTTTTGGTTTGGAGGAGACCTACCCAGCAGTTCCTCCCATTGCCCAAAATTGTATCGCTCGAACCCTCGCCCCCGCTGCCCACGCCCCTGCCGCCATCTCACCCTCTCTCCCAACGCTCGTTGCACGGTGTCGCTACCATGGCTAACAAATCTTGTATTTGAAGATCTCACACTCTCAACACAAACTACTTGTTTGTATAGTGAACTATTATGGGCCTGCACGATCCAATATCTATATATTTAATTAAATGTCTATAAATGGATTTTTATATTTTTCAATTATGTTCAATTAAATGTATTGTTGTTCGTGCAGTCATACCCGGAGGAGCGAGGAAGACGTGTAATGGAGTTCATTGCCAAACCCAAATGAGTTCGGGGAGTGGTAAGGGTTGCAAGAGGTCCTCTGGAAATGTAGCTTCGTACTTTGAACTTTAGCAGACTAAGCAATCCACGACATACGCCTCCACATGGCACATCATACCCTTCCAATAGTGGGCTACCAGAAGACGGCGGTAAGGTAACGGAACGCACCGCGTGGTCGACAGATGGTGTCAGGTGATACTCGACGAGGCACACAATGCTAGAGGACGAGGCCGAGAGGACCATGCGGCCTCAGTAGAGTAGTCGGCCCCCAACGAGGGCATAAGGAGGGCACGCAGGAGCATCTTCCCGTAAGCGGTCCATGATGACCCGTAATGCCGGATCAACTTCCACCTTGCTCTGTTAGGTGGCCGCTTCGTGCCATACCAGTCGTGAGATATCTGTCAATTATATTGCACTCTGCTGGCAAGAAAGTGCATCAGCCTTTACGTTCGTCCTGCCCGAACGGAACTCCACAGTGAAATCATATCCCAACAGTTTGGTCGCCCACACCTGCTGTGTGAGAGTATTTATCTTCTGGCTGAGTAGGTAGTGGAGGCTATGGTGGTCCGTTTGCACGACAAAGGGTTGCCCAATCAAGTAAGGGCGCCAGTGTTGGATTGCTGAAATGAGTGTCATCAACTCGTCGTATGCGGACCAAGATCTAACGGTCTTAGAAATGGACCTGTTGAAGTAAGTGATGTATCGGCCGACCTGCATGAGCATTGCCCCACGCCGGTACCGAAGGCGTCGCACTCCACCGTCCATGCCCAAGAAAATTCAGGCATGGACAGGACGGGGGCGGTGACCAGAGCCCGATGTAAGACGTCGAAGGCGGCGGATGCTTCTGAGGACCAGTGGAGGGTGGGGTCGGCGGTCTTGCAAAGTAGTCTTGTCAGGGGAAGGGCCAGCGTGCCATAGTCGCGGATGAAGAGGCGATAATACTCGTCTGGCCTAGGAAAGTCTGCATGTCCCTCACTATACGTGGCATCGACCCCTGCACCATGACTCGCACTTTGTCCGGATCCATAGCCACCCCTCGAGCTGACACTGTGTCTCTGAGGTATGAAATCTCTCGTTGGCCGAATGCGTACTTCTTCAAGTTGGTGACAAGCGAGTGTCCGCGAAGAGTCGCCAATGTGAACTCCAGGTGGCCCAAGTGGTCCTGCCAAGTCAGATTGTATACAAGAATATCATCAAAGAACACCAAGACGTTCTTATGCATCACCTGTCAGATGATGTCGTTCATGGTCTCTTGAAAGGTGGCCGAACCATTGTTAAGGCCAAAAGGCATGACCAGGAATTCGTAATGTCCATCATGAGTGTGGATGGTGGTCTTATGAATGTCTTGGGCTCACACCCGAATTTTATGATACCATATTGAAGATCGATCTTGGAGAAGAAGGTGGCCCCACTCAGCTCGTCCAAGAGCTCCTGGATGATTGGTATGGGATACCTGTCGGGCGCCGTGACATTATTAAGGGCCCTGTAATCAACACAAAAATGTCAGCTGCCATCCTCCGCACCAAGAGGATCAGACTGGAAAAGGGGTTGGCACTGGGGAGGATAAGACCGACCATCAACATGTCTGCCACTAGTCGCTCGATCTCATCTTTCTAAACATGCTCATAATGTTACAGACGAACCGAGATCGCCCAAGTACCCTCTTATTGTTGTCGGTAGGCCGCGGTGGAGGAAGGCCGATCATGGGAACAAAGGCATCGACAAAGTTCTCCAAGAGAGGGGAGAGATTAGGGGCGGTGTTGGTTTGGTCTTCGAGAGGGAAATGTTCACCGAGGTGGTAATATGCCTCAACAAAGCCCGGAATTCGGTCTCGGTAGTGCGGTGCGTCGCGCGTAAAGAGACGGCGAGCTGTTGGAGAGAAGCATCCCCGATAAGAGTGCAAGGGCGGTCGGCACATTAAAATGTCATCCGCATCGACGCCCAATTGTGTCGTATGTTTCCCAAGGTCTGTAACCACGGGATCCCGAGGATGACGTCTGCGCCACCCAAAGGAAAGAAGAAAAAAATTGTGGTTGTATGGTAAGTGCCCATTGAAAAACGTAACCCACAACATATGCCACCCTCCCGAGTCCGTTTGTCGTCACCCAGGTGCACGAAGTAGGCCGCCCTTGGGTCGTTGGAGAGTTATAGGTGAGTCACGAAATCCACCAAAATGAAGTTGTGGCTTGCGCCACTATCGATCATCAGAACCACAGAAGTACCCTGGATGGATCCCTAAAGTTTCATTGTATGTAGCCCAGAGATGCCGGCGAGAGACAAGTGTGAGAGGTCCAACAAAAGGGCCAAGATGTGGTTGATTGGCACGTGTCGTTTCCTCCAAGTGAGGGCGTCGAAGTCGGCGACTGTGATCTCATCCTCATCCTTGTACATAGGTTCTCGTAGTTCTTTGAGCGGGCAGTCGTGAGTTGGGGAGTAGCCGAGTAGGTTTGTTTGCAACGAAAACACAAACCATTACTACGAAGTTCGTTGTATTCCTGAGACAGTTATGAACCGGAGACCGGTTCGGTCGGGGAGGGTGTGGAGGCCTGTACGGTGGAGGAACTGGGGGATCCGGGTCCTCGACTGGTGGCCGAGGAACGGCTGTCAGAAACATCGCGACGCACGAAGAGGTTCTGAGGGGTCGTGGAAGGCCCCGAGGCTGGTCAGTGGATCAGACAGAAATATTCCTCGACCAAGCGAGCAATCTCAATGGCATTAGAGATATCCTGCGGGTGATGAGTGTGCAAACAGAACGGATGTACGACTACAAGCTTTGGAGGAAGAAACTCATGTAGTGACGGGCGGATGGTCGAGGACGTGATTAACCAACTTAATGAAGTCATCAATATTGATCCATCAAAGAGGTGACGGCTGGTGGCGGAGGGCGCACAAGCTCTCAACTGCGTTGCTGGCATAGCGGTGGTCGTTGTGTTTGACTAACGCCACTTTCAGGTCTACCCATGAGTGGAGCAGAGAGGAGTTGCAAAGTCAGCGGACCCAATGTAGCACGAAGCCTTCCATGGCGAGGAACACTAGGGAAACTTTCTGGTGGTCGAGTCTAGCTTGTATGTTGAAGAACTATTCCGCCTTGGCTATCCAACCGAGCGGATCCGTGCCGTTAAAATGTGGAACCTCCAACGCCAAGGATTCATGAGTGGTTGCAAGGGTTGCCAAGTGCGTAGGTGGCGACAGTGGTATGGCGGTTTTCACAGAGTGGTAAGGCGGCATCGACGGAGATTACGGTGTCGCTTGGCTGGAAGAGTGCCCCTCATGCTCGTCAATGTGTTAGCGTGTCGCCTCCATGGACGCGAGGAGGGAAGATTGGGTTTGGACTGAAGCCTACAAAGACGTGAGACGTGCAACTTGGTCGGTGAGGGCTGAAAACTGCTCGTCGAGCCTCTTTTCCACAATGTTTAGGCGATGCTCGGCCATTGCGCGGGAGGTCGGCCATTTGGAATGCGGGGGCGCCAACGACCGAGAAGGAAGCATGCGGAGATAAAGAAAAATGCGGTGAGCCCCAAACAAGGACGGTGGAAACGGAACTGGATTTTGACTGGACGGCAGAATCGACTAAATGTTTGTAGGTTGTCACAAAGGGAATCAGAAACGTACACGCCCGTAGGCGAGAGACGGGACAATCCGACGGCTGTAGGCAGGCGGAACTGCAGGTTGGACCAAATTGTTACGCTAGGGTTTGAGGAGGGAGGAAACCGAGAAAATTAAAATAAAACTACAAGAGAGAAATCTCTTTTCAACTTTATGCTCCAAAACATTCCACGATAGTTCCCAAATCCAAAGATAAAGCAAACAATAAAGTGGGCACCTATATATACCCAACATAATGACAATAATGTAATTAAATTAAAGATAACTTGAAAACGCGAGCCAACATCCCGCCCTTGTCTATTTCCCGCCAAGCCTCGCCTTTGTTCACCGGGAGTAAATCTGCCAAGTAGTCATCATGCATTCCTCATCCGAGTCGTTCCCCTCCGTAACACAAGAAAAAGTTGAATGCCCGCACCTTGTAATCCAAATAATAATCAATGTCTAAGATACAATTCATAAATACCTTTGTGTTTAGCTGACCGTCAAAGGATGGTGGCTCAAGCCCGAGTCTGTGTGATGCCATCCTCTTAGCAATACTCTCTATGAGTTCTATGATAATCATTGTAATAATTGTCACTAATAGAATCAAATTACAACAGAGGGTTGAAACAATCTCTACAAACAGAGGAATAAGGATGAGGTTGATTGTCATGATAGATCAAAGATCTCTTAGGAGGAGCTCTATAGAGTCGAGCATAGTTTGGTCTTCAGATCCTCAAACAAATGAGTGTTATGGCAGTGACATAAATGATACTCATCTTTATCATCATAAAATCGTGTCAACCAAATACTATGACTAGCCATGAATAACCTCTAGACTCTACTATAACAAATCACAAATTAATACCGAACTAGACATGAGTCATTTATATGACATTATGACCAACCACTATGTATCATAAACATGACCCAAACCTTGGGATCTAATACAACTCTGACCTGGAGGGGTAGGAATGTGTGAGTGGAATCTCTAGACGATAGAAGCCCTAAGTGCAATGTCGGGAAAACAAAATCTTATCCTACCCTAGGATGATAAATTGCAAGTAGTGTTTCGACAGTAAATTGCAAGTGTAAATAAATGCTTAAGATTCACACAACCAACACAAGTAGTACTCAGATAATTTTAAACAAGCAAGCTTGCTAGATTTTCTTCCGATCGGAGGGCTGTTAATTAAGGTTTCATTTGGTAACCCGTTTTTTGGCATTTCGTTTTGTCAAAACGCCACCGTTGGTTAATAACCCATTTGTTTTTTCGCCTCATATTGGAACCGCCGGCGTTTCTCCCTTCTCAATAATTCACAGGACGAAACCCGCAGGAAGACCTCCGATTTACCGTGTTTGGAGGAGGAAAAGGCGTTTCCTGCCATCTCTCCCGTCGCCGCGAGGAGGAATCCCTAAACAACATCTTCTCCGACAACATCCCATGTTCGCCGGGGACCGAAGACCCCGTCGGTGTTCTCCAGGCAGGCCGGCGGCGGCGGAGCCGCCGGCGGCAACCCTAAAAAGCGATTCAAATTGCAGGCAGGGCACGACGGAGGCACGACGGAGGCTGGCGGAGGCACGATGGAGGGTGGCGAAGGCGCTCTGATATATTTTAAATTATGTGTACTAAAGTGTATAGTATATACAGTAATATTATTAACAATTTTAAAATATTTTAAAATATTATTCCAAATTAATTCTTTTAAACAATTTAATATATATATATATATTAGAAAATATGTATTTATATATATATATATATTAGGAAAAATAATTTTAAAATATATAAAAGAAAATATTTTATAATAAAAAATATTTATAAATCGTTATCGTTTTTTGCCAAATGGTTCTTTGTTTTGAACGGCCCTGCAAACACAGACTATCCAAGCAGATCTTCATTTCTAGCAAACAGTTTCCAACAGCTCCATTTACAAACTTGCATTTACAACAACTTTTACAACCACAACCATTCTACCAAATGAAGACTAATTGCGCAAGTGATCATGTCCATATAACACTGCTGAAAGCAATAACACAACCATAAAACTCTTGACTGATGTGTCATTGCCAAGTGAACAGAGATGTGGTGATCGTCAGAGAGGCTGTGGCTACCCAGAGAGGTAATAATAGTGGCTGTCTGGTGGCTGCCGAAGAGGGAATGTAACACCTCTTCCCAGTTTTACAAAAATCAGCCGTCCGACCGGATCAACGATATAAAGAGAACTAAGAAACAGTATTAAAAGTAGTACACAACAGATAATAAGAAGAATACTGAGAATTTAAACTTACAACGGAAGCTATGAAAAAAAACTAAGGGTAATCACATACCTTCATAATCTGGATTCACAGAGCCATTAAACATGAATTAAGTTGAAAGAACTGTGAATCTGAAGTAACATAATGAGTCTGATACATGATATTCAAAATATTAACCAGATGCAGTATCCAAGGCTACAAGTGTATACTGAAAGAAAGAAAACTGAAAAGAAAACTAGCTACAAACTGACACCACAGGGACGCTCATCCTATGCGTAGTTTCCCACCCGGGTCACCTGTAAAAACTTTTGCCACAAGGGGTCAGAGTAAGGAAAAATAACTCCTAGTGACACTAAAACATTTTCTTAAAAGATGAATGCATGTCATTTGAAAAATAGTTTGATTCATTAAAATCTTTATGCTAGATGATATGCATGCGTTTCCAAATCTTCCTGGTCAACAGACACACCCGTCTATGTTCATGAACTTTCATTTTATTTACCCAAGCTCCGACATTCACTAACTAGTGTGTTGTCTCACGTCAGGTCCATGCTTGAGTTCTAGGTGACGTCTAATCTGCACTTCTACTTGAAAGGCTCTAGACAGAGTAGCTCTTAACGCGCAACTGAAATCTGACGACCCGAGACTATCTTACGAACTTAATTGTTCTAGCGTCGCACGGACACAGTCTCGAATCTGCTGTCTCAAAGGGGAGTCAACTCCCAATACTCTACGACTCATAGGATACCATATACCATATGAGAAAGTTAGTGCGCCTCTACCAAGCACGAGGAGAATTATGTGTGCTTACTGACCATTTTTGGTCTAACGTTACTCTGCTTGAGACCTCTCTTCAGTATACTACTGAGCGATCCTTAATTTTCTTGTGGTCGGGTAGAAGGGACGTTCACGCCCCTAATTGAACAAATTCCCAAACTTGCGTAAACGTGTAAAAGTTTTGTACCTAACGCTAGCATATATGATCTGGCTATTAGGGTCTTGGAAAAATGGTTACCCTACAACTAATTCTGCGACCGTTTTTCTACCGCCACTCCTTTCTAGGCATGATTATGATGCTTGTACGAAATTTACACATGCGTACATAAAATAATTTTCTTGATACGTCTAACTAACAGGAATTAGGTTTTCTTACAATGGTGGTGCAACGCTCGTACACTCGGCGCGGCGACATTTGTTTTTCCGACGAAAATCTGACTACTGCAGACTTCCGAAAATTTGCCACGAGGCCACCAAAAATCTACAATCCAAGACGAACCTAAATTACACATTTTTCCCTTTAGGGTTATCGGTAAAGGAATCTCGAAATGGCTAGGGTAAACAAAAGAAGGACCAACATAGTGTAGTACCTCTACGTGAGAGCAATTAAGACTCACAACGCGACCAACTCCAGATTTGGGGTGGATCTAGAACTCCTATCCCTAGTTAGGGCAAGAGGAAAATGAGAAGAAAGTTAGAATCAACTTCCAATGAAGGATTTCCACGAAGAAATGAAGACAAGTGAGGAACTAAACTCACCGGGACCAAAACGTTGCCCTTGCACCCTTGACTTCCACCGGTTAGGGTTGAAACCGGTTCTTCTACGGCAACGGAAGGAAGGAGGGAACTCACCGTCGCCCGTAGAGGAAGGAGGAAGGATCGGCTCTGAGAGTCGGATGGGGAACATGCGACGCTAGGGCCGCGGGAGGCGGAAGGCGCTGCTTGCGGGAGAAATCGAAGTCGGCGGAGGAACGCTTGCGGTTTTCACCCGTGAAAATGGTTACGGGAATTTGGATACGGGGCTTGCTGGATTCTATTCCTCGGCAATGTGCGGTTATGATAACCGCTGGGGGAAATCCGCCCCTTTTCCCACCCAAAGAGGTGTAAATTGCTATTCGCAACCCACTCCTAAAGTGTCAACCCACATTAACACCTTATGACAATAAAAATGTGCTGCGCTTCGCTAATAAATTAAAATTCGTCACACAATCCTTACGACTGACATAAATCACTAATTAATGAACGCGATTTTTAAGCTTACTAACATTGTACCTCGACTACGCGCCGCTTCGATCAAAATCCTTCGCGATTTGACCCTACAATTTAATTAAATTTTGCGTCAGAATACGGATGTTACAGGGAACATTGCTGTTTTGTGGATGGGATGAGGTGGGATGGTGTATGGAGGTTTGACTAGGGTGGGAGGGGGCTGGGAAGGGTTGTCTAAGGTTGGGAGAAGGGTCTGACTGGCACTGAGCATAAGTTCCAGGGACTAGAGATATCCTGAAACTAGTCAGCTAAGGTAGGGAAGGGTCAGGTTTTTGTATTGGAGGTCTGGATGAGATGGACATGGATTGGGGAAGGTCGCTGTAGGGTTTGTATATGGTGAAACTGGGGGGTGGGTGCTGGGGTGAAAGAAACAGCTGCTGTTGGTTGGCTTGATACAGTCAGCTGCTGCCTGGGAGGTGAAAACATGGAGGGTGTAGGGGCAGCTGTGGCTGGGCAGCTGTTTTTGGGGCTTTTTTTTTGGTGATGGCTGCTATAGATGGATGTGATGTGGGCTGCTAGGGAGAGGAATGGGTGGTGGCTAGGATTAGGATACAAGATGAATCAAGATATCATACCTGTTAGAAATCACGGTGGGGCCCTCGTCGGGCACATGAACCTAGATCCGGTGGCCGACTGCAGTCGTATGGCTCAGAATCATCCCCAACCAAATCTCCCGGGGCCCACATGGATAAATACTCGGGTAGGTTGTTGAGGTCAGGGCTTGATCCCTGGACCTCCTTTATCAAGCTCCTAAGCGGAGACTTGACACCCAACTGAGCTGCAGCTCAGTTGGGTGTCAAGCTTCCGCTTAGGAGCTTGATAAAGGAGGTCCCGGGTTCTATCCCGGGCCTCAACAACCTACCTGATAATTTATTTCGCGTGATCTGGGTTCATGTACCCGACGAGGGGCCCACACACGCCCAAGAGATTTGGTTGGGGATGTTCTTAGCCATTCGACTGTAGTCGGCCACGATGATCTGGACTTAATCCCCGACGAGGGGCCCACACGTCGTTTCTAACAATACCAAAGAGTCAATACCTTTGGGTTTCGGAAAAGCTTTTTCTCCAAAATCTGTAATAACTGTCAAACTAGCCTCTCCTCTTCTATTTATAATAAATCATAACTAGGCCAATTGATTGATCGTTCACGATAGTTGTCCAATGTCGTTCAATAAATTACTAAAAAATAGGAAGCATTGCTCCGGATGCGATCACAAGCTTGGATCATCTATCTGATGATGCCAAATTAGCCCAAAACTCGGAAAGTTCTCACCTATCCCCATCAGTGTGGCTCCCCCTCTCCATGTAAAAAGTTCGTGGTATAGTTAATAGGGCATTCCTCAGCGTGCCTCCCCCTCTCGAGTTTTAATGTAGTCGTTCATCTTCATGTTTCTTGAGTACCTCATTACTTTTTCATAACTATTGGTCCATTTGCTACTCTCTCTTATTGTTTCCTTTGGTTATCTGGATTCCAACTATCATCACCACCTTTTCATGTGATGGATCACATTCATTGTCAAGTTTCCCAACAAAGATGGCGTTCTTTATGCCAAGCACCTGGGCTGCCATTGTAACCAATGATCCACCTCATCCTACAACACTGTCTTCGTGTGTACCACATGCACTACAATCTTCCTCTTTTACACTGAACCTGAATTGACACCTAACGAACCCCCTTTTCAAATTTCCCGCCCCTGCTCCTGCATGCTTCACCTCACCGTTGGCCCAACCAAATATGCGAACAGAGAAACACGCGGCTTCATCTTTGGACCCAACACACTTTTTCAAGCGTCAATTTCACTCTCCATGATATCTCGCGGCCTACAAACTTCCATTACACTTTACCCTCAGTTCTTCTTCCTCGTACTACAAATCCCACTGCTTCCCATGCTTCCCAGCTTGCTGTCCCCATTCCAGCAATAGTCTCCCCCAGGCTGTGCTCTACCCGATGTCCCAAATCAACAACCTATCACTTCTCTTCGCCATCGTGTACAATGTTGTCGCCGACTTTTCAAAGTACCACCAATTGCAAGTCTGCTTTCCTTCTCCCCAAATCAACTTTACTTCAAACTTTTGCAGCCTTTGTCGAGCCAATATTCAACCCAATACTGATGTCATCCCTCGAACACCTCACCCATTACATGCCAAAGCATTTTAGCCCCTACTTCACACTACCCACTGGCAACACCTATTCATGTGCAAAATATTTTTTCCCTTCTATTGGGCCCACAACACCAACCCCATGCCATCCATTTCACAAAAAATTTCTACATCTCTCACCAAAAAGGTAAACTACTTTAAACCATACCCACCCACTCCCAATTTAACCCAATCCCTATTTTCTTAACATCAAAACGCACCAAACCTTGCATCCACTCAGACCCTTATCTCCAAAATCATCCACATTTATTATGTCCCCATAACAACCCTCGTTCCCATTTATCCAAAATCATTACCCACATTTGCACCCTTTCTCTAGCAGGGCTCCACACATCCGGCCAATTCCACATCGAGTTTCCTCTATATTGTTCCAACGAAGCTTCCACACCACGTCGATGCCTCATGATAGCCCCCCCCCCCCCCCCCCCCCCACACACACACACACACACTACCGCCTCTGTCATTCCATGCCAATACCATCTATTGTTCATCATCCAAATTTATCCGTGTCACCAACGTTGTTACAAATATGGTCAGATTTACTGACATTGCGCTCCAAATGACTCCTACCTTATCAGTTTCACCATTTCCTTTTAGCACCGTGCAAATATTGCCTTTGCATAGTCTCCCTTGCTCGATTTGTCTACTTCTTCCCACTATCTTGGAGTACTGCCTCTAGCAGACTCTATTGCTCAACTTTGGAAAAAGTCAATTTTTAAGAAAAGAATGGAAAGCCATCTTTTTTATTTATCTTTGCCCTTAATATTAATTAAGTAATATTTCTTGTAATGTATGCCTCCATCTTTATAAAGATATCTTTGTGTGGTGAAAGGCATCTCTCATGTTCTAATCTTGGAGCCGGCCTAGTCTGCCTTCGAATGCAACTTAGTGAGAGCATGTCTCCCCTGATTTAATGTAATCATTCATTTTATATTTCTCGAGTGCCTCTGTCTTCATTTGTAACGGTGGTTGGCCTGAACATATGCAGGAGCAATTGCAGGATGATCTCAGGCGTGTAGACGGGCTATTTGATAAAGCACTTGAAACTGGGATCGACATAGTGGTGTGTGTCAGTGACATTACGTTAGCTTGAATTACTTCCTAATAAATCACTTCTACTATCTTGATAAGTTTGGAATAACCTACAGTGCAGGTCTGTCAGTGAAGTACACATTGCTGCTCTTATTTCTTCAGGACAATATATTGCGGTTGCTTTGGTTGACAAGATTAAGTTAAGGTACTTTTAGCCATCTTTTCTCTGGTAAAAGTATGCACGCAAGAAAATATAATTATCTTTAGATGTGATCAAAATGACTTTTGGGGGATATTTAGTCTTTCAATCTATTAATTTAGACTTGATGATAGTTTTTTTTTAATATTTAGTTGCAATTGGTAATGCAGTCAGTCTAGCCCAAAGAATGAATGCATCCCAGTTGGAAGTTCAGAGTATATGGGTGAGGCATAATTTTCTGTATTTTTTTACTGTTTTAGCATAATTTGTCTATTTATTTTTAGTGTAATTGTTTGTGCTCATATTATATCTAGTTATACCTTCTTATATTGGTTCACAGTAAAAAAAATGATATAGGCTTAAGCAGATGTACTAATGGTTAGGAAATTATCACATCGCTACCTCTTCAAATAGGTTTTAGATCATATGTTGTTTACCCTGATTTGATGATCCGGATGGCTTTTGGTTATGTTAGAATTTAGATCTGGTTGTTATTGAATCATTTTTTTTATTGTGATCCTTGCTTGAACAAAATTCATGATTGAATTTCTTACCTAAGCTGGAAGACCAAGTAGTTCATTCCTTGAACTATCAGGACCCCAACTCCCATCTATAGGGACCTCGGCCAGCTTGACAGTCTACCGTAAGTAATCAGCCTCTATCGGGCCCCGGTTTAGCTCTATTGGGGCTCCATTCCAACCAGGGGCTTGAAATTTTAGGGACTGCTTCTAGGGAGCCGACAGTTCATGTCTATCAGCCCCTCTCCAACACAAGACTCCTGCCCATAACATGTTGGGCCTATCAAGCCCGTGATAGCTATTTTTCCCTCGATACAATGCGGGATTTCTGCAACCTTAAAAATATAAGCCCATTCTGGGAAAAAGGGTGAACTAACTGTTCCAGTACTCCAATTGTCATCCACACTAATCCAAAGGTTTTTGGAGCCATCATCTAAAGGAGAAGAGGACATTCCTCAAAGAAGAATCCTTAAACTCCTTTGTCGGTCCTTCCGGCAGTAGACGCTCCTCCACACTACAACACCGTTGTTATAACCGATCTTTGTTCATATCTTGATCTTCTCTCAACAACTCCGAACATCATATGAAATCATGGAGGACCTAGATGAAATAAGGAGAAATCTAGGTTCGTTTCCTTCGATGCCACTTTCCAACGTCCAACAACAAGATCATTCGTCAGGGAACAAAACAACTTCATCACAGGTGATTCAGTTGAAAGCAAAGGAAATCAAGGTGATGCTCCAAGAACTCATGGAGGATCTAGCAGCCCTCGGAACCCGAATAAAAAAGCCTTTCAAATGATCCATGCTCTAATTGATGGGTTAGTAGACTATAGTAAGACGCCCACCATTCAGCCCTAGCAACATGGAGCATCACCTCACCATTTTGGACCACCAGGCATGCCACCACAGGATTTTCCTGATCATGATCCTCCCACGGGAGCTCCCAACACATGTGTTGGGTGCGTGTAACCTCCACCAAGCACCAACATCCACCAAGTTAGAATCTTGACTAACGTCATAGGACTGATTCCTGCAATCAACATACCATATGATGAAGGACTGGGAGGAGGTCTTGTGGCATGGAGGGGAGGGGTCTGAAAAATGACGAGCACCCTAGCTCTTCAAGAATGGATTATGCGGGTGGGCATGGGGGGGACGTTGCGTTCTCAGCTACATATATTGGACTTCCTTTGTTCGACAGCAAGAAAGATCCCTTGGGCTAGATCACCCATTGCGAGCAATTATTTATAAATCAACAAACACCTTGGCTCGAATGGTGATGCGAATATGCACTTTGGACGACCTTTCTCACAACTAGGAAAGATGTCTCTCCTTTTATTAATGTGGTCGTTTAATCGTGCCTTTATATATTCTCTTTTGAAAAGTATCTTTGGTAATTTAGCTATTAAAGTGTTCTCTCTCTCAATAAGGTGAGTGTAGATAAGTTTTATAGATCATGTTGTGAAATCTTTGTAAGCATACACACACTCTCTCTATCTTGGAGAGGAATTCTTAGAGGGAAAATTGGCTCTCGAGAGCTTAGGGCGAGCCCACCTCACGAGTTTGTATCAATTTTTCACTTTTTGTTCAATCTTTCATTCAGTTAATATCAATTAATACGACTTGCACTCTTTACAGGCCAGTAACCATCTCTCTCCACTCCCTATCTCCTAATAAACCAGCTTTTGTGTCAGTTTCCGTCCATGTCGCCACTACATTGCAAGAGAATACTGATGCAACATGTCAAGAGCTTTGGGCCACTTTTGCATCCATGACATTTACCGGTTTCGATCCTCAACTCTAGTTTATGACGATCCCCTCTCTTAGCTCCATCAATCTCTTCATAGTTCCTCCTCACATAAACGCCCATGCCCCCAAACTTCAACCCATCTCCCCCCTCCCACGACACTTAAATCCACCTCGTCCTAAGTCTTCCTTTTGTAGACCGACCCATCCACGCCCCCTTGGATGCTCATCCTAGTTGAATCCTTCACCAGAAGCCAACTAAACCCATTCCACTCTTTCAGGCGTATATTTGACCCCCTTTCCAGTTACCTGTTATGTTTCCATCTCACCCACCACTGTCCATGCCGACCAATTGCCAATCTTCTCCAGCTCTATCAACTACGACCTCCCTCACTAGCTTCATTGACTCCAACTGCCTGATACGTTCCCAACACTCTTAATTCTATCCACCAACCTCGTTCTAACAACTCCCCGTTGTCGACCAAGCGACAATTTCAGACTTGCTACCAACAGACCCTAGATCTGTCAACCGCAACACTGCCCAACTCTATCGATCATAACTCCTCTCCCGTGATTTCATTGCTTCAACGTACACATGGCTCCCTTTGCCAAAGCCTACATGCACTTCAGTTATCGCCTACCATCCTATGTTCTCCACAATCCCCGACGTTAATACTTTCCTCATCCTTAACAGTGTCTGCACGCATTATCTCCCTTCATGTGATATTCATTTAGACCTGAAAGATGGAGGGCGCGTTTGTGAGCCCAAATGACATCACAGTGAATTCAAAGTGACCCTGATGTGTGCAAAAAGCAGCTTTATGAATTTCTTTTTCAACCATTCTTATTTGATGATTACTTATTCATGAATCTAATTTAGTGAACAATCAAACATGGTACTTTTCATCTAATAATTCGTCCACAGTAGGAATTGGAAAACGATCCTTAATTGTGAACAAAGTTCCGTCCTTTTTAACTAATATGACTGGTGAACTGAAACTATAGTTTATTCAGAGTCCTATAGTCGACTTAAAAACGTCAAGTTGTCTTTTTTAACTAATATGACTGGTGAACTAAAACTAGGAGTGTTGGGTCATATAGGACCCATGTGAAGCATTTCCAGCACCTGTCGTTCGATCTCATTCTTTTGATAATGTGGATATCGTTACGGCTTAGCATTAGCTGGTGATGAATTTGGTTGTAATGGAATTGTTTGATTGATAAAACGAAAGGGTGCTAAAGTAGTGGGCTCTTGGGATAATTATTTGCTGTAATAATAGTTGAAATTGGTCTAGTAAATGGGAAAGAGTGTTTGATGGAAAATAACTAGATGCATTCGGTAATGGAACATTGTTTGTCAATACCGAACACATTGCCAGGGGTTGTAAAGAAATTAAACATGAGACTTGCGTTGATGAAACCAAACCCATTGGCACATAATTATGGCTGTTGAAGCCAAAATCTGACTTCGACAAGAGTTCGAAAAATAGGGGCGTAGCCAACACCTACTCGTCCCAAGCTCTGACCTCCGACTGGTCGTGAAGGACTAGAAACTGACCCAAAGCCTCAGCAGGGAGGTCCCACCGCTTACCCGGAAGATCTCTGAGAGTTTCCCCTCCAAAGCCAAAAGTTGGGCTTGGAGCTTCTCAGAAAGCACAGACAAAAGCCTCTTAAGTTCCGGGAAAGATGTGTATATGTGCCTTTCTGAGGAACCCCTCTGGGTCTATTTATAGTTTCTGAATTGGATCTGCAAATAACCATGCTGGGCTGACCTGAAATTACCAGAGTATCCCTGGTTGGGTCTGCCAACAGCCAAACTCCGCTGTTCTGAGGAGTTATACGCAGACCACCAAGGGCAAAAGAGTAAAAATACTAGGGGTAGAAGAGTAAAATCCCCCTGGGGCCTAGATTTGTCAAAATGACATTTCTTCTAAATGGCGAGTGGGGGAGTATCTATCGGCGAGACGAATCTTCCTCCTGTCTCGCCAACCTTATATGCCGTGAGGCCTTCTCGCAATCATAGGCCTTCTCGCGCCCTCAGGAGGGGCGTCTCGCCTACTTCAGAGGCTATTTATCTCGCCACCTGCAAGTGGACCACATGGTCCCACTCGTCCATCAATTCCACTCGCCTGCCTCGTCTATACGCGCTTTGAGGACCTCTCGCGAGCCCGAGGTTGTACAATGTCCAATTCATGTGATGGAATCCTGAACACTCGAGTAAGACAAGGTTTGATTTGAGTAGTCGATTGTGACGAGCCCGAGGCTTTGAATCCATTGTACTCCCAAAACTATGTTCATGCCTTGGAGATCAAAAATATAAAGAGTGTGTCAGAAACTATTGTTTTGGGTGAGTAGATTGTCTAAACAGTTCCCTTGACACGGTACTGAAGTTCCATTACCATATATATCAGGAATGGTTTAATGGCTATAATAGGTAAATTTAAAAATTTGACCCTTCGGTTCGAATTGAAGTTATGTGAACTGCAACTCTCAACCAAAACTTCGTGGAATTGGGTGCCAATATAGGCTGTGAAGCATAAGCTATGTGCAAGGGGGTTGCCCGCAAGGGTTTGTAAGGTGACAATTGTTGGTGGGGTGTCGTCTTCTGATTTCGGTGAAACAAGTGTGCAATCTGTCTTCCTCTTCAGTACCTTGGAGATATAGCAAGTTTCCTTGCCCCTTCAATTTGTGACCAAATGAATATTTTTCGTGCAATTATAACATAAACTTTTATCTCCACGATATTATTGTTCGGCTAGGTGAGACGACAAATGAAATATTTCGAGAGTGTGTCGACCGTAGGTTGTTTAGATGGAGTTGGTGTGAACTAGGATGTCCAGGCAGATACGCGGACCATAATTTGACTGATCCTCACACATTCTTGTTAAAGAGTATGCATCATGTAAATTGTTATGGGTGTTGTGTAAGCACTGAACGCCTTATGTGTGGTTTAAGGCCTGAGACAAACATACTAGTGAGGAAAGAGGGGGAAAGTCCTGGAATACGAGTAATAAAGTCTTCAAATTTTATTTTATATGCTAACATTGTAGTAGTGTGTTGAAGTTTAGTGAGTGTGCCCACCGGGTCCTCGTAAGAAGGTCCAAAGCGTTAATGTATAGAATCGACAAATAAAGGGAAGGATAATGTTGGGTGATCCCTAAGGGTTGCTTGGCACCAATCGTGAGGCCGGTTTATCAAAATGTAAAGCGAGTCTAAGTAATAAATCTTGATGTCAGATATTATTAGCAGGATATCTTAGATGGATGCACTTGTTACTTACCTCACCATAGGCGAGTTTCCTGCAACTGTGGAAGACAAGAGGCGCTTTTGGTACAAGTTTGCGTAGTACCTACTTCATGATGGAGGCTTGTATCAGAATACCATTTATGGGCCCTTTACTTGGGGCATCTCGGAGGCTGAGGTTCCTCTGATTTTGGAAGAGATATAATCTGAGGAGTGTGATAGTCACTCGGGGAGTCGTACACTGGAGATGAGAATCTTGAAGCAAGGCTACTTCTGGCCAACTATCCAAAATGACGCGGAGAGTATTGCTCGGGGATGTCAGAAATGTAGAAAATATTAATTATGCATTTTACACTCCAATAGAGATTAATAGACATTGAGTAAGACGATCCTGCATTCGTTGTCACAACATTCAGTATTGTGTTTTTCTTAATTTTTCAATAACATTATTTCGTAGTGACGCACCTACATTTTTCAAACAAGAGCAATTTTATTCTAGCAAAAACTAGGTCAAAATTAAAAAGAAAAATGTTAATTTGCAAGAAACTTATGACCATTGCATAGCTTTCAGAGATTTCTCGAAAAGATTCCTCGAAAAGAACTGTCAATGTAATGTCGGTGAACAACCCCATCGGAAGTGCCTTCCTTCGCAACCAACTTTCTAAGACGAAAGGCATTTGAAAATAGAAAAGGTGGATTTGATATGGCGGAGGTGAATGCGTTCAAAAATAGGGGCGATCTGTTGATTCTACTTTCTTTCACCCTTTCTCTGCTCCTTGAAAAATCAAACTTGAATCAGATAGCTTCGAGGTAGCGAAAACCTAAGTTTACATATTTCGTTGAAGGGAATTCTTAGCTAGACCTATGATGATAGAGAAAGCAAAGGGACAAAGGATTATATATCTCCTATAAATGAATGGTTGTTACTTCCCGAAACAGGATTTTTTAGAGAGTGAGAAAAGAACCTTTACAAATCAGTGTAGATAGCGATCAAGCAAAAAAGAAGAAGAAACATAGATGCGTTTGTGAGTGGCACTCATGCTCCGACGTACAAAGGGAAAAAGAAAAGCTGTAAGTTTTATGCGGTAATTACCCCTGCTTCTTCAAAGCGATGTGTTGAGGCTGGAGAAAACTCCGTTTAACCAGTTGACTGTGGCCGCACCTAGTTGCTAATAGAGGTATGTAGATGTAACCTCCACATAACAGACGACTTGCTCAGGAGGCTGTCGCTGTTGTGCCTTCTTGTGCGCAGGCGTCGTCACTGCCTGGACTCCACTACACTGCCTGACCACCATTGTTGCCAGGATTTGTCTCCAGTTTGTAGCTTGTTGACACCGAGATATTTGGAGAGAGGAGATACCGGAGGGTTCTTGATGCCTCCACGGGAAGAGAGAGGGAGGGAGAGAGTGAAGGAGTAAATGGTGTGATAGCGGCTTGGCGAGGATGATCGAAGGAGAAGAACAATGCGAAAATGGGTGATAGAGGGAAGATGCAGATGATACCTGCCAAGTTCGACTGAGAGCTTGAATGGAGTGGGAAAAGATGAGCACTTGGAGGGAGATGGAGGAGAGATTGAGCGGCTTCTGTTCGAAGTAGAAGTGCAGTAGGAAACCGAGTGATAGAGGGAAGAGGAAGATGATTTATGTCAAGTTCCATCGATATCCTGAATGGCGCGGGGAAGATGAGCGCTGGGATGGAAGCGATGTCAAGCGGCTTCCAAAAGCAGATTGTGAGGGTTAGGGCGGGCATTAAAAAGGATGAATGGCTCGGCATTGAGAAAGGGGATCCGAGGGGGGCGGGATTCAAAATTTCGGACTCGTCTTCCCATCCAACATATGTGCGTGGAGGCGTGAGGGGATGACTTTCGTGTGGAAAAAAATTTAGGGGGGACACATGTCTGAGAGGAGGGTTGTTTTATATAGTTTAGATAAACAATTGCCGAAGACAATGATGACCCCAAGCATTGTCTCAGTTACTGTGTTACAGACGTGCACGCTGAAGAGACAACGTGGCGGGTCTACACGCGCAGGAAGATGACTGACACTAGCCCACCGATTGTGGAAGAGACGATCGATGCTCGATCTACTTGATTATTTCTATTTCAATGTTGTTTTGATTTTTACTATTTGCATACTGTATTTTGTTATTTGCACCCCGCTGCTATAAAGAGTGTTGTATGCTTGTTTTAGGGTTTTATCTTTGGATGAATGAATTTTTAGAGTTGCTCCCAAGTTCTTCTCATTTCCTCGTCTCTCTCTACTAGCCGCCGGCCCTCCCCTTGTCGAATTCCTCTCTGGGATTGTATCATACTGGCTTCCCCCATCTAGGCATGTTCGTGGAAGTCGTCGCCGTTTACGTCTCTCTCCCACCTTTGCAGTACAACAATGAGATCAACTATTTTTTAACACGACGATTAGGACCGACGGGGGTAAAATATGCAAAGCAAAAAGTGCACTTAACTGATGTTCGATTGTGTTACTATTGGGTCGATAATTCACATTATTATAGTAAAGATATTTTGATATAATTGTTGGCTTTGTTGATTCATCGACAAAATAGGTGTAAACAAAGCCAATTAACTATATGTTCCAATAAATTTTGGATCATAATTAGTTAAAATTTTATTAGTAAGATCGGAGGTTTGATTTATACCCATGAGCAGATTTGGTCATGCTAGAGAAAAGCAAGGCCCAGTGGTCTCCTTGATAAGAAATGAATTTAAGATAATGATATTGTCTGAAAATTCACTGCAGTTATAATTACAGTTATTTCTAATTTCATATATATTTTTATTTAACCATGGTATTAACATAATTTTAGTTTCTATTCGGATTTCCACTTTCTTTTTATCAGGTCCTTAAGTGACCACTGCATTCATGTGTCTAGTTCTATTCTAAGTAGGTTTGTGGCTAAAACCAGCTGCTCAGTGAAGCCTGGTGATGTAGGGGTAGGCTAGTGGTGCTCGGAAGCTAGGATCCTACGTGCACGTGTGAGGGAATACGTGAATGCAATGCTACATGCAATGGACAGTCGGATAGTAACGACTAATAATTTAAGCAATGAAACTTAGCAACGCCACGCAATTAACCGAAATAAAGAAACAATTAAATAACTTTGGCAATTAGGCAACGGCTTCCTCCGCACGGAGGGCCTGAGCAAGCGGCGGCGACTAATTCCACAATAATTATTAGCGTATAAAAAACAACAACTACCAAACTAGAATCACAGCACAAATATAGATAAACGACCAAATGCCAATGTCAAGTACAAACATAATACCATGAAATACTCACGATGCAGTGGGCTGATCCGAGGCGATGGAGGATTTGACGAGCCGGATGCAAAACGAGCGATCGGAAGTGGAATCGGAGGCGACGCGGCGATGGTGGTGGCTGCCCTCGGCGAAGAGTGGCGGTAACGGACGGTAAAACGGCGGATCCGGCCACAAATGAGTAGATCCGGGCCGGGGGAAAATAGATCCGATGATTTGGAGCGGATCCGAACAAAAATGGAAGGTTTGGGTGGAGGGGATAACGGATCGGGGTGTCGGTGGATAGATCCGCTAATTTTAGAACGGATCCGGGCTACGGGAGTGAGAATAGGGAAGTGGAGGGTAGATCGGGGGAAGGTAGTGTTGGGGAGGGGTGGATCCACGAGGGGAAGGAAAGGAGGGGGCGGGTAGGGCTAAAGAGGCCCTAGGAGGGCTCGGATTTGGGAAAGGAAGGGCTGAAGGGGGGCTGGACCTGTAGCCGGGTCGGCGGACAGGCAAAGTCGGACTCCCGACCTTTTTACTGTAGCAGGGGGGGGGGGGGGGGGGGGGCGGAAAACACCTCCAGGCATTGTAGCAGTGTCGGCTGCTGGACGGATTTCTGGAAGGATTCGGAGGCTGAAACGTGCTTTTGAGAGGGGGAAAATGAAGGTGGGGAGGGGAGATACCTTGGGGGGAAGCTTGGCGGCCTAGGAGTCGTCACCTAGGGTTCCACGGCGTCGGCACCGGGGAGGGATCGCTGGAATCCGGGACTATTTCTCTCCAAATTCTGCAATGCCTTTGGAATCAGCCCCTAGCATCCTATTTATAAGAAAAACATAACTTAGGGCATCCCCATCAACGGCTATGATTGGCCGGTGGGTTAGTTCTTGAAATACATCAAAATATACTCAAAAAAATTAAAGTAATATAGTGATTTGACTCGCGACGACGTCCCGGACGCAATCGCGGAGTCCGATCGGCGATCCGATCAAGTCTTCCTGCGCGAGTACATGTATGTGGGCCCCGCCTTGCGGCGAGCTCCTCCAAGTGCATCCGATGGCTCCCCATCAACTCCCCCCGACTGAAAGGCCTTCATCTCCGATGAATGGAGATGATCGTACTGAAGTCGAAGTCCGGGGGCGAGCCGATCTAACTCTGCCGGTAGTATCCAAGTATCATCTGTGTCAGGTCGGCCCCGCCAATGCACCAGGTAGCGGCAACGCGGTCCGGCCGAGGTGGGAACAAACTGGTGGGATCTGATCTCTGTGACGCTCTCATCTCTCGCCTCACGGAAGGTGGGTCCCGATGCGATCGGTGGTGCCTGCGGGGGAACCAAAGGGGACGAAGTCCCAGGTGGGTGGGTGGCAATAGTGGATGAGCTAGGATGGCTAGCAGGTGGGGGGGGGGGGGGGGGGGCTGAGCATCTCCCTCGCTCGGGTCCACATACTCATGAGGCTCATAGTATGGAGTCAGATCCTCAACATTAAACACGGGGTGAATTCCCATACTGGCCGGGATGTCAAGCCGGTAGGCGTTGGTCCCAATACGACTAATAATGGAATATGGACCTATTCGCCTCTCGCTTAACTTCTTGGCAGGCCCCGAAGGGAGCCTCTCGGGGCGACTCGCACCATTATCTTCTCGCCTACATTAAATATCTGCTCTCGCCTTCGCTTATCTGCATGGGCTTTATAATTATCATTGCTTATTATTATTTGTCGGCGGACCGACTCATGCAAATCATGCAAATGTCGTGCAAATGACTCAGCAGACTCACTAGGGCGGGACTCTAGAGGGCTCGGGACAAGGTCTATAGGTTTCCTAGGGTCGTATCCTGAAACTACGTGAAATGGACTCAACCCGGTGGACTTATTGACTGAGCTATTGTAAGCAAACTCGGCGATCGGCAAATCTAGGTCCCAACTACCTACATGCTCACCAGCTAGACACCGCAACAGATTCCCTAAGCTCCTATTCACTACCTCAGTCTGACCGTCCGTCTGTGGGTGATATGCCGAGGAAAACCTAAGGATAGTACCAGTCTTGTGCCACAGGGTTTTCCAAAAGTAGCTCATGAACCTCACATCGCGGTCAGACACGATCGACTTGGGCAGACCATGCAACCGAAAGACATCCCTCATGAATATAGATGCAACGTGGGTCGCGTCAGCCGTCTTGCGGCAAGCAATGAAGTGTGCCATCTTCGAAAACCGATCAACCACCACGAAGATGGAATCGTGTTTCCGTAAGGTGCGGGGGAGTCCGAGAACAAAATCCATGCTGATGTCCTCCCAAGGGCGGTGTGACATGGGTAGGGGCGTGTAAAGGCCGGTGTTCTGCTTATTTCCCTTGGCCGTCTGACAGATACGGCAGTGGCGCACAACCCGAGCTACGTCCTTCTTGAGGCTAGGCCAGTAGAGACGGTCCTCAACAAGGGCTATGGACTTATCTCGCCCGAAGTGACCCGCGGCTCCGCCCGCATGCAGTTCCCAAATCAGGTAATCTCGGTAAGACGTCTGAGGAACGCATAGGCGGGAAGCCCGGTACAGATATCCCTCGTAAATCTGGTATCCCTCAACAGGGTCGGGTGGGTCTCGGGATAGGGCGGTATAAATCTCACCAAAGTCAGGGCACGTAGGGTAATCGAGCATCAGCCGCTCAAGTCCCTGCACACTCGCTGTCATCGTCTGCAATAGGGACACGCGGCGACTCAACGCATCGGCCGGCTTGTTCTCAACACCCGCGCGGTGTTTGAGAACGTAATGAAAATCCTGCAGATACTCAACCCACTTCGCATGCCGGTGGCCCAGCTTGCGCTGCGAATCGAGGTAACGGAGGGCCTGGTGGTCGGAATACAGCACGAACTCCCGGGGAAGGAGATAGTGTCGCCAGTAGCGCAGAGACTGGACAATAGCATAAAATTCTCGATCGTAGTTCGAGTACTTTTGCTTTGCGTCATTCAGCTTCTCACTAAAGTAGGAAACTGGGTGTCCCTCTTGGCTCAATACGCCCCCTATACCGATACCGGACGCGTCGCAGGCGACCTCAAAGGCGCGACTAAAATCTGGTAACCTCAGGACGGGAGCTGTCGTCAATCTCTCCTTAATCTCCTCGAAGGCTCTGGTGGCTGCGGGGGTCCACTAAAACTCTCCCTTCTTGAGACAGCTCGTGAAGGGGGCCATGATCGTGCTGAACCCCTGGACAAACCTCCTATAGAAGGTGGCAAGCCCGTGAAAGCTACGAGCCTCGTGGATATTCCTAGGTACAGGCCAATCTCGAATAGACTTTGACCTTCTCAGGGTCCACGGAGACTCCAGTGGAGGAAATAATAAAGCCTAGGAAGTGGACGGACTCGGACAGAAAGGCGCACTTCTTCAGGTTCACATACAGCTTCTCTTGACGGAGGGTGCCGAAGAGAAGTCTCAAATGATCGAGGTGAGCGGCCTGTGTCTGGCTGTAGACTAATATGTCATCAAAGTACACCACCAGGAACTTGCCCATGTAGGGCCGCAACACCTGCGTCATAACTCGCATGAATGTGCTCGGGGCATTGGATAGCCCGAATGGCATGACTAGCCACTCATACAGACCGTCCTTGGTCTTAAATGCGGTCTTCCACTCGTCCCCCTCACGAACTCGTATCTGATGGTACCCACTGCGGAGGTCGATCTTGGAGAAGATCTGGGCACCAGACATAGTATCCAGTAAGTCATCGAGTCGTGGGATAGGGAAGCGGTACTTGACCGTGATCTTATTGATGGCGCGGCTGTCGATGCACATACGCCAACTACCGTCCTTCTTAGGGGTAAGAAGGGCGGGAACCGCACAAGGACTCATGCTCTCGCGAATGAACTGCTTCCGAAGAAGCTCGTCAACTTGCCGTTTGAGCTCAGCGTGCTCATCCGGGTGCATACGGTAGTGGGGCAGGTTCGGGAGGGAAGCTCCCGGGACTAAATCAATGGCATGCTGAATGTCCCGAGGGGGAGGCAGCTCATCGGGGAGCTCGTCTGGCATAATGTCCGCAAACTCGCCTAACAGGGGACGCACCGCGAGTGGGAAATCGACTGGGGCGTCCTCAGTAACCTGGGTAGCGGCGACTACATAAATAACGTCGGACTCAGCACTATCTCGCAGAAACTCACCTCGCCTCAGAATATGCAGTGGTCGCGAGGCGCTCGTGCTCGGAGAGGACTCTACCACACCCTTGGGTCGATCTCGGGGCTGGGTGGGTGGCAACGTGATCTTCCGCCCCTTATCATAAAAGACACACGTGTTCGAGCGGCCGAAGCACGTGACATCACGATCAAAAAGCCAGGGGCGGCCAAGCAACACGTGAGCGACGTCCATGGGAATAACATCGCACCAAACCTTGTCCTGAAAGGACGCAATGGTGATCGGGACTAAGCAACGCTGGGTGACCTGAATCGCCGTCTTGTCAACCCAGACGACACGGTACGGATGGGGGTGAGGCTCTGCCTTCACCTGCATACGGTCAAGCGCCTTCTGAGCTACAATATTCACGCAACTCCCACCATCAATGGCTAGCTTGCAGGGACCGCCTGCACTAGGGAAGTACGTGTAAAAGATGGTCGTGCGTCGCCAGTCCTCGTCCACACGTGGGGTGTGTAGGAGGCGCCGAATCACTCCCACCTCTAATGATCGCTCGGCATCACTCTCCCAACCTTCTTCGACTGCAGCCCTAACCTCCTCTGGGGTCTCCTCTTCACCCTCTAAACCCTGTTCCTCCTCTTCCTCAAGTAACAGGTTCCGCGTGGGGCACTGCGCCGCCACGTGGCCCCTGCCAGAGCATCTAAAACATACAATGCCCCCAGATCGCTGACCATCAGTGGCTACGGCTTTACCCTTCGCATCCGCGGGGATGCGCGAGGGTGCGGCCGTGGTGGTCTGGGGCGGAGCGGGTTTCCTAAAGGTCGAGGAATCGGTCCGAGAGGTGAACTGCCTCGTACTAGACGAACGAAGGTACTGCTCATACTCGAGGGAGAGCTGGAATATCTGATCAACAGTCTCCAAGCGGTGGGGAATCAACTCTCTCTGAATATCGGAGCGAAGGCCCGCCTTGAAACGGGCGGCAGTGGCAATAGGTTCCTCTGAGATATCACTCCTGACGACCAGCTCATCGAAGCGAGCCATGTACTCGGCGACAGTAAGTGTCCCCTGTCGTAAGTTCTGTAGCTGCTCAAATAGCTGATCTCGATATGACGCGGGGAGGTACTTCTCCTTCAGTCTCTCCTTCATCTCGTCCCATCTGGCGATGGGGTAGTAACCATCCCGCTCTAGAGCTCTCTCGACACTAATCCAGAACACCTTAGCTTGCCCGATCAACTTCATCTTTGCAAAGCGGACGCAACGCTCGTCACTCATGTCGTACCACTCGAAGTAGTGGTCCATGTCCAAGAGCCAATCGCTGAAGGCTTTCGGATCTAGGCGACCATCGAACGAAGGGGCATCGAGTCGGATGCGACGAGTGATGTCATGATAGTGGCCCCCTCTCCTAGGATCGGGGTAGTCCTCGGGGTAGTCATCATGAGCGTAGTCGTATCGAGCGGGTGGGGGACCACGCTCTCTCCGACCCGGGGGATAATAATCATCCTGGTGATGGTCGCGCCGACCGTGTGGGGGCACACGATCTCTGGGGTCCGGCTGAGGCTGACGTGGCATACGGTACTCATCACGCTGGGGTGGCAGCCTATCCCTCGCCGGGACTTGCCTATAATCTCTCGCAAAATCAGGATGTCGCCTTACTGGCGGAATCGGGGCTCGATGAGGACTATCACGATGGTGACGATCTGCGGGAGGTGGGCCGTCCCTCGGGCGTTGCCCTCGACGCGGAGGAGCGTCAGGGTCGTCCTCAAGAGAATCGTCACGCTGTGTCGGAGTGTCCCTGGCATCCTCTAAGTGGCCTAAACGAAGGTTCACCTCGGCAAGGTCATGACGCACATCGTCGAATTGGGCTCCTATGGTGTCAAGGCGACCTAGGACAAGGCGTTGGAACTCGGCGAAAGCGGCGTCCGAATTCGAACTCGTCGCTCGGTCCTCAGTGTTATGTGGTTCTACCATGCTTACTCTAAAAGTCCTACCACTACGGAGCATGCAAGTGGCCTAACCTGGCTTTGATACCAAATGATGTAGGGGTAGGCTAGTGGTGCTCGGAAGCTAGGATCCTACGTGCACGTGTGAGGGAATACGTGAATGCAATGCTACATGCAATGGACAGTCGGATAGCAACGACTAATAATTTAAGCAATGAAACTTAGCAACGCCACGCAATTAACCGAAATAAAGAAACAATTAAATAACTTTGGCAATTAGGCAACGGCTTCCTCCGCACGGAGGGCCTGAGCAAGCGGCGGCGACTAATTCCACAATAATTATTAGCGTATAAAAAACAACAACTACCAAACTAGAATCACAGCACAAATATAGATAAACGACCACATGTCAATGTCAAGTACAAACATAATACCATGAAATACTCACGATGCAGTGGGCTGATCCGAGGCGATGGAGGATTTGACGAGCCGGATGCAAAACGAGCGATCGGAAGTGGAATCGGAGGCGACGCGGCGATGGTGGTGGCTGCCCTCGGCGAAGAGTGGCGGTAACGGACGGTAAAACGGCGGATCCGGCCACAAATGAGTAGATCCGGGCCGGGGGAAAATAGATCCGATGATTTGGAGCGGATCCGAACAAAAATGGAAGGTTTGGGTGGAGGGGATAACGGATCGGGGTGTCGGTGGATAGATCCGCTAATTTTAGAACGGATCCGGGCTACGGGAGTGAGAATAGGGAAGTGGAGGGTAGATCGGGGGAAGGTAGTGCTAGATCAATTAGATCTAGAATTTTCGGAGTGTTGGGGAGGGGTGGATCCACGAGGGGAAGGAAAGGAGGGGGCGGGTAGGGCTAAAGAGGCCCTAGGAGGGCTCGGATTTGGGAAAGGAAGGGCTGAAGGGGGGCTGGACCTGTAGCCGGGTCGGCGGACAGGCAAAGTCGGACTCCCGACCTTTTTACTGTAGCAGGGGGGGGGGGGGGGGGGGGGGGGGGAAAACACCTCCAGGCACTGTAGCAGTGTCGGCTGCTGGACGGATTTCTTGAAGGATTCGGAGGCTGAAACGTGCTTTTGAGAGGGGGAAAATGAAGGTGGGGAGGGGAGATACCTTGGGGGGAAGCTTGGCGGCCTAGGAGTCGTCACCTAGGGTTCCACGGCGTCGGCACCGGGGAGGGATCGCTGGAATCCGGGACTATTTCTCTCCAAATTCTGCAATGCCTTTGGAATCAGCCCCTAGCATCCTATTTATAAGAAAAACATAACTTAGGGCATCCCCATCAACGGCTATGATTGGCCGGTGGGTTAGTCCTTGAAATACATCAAAATATACTCAAAAAAATTAAAGTAATATAGTGATTTGACTCGCGATGACGTCCCGGACGCAATCGCGGAGTCCGATCGGCGATCCGATCAAGTCTTCCTGCGCGAGTACATGTATGTGGGCCCCGCCTTGCGGCGAGCTCCTCCAAGTGCATCCGATGGCTCCCCATCACCTGGCATGTCCAGTGCTACAAGCCTATATTTGGTCTCCATTATTTGTCTGATTTATTGTTGCAAATGAGGCTCATCACTTTGAAGTACGGATCTTTCTTTCTAATTTCCTTGAATGTAGAAAGCATTCATGTTTAAACTTCTCCTTGAATAAGTTCCCTACAAAGTCATGATTTCAGTAAGGCTATATTTATGTCATGGCCACCACTGTTATTGGAATGCTAATGACATCAGAATCATGGATTGTTTGTATCTTCTATGATGCATCTGCTTCAATATAGTATCTATGAATTGTTAATAGTTGTCTTATTTCAGTGTTATTGTTACGAACGTCATTGAGATTCGTGGACAAAGTTGTGGAGCCGGTGGATATGGAGATCTCAACACTAGAGGGGAGCATTCCTTACTCTTCCGGAGGAAGCCAGGGCGGAAGAGAAGACGCCGGAGAGAAGGATAAATAGAGCTTTTGCCGCGGGCACTGAAGATGGGGGTTTGAAGCGAAGAACCAAACACTAAACCTAAGTATTTAGAGGGGAAGAGCTAGAGAGGTTGAAGAGAGAAATAACTTTCTTAGTTTCTTGCTTAATTCCCATTCTATGACCAAAGGGTTCCATAAATAACTTACCAACCACATATTTGCAAAAGTCCCTAATATTTGGGCTACTTGAAAATAAATCAAGACTCCGATAAAAGACTCCAAAATACAACCCATAATAATAACAACATTACTCAACGCGGCACCTAACTCATAATTAAAACGTGTCTTGTAATACATCATAATGAACCGACTCATATTTAAGACACTTCACATTTCATCCTTCAATTCGAGCTTGATCCCGAGCTTGGAAGGGGACTCTAATTGTTGTAAGGGTGGTGATGTTGTCGGGGTCGTTGCTTGCGCGGAGATGGTGCCAACAAATTTGATAATTGGCACTTGCAAGGTCTAGTACTTGGGGACAAGATGTCCACTAGAGGAAAGCTGCAGAGATTGGCAGCGACATGGTTTGCTATAGCTTAACCATCGAGTTCAGTGGTGAAGGTGCTTGTTGTGTTAACTACGGTGAAGGAACAAGTGGAAGCAACAATAGTGCAGGGATTGTTAGGAGGACAACGGGGTGTTCAAGTGCTGGCGGAGTGTTATTCTTCGTTCCGATTGAGTCCTTGATCGGCGCAGTCGAATGTTGCTCATCTTCGTTCAGTTCACATATCTTCCATTAGCCGGTGTCGACACGCGTCGAGGCCTAGCAGCCCGGTCACAAGTGATGGCAAATCCGCCGAACAACAAAAATCTGTCAATCCAGGTGTGGAGCTATAAAATTGCAACTCATGTTGACACTGATATCTCTAATAACTTCCTTAGTATATTATGGATATCACCGTTCTCATTGGAATTTTGTCTCCATGTTGATGTATTTTGTTTATACTAAACCAACTAATTCAATAATATATAAATTAATTAATCAATTCATTAATTCAATAAAGAAACAAATCTATTAATAACTCGATCCATTTATTGTTTGGAAGGCTCATCTTGTCTAGATGTCATGATGTGGTGATGGGCGTGTGGCTCGATCAAAAATAGTAGTCGGCAGACAATAGGATAGTGAGGAGAAGAACGAAAGGCTTCAAGCTCACTGGTTTGTCGCCAGGGTTGGCATGCTCTGGCAATTGGTGTGTGTATGGGGGGGGGGGATTGCGGTGTGCTTTGGAGTCAACTTGAGCAAGGATCTGCGCCTTGAATACATAGTTCGATAGAGGAAGATGGGGTGTGTTGGGAACCAGTCAACTGGAAGGAACTCATTGGTTTCACGCAGGAGAGGTATCTTGCAGGTGGTTGGGGAACTCGCTGGCGAAAGTTCTCTGATCAGTGTGATGCGAAGAACCGAGGATAATTGATGACTGTTCTGCGGAAGGTTGTGTACATGAAAGGAAGGTTTGCGAGAGACATCTGACTCTCGTATGTTGTGTTTCCTACCATTCTCTGCTCTCCATCATTCCTTCTTCTCAGGTGATCGATAGTGGTGATCTGCGTTGATGAAATAGGGAGCCATCCAGATGAAGGGTATCATGCAAACAGCTGTGCAGCAGTGGACGAGGGATCTGCGGCTTGAAGACAAAGTTTGATAGAGAAAGGTGGGTGTGCTGTGAACCAGTCTACTTGAAGGAACTCATTGGTTTCATGCGGGAGAGGAAGCTTGTAGGTGGTTGGGGAACTTGCTAGTGAAGGATCTCGGATCAACGTGTTGCGAAGAACTAGGGACAATTAATGATTGTTTAGTGGAAGGTTGTCTACATGAAAGGAGGTTTTGTAAGAGACACTTGACTCTCGTATGTTCTGCTTCCTACTATTCTATGCTCTCCATCGTTCCTTCTTCTTAGGGGATCGATAGTGGGGATCTGCGCGGATGAAACAAGGAGCCGTCCATATTAGGGGAATCACACAAGCAATTTTTTGTTGTTGTGGACGAGGGATCGCGTCACTATGAATACCAAATGTTACGAACCTTGTTGAGATTCATGGTCTAGTTGAGTAGTTGGTGGATTTGGGGGATCCTCAACCCTAGAGGGGAGCACCCCTTGACTCTTCAGAAGGTGGCCATATGCGGGGATGATGTTGACTGGAGCCTTTGCCGCAGATGCCGGAGGCGGGGGCTCGAATGGGAGCTCCAAACTCTTAACCGAACTATTGGAGGAGGAAGAGGTGAAGCTAAGTGATAACTTTTTTGCTTTCTTTCTACATAGTTCAAAGGCCTTTAGATATACTTATTGTGTTATATTTGCAAGAGGCCCCTTAACATTTAGTTAAAAATACATCAAGATTCAAAAAATACTATCTATAATAATAACAATATTACTCAACATGATACCTAACTCGTAATTAAAACACGACTCATAATACACCACCATAATGAATCGACCGTTTATTAAAACTTGTAGCAGTTATTTTGACGTCAATGTTATTATATATCAATTTTATCACATAAATGTATACAAGCAGTTTTGCATAGGATTTCTCAGGATCGACAACTCCCCGCCGCTCTACATCTCCAATGCACATTGTGACATTAAGCAATGCCCAAAGGTGTATTCATCACCACAAATGCGCATTGGGGATGTTGCCTCTCTAGGTGAGAGGGGGGGGGGGTATTGAGAACGAGAGAGAGAAAAAGACGAGGGAACGGGAGAGGAGATTAGGGTTAAAAATTAGAGGAAGAGAAAAACATACATTCATCCAAGATGGTTCAAACGAGTACAGACGCTCCCCCTTTATAGTAGCGGGGTGCAAACAGAGAGGCGAATACTTCGCCGAAAATAAATGTTAGAAATAAAATACAAATGTCAAAAATACAAATGCTAGAATAAATGATTAAATGCTAAAATAAAAGATATGATGCGGCTATGCCGCGATTTCCTCTGAGCACTTCTTGTGGCCATGCGATGAACGCACCCGACGCGTGTACACTTGCCATTTGGGCTCGTCGTCGTGCAGTTTCGTAACAATGTCGTCGTCTGAAAAATATGTCTTGTCCTCAAGGAAGTAATCGGCGAACTGACGGCGGAAATCATCTCGTGGAAACCACGTCGCGTCTGAGTCGGGGCGACTGGTCCAAGCCACAAGAACCTCCTCTGATGTCTTGTCCTCTGAAATGCGGCATCGTCGATCAAGGATCGAGGCGGGGTAGCAGGACGCATCTCTTGAAAGGTCGAGGTCGGCCGAGAGATGATCCGTGGTGGCATGCTCTCCCACCACGCACCATAGCTGCGAGACATGGAATACCGGGTGGATGCGTCTCCCGCTTGGGAGGCGAAGACGGTAAGCGACCGCCCCTATGCGGGCGAGGACCTCAAAGGGGCCGAAGAATCGGGGAGCCAATTTTGGGCACGACCGGCTGGCCACCGAGAGCTGTCGATAGCGGTGGAGTTTCACGAAGACCTTCTCTACTACTTTGAAGGAAAGGTCCCAGCATTTCTTGTTGGTGAAAGAAACCATTTTCTGTTGGTACTTCAATTGATCCAGAATGGTGTCCCTGTCGCAAAGAGCGGTGGCCAGACTCTCCACCTGGCATTCCCCCGGGAGGTGGCAGACGATGGAGGGGGGAGGCCGGCCGTAGACGACCTCAAACGGGGTATTATCGGCCGCCTGGTGATGGACGGTGTTGTAAGAGTATTCGGCCCACCTGAGCCACTTGGCCCAGCTACGCGTCTACTCCCCCACGATGCAGTGAAGGTAAGTCTCCAAGCATCGGTTGAGGACCGCCGACTGTCCGTCGGTCTGGGGATGGTACGTTGAACTCATGCAAAGTCGTGTGCCATGTAGGCGGAACAGTGTCGTCCAGAAGGAACTCAGGAAGATCAGGTCCCGATCGCTTACAATCGATCGGGGAAACCCGTGGAGGTGGATGAAGTTGTCGGCGACTGTGGCTGCAGTATATGGACGACAAAGGGGAATGAAATGAGCATTCTTCGAGAGTCGGTCTACCATGACCAGGATGCAATCGTGACCTTGAGAGCGGGGAAGTTGTATGATGAAATCCACGGCGATGTCGTCCCACACGCGATCGGGAATCGGGAGGGGTTGAAGTAGACTGCCCAGGAAAAACGGCTTCGTACTTGGCCTTCTAGCAGATGAGGCAGACGGCCACGAAGGCTTTGACCTGTCAGAACATGTGAGGCCAATAGAGTGAGGCTGCCAGCCGTCGATATGTCTGGTAAGCACCGGCGTGTCCCCCCGTCGCAGAGGCATGAAACTCAGCCAATAACCAGGGAATGCTGGGGGAGGAGGCGGCGAGTATGAGACACCCCTTGAAGAGAAGGTGGTCGTCCACCAAGGGGCTGTGGCGTCCGCGAGGAGTGCTGTCCGGATCCTGTTGAGCGTCGGGTCCGCTTCCACTTCCCTATATAGGGTGTCTGCATCCTCCCAGACCGGTCAGAAGATGGATGCAAGTATGGGGTTGCGAGAAAGAGCGTCGGCCGCGCGGTTTGCCTTCCCCGTCCGGAACTCGATGTTGAAGTCATAGCCCAATAGCTTGGCCACCCACATCTACTAGGCGGGTGTAGCAATCTTCTGCTGCAGGAGGTAACAAAGGCTATGGTGGTCGGTGCAGACCACGAATCGTCGGCCCAGGAGGTAGGGCCGCTAGTGCTGGACTGCGAGGACAAGGCCCATGAGCTCGTTCTCGTACGCTGATCGACTGCATATGGTATCCGAGAACGCGCAACTGAAATAGGCCACCATGCGGTCGACTTGCATGAGTGCGACCCCCACGCCGACACCTGACGCGTCACACTCCACAAGGAAGGGCTAGGAGAAGTCCGACATAGCTAACATCGGGGCACGAACAAGGGCTTGCTGGAGAGTGACAAAAGTGGCGGAGGCCTCCGCCAACCACTCGAAGGGGCCCTCGACCAACTTCTTTAAGAGCTGAGTAAGGGGCTGGGAAATCGTGTTGTAGCCCTGAATGAACCGTCGGTAGTATACTGTCAGACTCAAGAACCCGCGAACATCGCGGAGGGACGATAGGGTTGGCCACTGGAGGACCACCTCGATCTTGTCGCTGTCCATCGCAACTCCTGCAGCGGAAATGGTGTGCCCTAAGTAACACACCTTCGTAACCCCAAAAGAGCACTTGGTCGGGTGGAGCTTGAGGTGGTGGTGCCGGAGTGTATCCAACGTCCGGCGGAGATGCTGTAGATGCTCCTGCCAAGAAGAACTGTAGACCAAGATGTCTTAAAAAACAAGTACATGATGACGAAGTACTGGGCGAAAGATATCATTCATCATGGCCTTGAAGGTGGCCGACGCGTTGGTCGGGCCGAATGGCATAACCAAGAACTCGTAGTGGTCATCATGAGTTCGGAAAGCCGTCGTGGCGACGTCGGCCTGCCGAATGTGAATCTGGTGGTAGCCCGCTTATAGGTCCAGCTTGGTGAAAACGGTGTCGCCGTGGAGCTCGTCCAAAAGCTCCTGGATCACTGGGATCGTGTACTTGTCTGGAACTGTGGCCTTGTTGAGCTCCCGATAATTCACGCAGAAGCGCCAACTGCCTTCCTTCTTCCCGACCAAAAGGACCGGGCTGGAAAAGGGGCTTACACTGGGGAGGATGAGGCCCCCCATCAACATGTCGCATACCAGCCTCTCGATCTCGTCCTTTTGCATGTGCCCGTAGCGGTATGGTCAGATCGAGACTGCTGGCACGCCGGGATGAAGAGGTATGGCATGGTCGTGCGGCCGAGCCGGCGGCAACCCGGATGGTGCAGTAAAAAGATCCGCAAACTCGGATAGGAAGGCCTGAAGTTCGGAAGGTGGTGTTGAGGCCGGTGGGACGGAGCCCGAGATGGGCCAGGGACAAGCCAAAAAATCGACGTTCGCAGTCCGCTGAATTGCGCGGACGGAGATGGGGGAGCGAAGTAGCGCGACGTCTCCCACAAGGCAGCACTCCCGACCGTCCTGGAGGAAACACATCGCCATAGTCCCCCAGTTGACTCACGCATCGCCCAGCGTGTAGAGCCATGCAACTCCCAAAATGACGTCGATCCCGCCAAGGCCGAAGACATAGAAGTCTGTCATCACCGAGTAAGGGCCCACTAAAGCGAGACGGCCGGACAACAGCCCTGGATCGAGCGGCGTCGATCATCGCCCAGACTGACAGTGAAATCTGGAGAAGGTTCTATCGAGAGACGTAGCTGCTGGGCCAAATGAGAGGAAATAAAATTATGACTCGCCCCACTGTTCACCATGATGACAATGTAGTGGTCGCCCAACTTGCCCGCCAACTTCATGGTTTGGGAGCCTGAAATGCCGCCACGGAAAAGCATGAAAGCTTTAAATAGTGAAGGTCTGCGTCAGTGGCAGCCTCTGTGGTGTCCTTCGTCGTGATCTCGAGGTCTTCAAAGTTTGCCAAAAGTAATCTCTGGCTCGAAGTCACCGATGATGACATGGAACTCCTTGACCACGCAGACGTGGGTAGGAGAATAGGGCTGACGACAACAGAAGCACAGCCCTTTGCGGCAGAGGTCGTCGAACTTGCGGTTGGAGAACCGCTGAGGCGGGGCTGGACGGCCTGGCCTTGCAGCCGGAGGGGGTTGAGGGGCTTGGGGCTCCGGAGTAGCAGTCCTCCATGGTCGGCCGTCTGGTGGAGGCCCGCCTGGAATCGGCGGTGGCCGAGGGGACAAATATGCTTCCATAAGGCGGGTCATGCCGAGGGCCTCAGACACCGTCCGAGGGTGATGGGTGCGGAGCCGGGACCGTATGTTTGGTCGAAGGCCTTTCATGAAGAAATCGAGATAGTGATCCGGTGGCAGGCCCGGAACATGAGTGACGAGGGCCACGAACTCATCGATGTAGTCATCCAGCGCACCGGATTGTCGTACCCCACACAGTCTTTCGATGGCGGATCTGGAATAACAGCTGTCATAGCGGTGAATCATTTCCTGCTTGATTTCTGAACAGGCGATGGTCGGGTTGGTCTGGAAGAGCTATCGGTCCCAGTGGAGTTCGGAGTCGTCGAGTCCGACGACCGTGGTAGAGACCTTGTCCAGCTCGGATGTGTGGTGGAGATCGAAGTATTGTTCTGCCTTGGCGATCCACCCAATCATGTCTGCTCCGGCGAAGGTGGGAAGATCCAAGGCAATGGCCGGGTGACCGGGGGGAAGAGGGGGTGCGGCGTCCCCGATGTGCGGAAGTGGTGCCCCCAGGATTGACATGGTGGTGACCAGGCACACGGGTCCACTGGCAGAAGAGGCGGCGGGAGGTTGTAACGCATCAAGATTTGCATGGATGGCGAGCAAGGAGGCCTGCAAGGAGGCCACGATGGACTCCTGGGTGCTGAAGTGGTGGCGTAGGAGGGCCTCGTTGGCGTCCTTCGATGGAGCCTCGGCGGTGGAACGAGTGTTCGGTGCCATAGTCACGAAAGGAAGGGCGGCAGCGGCGGTGCAGCGCTGGCTGTACGGGTGCAGACTGCACAACGCGACAGTGGCGCTGCGGCCTGTTGCGGTTGCGGACGGTATGGTGCGGCTAGGGGGCGCGCGGCAGAAGCGGCGCCGAGCGGCGCTGGAGGCGCATGTGGCAGTGGTTTGAACACGGCGCGGAACGGAGGTACGGGGAGCGGTGCGGGTTGCGGACTTGGCACGGGCTTCGGCTGGCGCTGGTACTCTGGTGGCCTGCAGTGGAGGGCGGACGGGCAGGTCAGACCAGTTTACCGGGCGGACGGGCAGGTCAGACCAATTTGTTACTGCTCCGGGTGAGAGGGGGCGGCGGTATTGAGAACGGGAGAGAGAGAGAGAGAGATTAGGGTTAGAAATTAGAGGAAGAAAAAACATACCGGGCGGACGGGCAGGTCGGACCAGTTTATTGTTGTTTCGGGTGCGAGGGGGCGGCGGTATTGAGAACGGATGAGAGAGAGAGAGATTAGGGTTAGAAATTAGAGGAAGAAAAAACATAAATTCATCAAAGATGGTTCAAATGAGTACAAGCGCTCCCCCCTTTATAGTAGCGGGGTGCGAACAGAGAGGCGAATACTTCGCCGAAAATAAGTGCTAGAAATTAAATACAAATGTCAAAAATACAAATGCTAGAAAATAAGTGCTGAAATAAAAGATATGACACGGCTATGCCGCGATCTCCTCCGAGCACTTCTTGTGGCCATGCGATGAACGCGCCCGACGCATGTGCACTTGCTATTTGGGCTCGTCATCATGCAGTTATGTAACGGGGGACAAGTGTCGGGGGTAGTTATTGTTGGGGCGGGGGGAACACCATACCAGATTGCTTGTATTATTAAAAAGTAATCAAAGGTTATAAATCTGATTAATTACATTGTTTATTATAATAATGTATATATTTATATAAATAAAAGTAATCAATGTTTTAAAAAAAGTTGCTCATCCGGTGTTGGTTGATCATTGATGAGTAGAACAAGTGATTGCCAGGCCATTTTTTATATAAATAAATAGAGCTGCTTTGTGATCGCTATTCGAATTCAAAACATTCTTGATTTGGGAGTATATATACATAAGAGCAGGAAGAAAATAAATTAATTTTAAAATTACTTGCAAAGATTAAATTAATGGTTTGAAAAGCTGTGACTTTTTTCAATTGCATTTTTTGTGTGAAATCATTTTCTTGGTAATACTGATTTTTTTTTATGTTTGAACAGAATATTATTGATTAGTTACATACAATTAGCAATGAAAGTGCATTGCTTTTTAAAATTTTTGAACTTAGAGAGCAAATAATGCTGAATATTTCAAATATAATTGAAAGCAATTAAAGCTGTCTGTGAATGGATCATAGCAGAGTTTCAGAGGGCATTGTTCCTCTTTTTGGCCAAACGGCTGCCAACCACAGTTCTCCTGTCCCAACCGTTGGATCTCTTCTTTTCAAACACATGCGCTAGAGGTCCCCTCCCACCACTACCCACAGTGGTGCAACCCCACCTGGCTCCCTCCTCAACCGACATTCATGTTGCCATTATCATCGTCACTGCTCTCGCTCCCTCGCGTCCCGCCGTCATCACCCTTACTCAGTTGCTCTATTTTTAGCACCCGACCAGAGGTAATGTCACAGCTTAAAATACAGAAAATAGTGACGGGAAACTCCTTCACTGGTCGTCCTCAACACCTCTTCAACTGCTATCTCCGGTGGTTGCTGCGGGGGTGAGGAAAAAATCTAAACAAAACTGAAACAGAAAGGCTGTCATGGAGGGCAAAAACAGAAGGCCAAAAAATCCAGTGACATGGAAGTTCTGGCTTATAAGTAATGTAGTTGTTATCATAGTGTAATGTAATTGTTCTGGAGATGTTGTGACATCTAATGTCAGCCTATTTTGGCAACACCTAAATGCAAATCAAAGAGGACATACTAGTCAGTCATATAACACTATTTAAAGATGTTAGCAAACAGAACACCTGAATTCTTTAAATAAAATCGCACAACCTTACAAGTATAATATGAGTTGGGCTGCATAATTTTGTAAGTCTAGTATGAGTCGGCTGCATAGCCTTGGAAGTCTAGTATGAGTAGGACTCATCCTTAGTATCTTCCTTCTTGTTCATTATCAATTCTCGCATTTGATTTGAGCTGATAATTTTTTTTTCTTTCATGGAAAAATACTTTTCTTGGTGATACTTATCCTTTTTAATTGTTCACTGTTTAAATTTGGCTATATAGATGTGTACATGACCACCTCAGTTTTGGATTTGATCAATCATATGGCTTATTTCAGGGCATTTTATTGTCATATGTGGGTACGATGCAGAAACCAACGAATTTGAAATAAGAGACCCTGCCAGTTCTAGGTATCCTGTTTCTTTATTCATGCCTTTTTACTATAAATCATTGTACTGAAATATGGCTTATTTAAGGGCATTTTATTAGAAAGTTGACCATTGTCCAGAAGGAAGGACCTCACCGAAGACATGTGGAGCTCACCAATTTCTTGACAATTTACTGCATCAGCTCGCTGACGAGCTCCTCCCAAGCTTGCCCGCAAGCCCACCCGATGATCTTAAACTTGCCTGCAAACCCCCTTCCTCGGTGTGTGGAGCTCCTCCATAGCTTGCTAGCGAGCTCACTTTGCGGTCTCCAGCTCGTCCGCGTGCTCGGCTCTGGCGGCATCGCCCTCAGCAAGCCCGGCTCTAGCGACCTCGCCTAAGGTGGCCTGTTTCAGCTCGACAGCTTCAGATACTCTCCATTGTAAGGTCGCCCGGGAAACATGTATCTCATATCCAACGTAGGTGTGGAATGGCTATCCGCAAACCAGACCCCCCATCCCGGGCTTCCTATAAATAGGCCCCCACAACAGAAGCAGATGGAACACCCCCCCCCCCCCATCCAAGGTTCTGTTATCTTCAGTTCGGTTATCTTCACTTGCGCCTAACTCAGCTTTATCTTTCAAAGGAGAAGTTCCTATAAACTTTTGGGTGTGTGACGAGACCTGCTCGCTGCAGCACCCGGGTCTTGTTTGTAGGCAATGCAGAGTTCTTTTCTTTTTTCTTTAGCTTCTTCTAGTTATATTTTACCTGGGTCGACCGCTGGTCTGGTAACCTTTGGTAACCCCTAGGTTCGAACTTTGTGAATCAAATTTCTCGATTCCAACACTTTGGTGTGGTGAGCGTTGGCCGTGATCAAAGGAGGAAACATCTACTGTGCGATCTCATGACGAATCGAGGTGGGACAGAGTTAGAGATCATCAACTCGTGAGCTCTGAGTAAGTTCGTCACGCAAGCTGACCTCACGGAGTTCAAATAGGGTATGATAGAGACGTTGTGAACTCTTTTCGCGCCTAGTGCTGAAATCACAGTAGCCTCGCCGCCAGTCGTCACCTAGACAGAGGATGTCAAGCCGTCCAGGCGACCTGGGAAAGAGGTTGTAACCCATCTGAAGGAGGAACGATCTCAGTATACGCGAGCCCAGTACGTGGCCCTGCTCATTCGTTGCTAGCTCGGCGAGCCCGTTTTGCGAAGAAGTTTTGGGCGCGCCTTTTTCGGAGAGGTTTCGCAAGCCCGTTCTTATCTGACTATACAAGGAAGGATGGCTCCCTCCACCATATGTTGTGTTTCGAGGACGTTGTTTCCATTTGTAGCATGACAAATGTCTTCAAGTGTTGGTTTTTCACAATCACCTTCAAGGGGAAGGCCCGGAACTGGTTTCACCAGTTGCCGACGAGCTCCATCTACTGCTTCAAAGATCAACGTCATGGATTGTTGCTGCATTTCGCGACGTCAAAGAAGAAGGGGCCTAACCACTCTATTTCTTCTTAAGCAAGGGCCTCAGGAGACACTGAGGAAGTACATCAATCAATTCTAGGAGGATATCCTGGATATCCTAGAGGTGGATAGCTTCACTTTGTAGCTCACACTTACGAATGACTTGCAAGAAGGGCTGTTTAAGATGGAGGTGGGGCAAGATCCCCATGTTTCTTTTGAAGACCTGATTGATCGCGCGGGATGGTACTGAGGCAGAGGCCACCAACAAGAGTTTAATGGATCCTTTGACGAGGCTGCCAAAGGCAGAGGAGTTGAGGACTTCTGGAGGAGGTATGAGGCGGGAAGATGCTCGTGGGCAGGGCAGAGAGTTCAGAAGGCCAAGAGCTATTCTGGAACCCGAGGAACTTGAGAGGAGGTTCCAAGCCCTGGTCAACAGACCTCCTTAGAGGCCAGCAGGAATGAGATCACGTCTGTTCAAACCTGGTTAGCATCACACTATCGAGCATCAGGCTCGCTTCAACGCGCCGGAAAGGCGTCAGGAGATCAGGAGACCCTACAGGTCTCCTCCTTAGGAGGCAATGACAATAGTTCTCCTAGGCTGTCAATAGTGGAGGAGGGTTTCTGATCAGAGGCATTAGAGGGGAAATGCAATCCTTTACTATGAGTTCCATTAGGTGGAGGGGCATGCCACTTCGGCTTGCCCGGAGTTTCGGGAAGTGAGGAGAACTGCAAGAGTAGGAAGAGCTCTCAGGATGGTGTGGGAGGGTCAGCAATATGATGCGGGGGTCAAGAGTATTCTTTCCTCGGCCCCCGCTCGGTGAAGATGCGAGGAGCGGATCGACGTCGGGACTCGAGGAAGAATCAACTCCAACCACAAGAAGAGCCTTCACAGTATGTACAAGAAGAACATTGCTTTGACAACTCAAAGACCTCCCCCTATTGGAGACATCATGTTCTCGAAAGAGGACATACCGGAGAACGAAGATTTGTTCCATGATGTCATCGTCGTCCAGGCAGTGATCGAGAACTTTACTGTTTCTCCGATCTTGGTCGACAATGGGAGCTTGGTCAACTCCGTCTTCATGGTGTTCGATGCAATGGCAGTGGAAGCTAAGAGGGTAACGACCTCTGATAGCCCTTCGTTTGATTTCTATGGAGAGGGAAAAAAGGAGGTGGCAGGTGGAAGTTGTTGGTGACCCTCAAAACCACCTTTAAGAACTGTTGGTTTGTCATTGCGGACGCTCCGAGCAGTTATAATACAATCTTTGGGAATACGCTCATCAACGCCTTCCTTTTTTCTCCAGTGCTTGAAGTAAAATATGAGGGGGGGGGGGTGCAAATCGGGATCAGAAGCGATCTGAAGGTTGCCCGAGAGTTCTACCTGAACACCGTCAATACCATCGACTGGAGGGAAGAGGCGGAAGAGGTTGAAAGGGCACTAGAAGGGATTTCACTCCTAGAAGTTGTTGAGGAGGTGATAGAGGTAGAAGTTGTTGTGGGCAGGAGGCTTGGAAGTGTCAAGGTCAACAGAGTGATGGCAAAGGAGGACATGGAAGAGCTCGTGGAATGCCTTTAGGCCAACATCGATGTCTTCGCATGAAGCACTGCAGATATGTCGGACATAGATGCTGATGTAGATTTTCATTGTCTGAATCTTTGATCCTGAGACCCGTCCTATCAAACAGAAGAAGAGGGCGGTGTTATGATACGCGACAACCCGCGTTGGGGCCCGCAAGTCCCAATGTCGTTTACTTGCAACGGAGGCGTGACTTCGCGTTCCATCTTATTATGTGTTGGGTTTTATTTTTATTGTCCGATTTATTTCCGTATTTTGCTCATATGGCATAAGCCCAAATGAGGGGCTGTTTGTGAACCTACTTAATTGGACAACTAGGCCTTGGTTTGTTATGCAAGAAATTAAATCCAATCTCTCTCTTACTTTCCCTCTTCCTATCTCTCTCTAATCCCCCCCCCCCGACGAAACTCTTCCGTATTCCCGACCCAGCTGCATCCCACAACGCCCCGACTCCCCTCTTCTGTCGATTGAAGCTCATCGCCGCTCCTCCCCACCAGCCATAACGCCCCCTCCGGCGCACCCTTCTCTGAGGTCGGTCACTAGATCTCAAAGGCAAGCTCATAACAATCTGGTATTAGCTGCGTTATAAAGGCACGCGCCTGAGCCCTGAGGCGCCGGGCGCACTCCTTTACGTCTCAGCATGACTTAGGCGGGCGATGTGCCTGAGGCGAGCCTAGGCACACTCGAGGCGCACCAAGGCGCCCAATTCACTAAAATTGAGCGAATTGGGCGCCCAATTCACTGATTTTATTTTTTTTCCCATTTTTGTGCCTCACGTGCCTCAGGTGCGCTCCTGTGCCTAGACTCCAGGGACCCTTTTCCGAGCCCATCCCTGAGGAAGTACAAAAGTTGGTAGACGTAGGTTTTGTGTCTGAGGTCCAGTATCCTGGTTGGGTGTCCAATGTTGTAATGATTATGAAATTAGGAGGGAATTGACGTATGTGTATCGATTTTTCTCTGTTAAATAAAGCATGCCCTAGTGATTGTTATCCTCTATCTCGAATTAACGCGATGGTTGATTCAACCATTGGTTTTCTATTATGAGTTTTTATGCATTTTTAGGATATCATCAAATCTGCATACGTCCCCCACGACATTAAGAGTGTTTCCTTCATAACTGACGATGAGTGTTACTGTTACAAGATGATGTCCAGTAGTCCTGTTTCTTTACATTCTGTTCAGTTTTTTTTCCTTCTAGTACTCCAGTCTTGTACTTGTCCTGTTTTTTTACATTCAGCTCAGTTCTTTCCTTTCAAGTAATACTCATATCTTGTACTTGTCCTGGTCTAATTCATATTCACTACTTTATTTACAGTTCTTTCTGTTCAATACTATTTCAGTTTCGTACCGGTCAAGTTTACTTCAGGACTTTATTTCAGTGCGTTCAGTTCAGTATTTCATTTCTGCATTTATTTTTAGCAGCATTTTATTACCGCATTTAAATTACTGTAATTTATTGTTTCAGCATTATGAACACGGGTTTTGCTCTGACGAGCAGTTGGTTTTGATAAGAGCATTAGTTGGGGATAACCGAGAGTCGAGATATTTCTCTAGAGTTTACCCTAAATAATGTGTCCTCACGCTCGTAGCGCTTCTTCTCGAATATTGAGCTGCATGTTATTTTAAAATGGCCGCTTGCCCAAATTATTTGATGTCGAGTAGGGCAGGCCGCCACAAACCCGGTCCGTACCAGCAAATTATTTAAATTGATATGCTTGTAAATTGCTTGCGGTGAAAAGTGACGGGTCAGTCACTTTCGCAAACCGTTCGTGCCGGTGCGGAAGGTCAACGACTCATGACAACAGTGGGATATGCACCACGGGTGACCGACCATTTTATTTTCCCCATTGGGTTCCCTCCACTGTCGGCCTAAATTTACAGAATTCGTCGAATGTCGCTCACATCCAAAAGTACACGTGTTTGTACGCTAGGGCCTGGGTAGTGTGGTATGACTACACCCAGAAGTGGCAGGACTGGCCACTGTCACCGACTTCCACATCGGTAAGGCCCGCGGGGTTCGCTACCTTGCTTGAAGAGAAGCGGTCCAATCTATATCGACATAGTGGGTGTGCGCGGGTTTGAATACTTGTGGTGTGCACGAGTTTGAATACCTGCGGTATGCACTGTTTGAATACCAGCGGTGTGCGCGGGTTTGAATACCTGCAGTGTGCGCGGGTTTGAACACCTGTAGTGTGTTGGCGGGTTTTGAATACCTGCGGTGTGAATACAGGTTGTGAGTACCTGTTGGTTGTGATAGCTAGTTGAGTGCCTTTTAAAATAACTGATGTTTATGCTGCTACGTTCCAGTTATTTTATGCTGCACTTTTTCAAAAATTTGCTCCTATCTTAAGAAATGATAATGCAGCTGGTACTAACTCTCTTGTGCTTCAGTTATTTACTTATTATTGGGTGCGTAGTCTCGCCCCCAAGATATGAATCCGAGGAGGAGATGCGTTTCCACTTAGCTCTGTGACTAACAGTTATTTTAATAATCATTCACAAGAGATGAAGCATCGTAAAGTCCTGCTGCCGCAGGACGGTACGTCGGCTGACATGACTTCCAGAGCAGAGGTTCCCTCCATCGTCTCTAGACTTCTGAGACGTGAGTTCCTAGCGTACAGTCTTGAGAGAGTGTGTTAGTAGTAGACTTTTGAAGCCTACAGACTTGTCTGTATAAACAGTGTCTACGGCCTATACTTGCTTTGATATATATATATATATACACACACACACGGGAGTGACAGGCACGGGCCTCCGCCCCTCGTGCCCCGCGCGACAGTACGCAGTCGCGCCGACGGGCGCCCCCGGCGGGCTTCGCGCCTGGGTACTGATAATATTTATATAATAACCCTAAATCCCACCAAAATACCCCCCACCACGTTTATATATATAAATATATATTATATATTTATATAATATATTTATATATTATAATATTTATATAATAAATCCCTGCAAAATACCGCCCCCCGGCCCATTTGTTTTGCCCAACCCCGCCCTCCGCCCTCTTTCCACTACTGCCGGCAGCGAAGCTGCTGGCGAACCCGCCGGTGGGCGCCGAGCCGCCGGCGGCAGTGGAAAGAGGGGGGAGGGCCGGCTTGGGCAAAAAAACGTGCGGGAGGGGGTTTTGCTGGACTCGGGAATGAGGAGAGAGAAGAACCTTGATTTTTTTTGTGAAAAGCTTATTCGCAAACCTGATTATCTTGATCCAACGGTGGAGATTTATCCAATGTCTTATTTACCTTGTCATGGAGCCTAAAACCATTTTTTTAATATAGTATATATATATTATTATTATATATTTTTTGTGGTTTTTTGTTATTGCTTCTGCAACTCTGTGATGTGATTTGAATGTTGTGTTTCAAGCCAGGCAAGGCGGTCAACTAGTGCTTAGTAGAGTGGGTCGTTGCCACTTGGGAAGCACTGGGTGGACATCTTCGGTAGTAAGACCCGTCTCCGACCCGACCCGGGCAAGGGGTGGGGGAGAGGGTCTTACAAATTGGGTGGAACAACTCCCTTTTTGTGGGCGTTAAGGTCCACTCCCAATTCATCCACGGGGGAGACCTTGTTCAAGCTGTCCTATGGATCAGAAGCCCTCATCTTGGTCTAGTTCAAAGTCAAGAGTCCCGGGTTAGTTGCAGCTGAAGATGAAAGTGAGGAATGACGGCTCGAGAATAGGGAAGCTCTGAAGATCTCTTTGGACTTTGTCGAAGTGCTCTGAGACCACACCGTGGCAAGGCAAGATGAGATCTAACTAAGAATAACAATACTTTGACATATACATCAGGAACAAGTTGTTCTAGAAGGGTGACTTGGTGTTGAAGAAAGAAGATGCCGCCGCCAGATCAACAACCATTGAGAAGCTTAATCCGAACTGGGAGGGACAATTCATGATCCTAGAAGCTCTGAAGACCGAAGGATGCTGCCTACAAAATCGAGAAGGTGAAGTACTAGGGAGCATCTGGAGCTGAGATGACCTGAAAAGGTTCTCCCTTGAATTAGCATATTGTGGGATGGATATTAAGCACGTGCCAAGTCATAGTACCCTTGTATTTTTGTATTACCATTTTGACATGATCTTATAAGCTTTTCCAATGAATAACTCATGCCCCACTCATCAATGGGACATCACGGAGCGTCCAATGTCCGCAAGAATTCTAGATTATGAATCTCCACCTTATCTCTTGGAACCCTTAGTTGAGTGATGAGATGATACATTGGGCTCCAAAAGTCTCCATAAGTCCATGCATTTGCAGTAGCGATCGAGATCAGCCCTCCCCCCCCCCCATAAATGTGGGACGTCTTCCCCCCAAATGGTCATCCTCCTGACCTGTCTATTGGTTGCTAGATGTGAGGACGAAGCCGTCGTCTAAAAGGACTTACACGAAACCGAGTCCCTGACAGCTGCAGAAGAATACCCCTTGAAAGATATTGCTAGCTCTCAATAATTCACCTACAATACATGTGACTGGATAAATGTTAGAGCTAATCAATATGACACGGATCATGTCCAGGCTAATTAAAAGTAGTACCAATAGCACACGCTTATTCTAGACCTTGACTTTACTTAAGGCATGAAGTTCCTTTTGCTTACCTGTCTATGTTTCCTTGGGCTAACAAGATGAAATCTCGGAAGGAAAAAGCTTGTCGGGATTTAAGAGTTCTTGACGCATCGGGTATGAGAGTCCCAATAAGTCTATACCTCTCCAGTGGCGGCCGAAATCAGCTCCCCCATTGCATTATGGTCGTCTAACCCCTCGAGTGTCCGCTTAATGTTCCTGATCAAATGACGCCTCAGGTAGGAGAGTCTCTATAAGTTAATGTTTTTGCATTGGCGTCCGAGATCAACTCTCCCCTTACATGATGACCGTTTGACCCCTTGAGTGCTCACTCAATCCCCTTGATCAGATGACACTTCAGGTAAGAGAGTCATCATAAGTTCGCGCCTCTGCAGTGGGACTAAGATCAACTCTCTTCTTACATGATGGACGACTCCCCCCCCCCCCAACATTGAATCTTTCTTATGCATAAGCCTCCTCATAGGAGGTGTTGACTGCAAATAAACTCGTCGTCCTATGAGCCTAAGCGAGCTCTCACACTCTTCATCCTTGAGCCTAAGCGAGCTCTCGCGCTCTTCATCCTGTAAGCCTAAGCGAGCTCTCACACTCTTTATCCTATGAGCCTAAGCGAGCCCTCATCTCGCGCATAATTGAAAGCTCGAGCGAGCTCTGAATACGTATTTATAAGAATAGATGCAAACACTAGAAAACAGTGACCAAAATGGTAATCTTTTTATTTCTTTGATGAATCTCTGTGTTTAGATGCAATGAAGAACAAAAAACAAAAGAGGGCTTGGTCCAGTCACCTCGCCGCCTCGCCGAGCAGAGCTGCTTCCACCACTTCCGCAAGTGACTTGTCCCTGGATCGGCCCGAGTTGAAGGACTCGCCTCTTGACCTTTAGGAGAACCACCATTGCGCGAGGAGTCTGAGTCACTACTGTTGGATTAGGTCTCATCGGAGTCTTCCTCAAACACCTTAGGTAGAAGGGACTCGACTGACAAAGCCTCGCCTCTCTGGGTCAACCTACCCATACGCCGCAAGCGTGTGAGCATGAGCTCACCACCGTCGCAGATGTATTGATAGCGAATATACCTCAGGTTACTGGTGGAGTTGTAGAGGCGGTCCTTCTTCGACGAAGCATTGAAACCTCGGAAGCTGAAGGAGCGGCGGACAGTGACTGCGCGATGGAGAGATAAAGCCGCAAAAAATCCAGCTCTCCCTGGATATCCGCGTTCTTCTTCTCCAAGATGGATATCTACAGCGCGACAAGGATCTCTGCAGCTTGGAAAATAAGAAAATTCAAGTGAGAGCACGACCACATATGCGGGGTGAAGTGAAGAAAGGAACAACGTCCCGAATTTATCTTGCCTGCCTCTGAGATCGGGTGAGCTTGCTGGGCCTCGGCCAGCTCCGTCTTGATCTTGGCGAGTTCCTCCTCGGCCTCAGCTTGCTTGGTTGCGCTATCCTCAAGAATGGCGAGGGCGCTCTTGGTGTCATGCACTTCTTTGACGCTGCGTATGTAACACCTCGACAAGGAATGAAGGAGCTCGACAATCCTCAAGACAAAGAGCGAAGCTTGCTAGGAGAGGAACCGCGGGCCGACCCCGGGAAAGATCTTCGTATTGTCTCACCCGTAGATGTTGTACAAGACGTTGAATGCATCATCATTGAGCTCGTCTTCTTCCACTCTGGACGGCAGGTTGTACTCAAGGACACCCTGTTTTGCAGAGCGTCCAAGGCGACCAGCGGCTCTCCGGCGATGTCCACCCTCTCACTATAGCGTCCGTAGTTGGGGTAAGACTTGGGGTCCTCGTCGTCAGGAGCCCCGAACTCGGAAGGTTCCTTGTGCGCGACCTGCTTCTGATGCTTTTTTGGTGCCTCCGCAGAATTGTGGTGGAGGAGAGCCATCTTGCCTCGCATATGAATGTTGGGCCTCGCTGATAACCACCGAATCAGTAAGATCCTGAGATCGCCAATAGATCAACGAGGTGGAAAAGAGCTCGCCTATACCTTCCTCCGACTTAACATAAGACAGTTCATCGGCGTGTCGGCGTAACCGGTCGATGCCAAGTCGCTTCTGGAAAAGTGAGGTATACAGGGACTTCGAGTCCTTCGGCAGGCGAGGCGCCCTGTAGATTGTCTGCTCACACTGTTACAGGAGGCCATGCCACTCAGGCACCCCGACATTGGGAGGCAACCAGGCAACCTCGGGGGCCCAGGGCTGGTTCTGCTGCCCCACCAACCACTGGCCCTTATCCGACCCGGAGACCGTAACAGATCCGCAGACCGCACACCTCAGCCCATCTCCATGCTCAATATAAGCGCGACAGGGTGTTGAGGCTAGGGCTCAATCCCCAACCTCCTTAATAAGAGGCCTTAAACACGACTCTCATCACCAACTGAGTTGAGGGCCGTGTTTAAGACCTCTTATCAAGGAAATCTAGGGATCGAGCCCTGGCCTCAACACCCCGCCGCGCTTATACTGAGCGTGGAGATGAGTTGGGGTGTATGGTCTGCGGACCTGTTACGATCTCCGGGTCGGATGAGGGGCAGTGGTTGGTGGGGCAGCGGAACCAGTCGTGGGCCCCCGAGGTTACCTTCCGATGTCGGGGTGGCCGAGTGGCATGACACCCCGTAAAATAAAAGTGCACCTTTATTTTAGGGGGTGTCATGCCACTCGGGCACCCCGACATCGGAAGGTAACCTCGGGGGCCCACGACTGGTTCCACTGCCCCACCAATCTCATCCGACCCAGAGACCGTAACAGGTCCGCAGACCGCACAACCCAACCTGTCTCCGCACCTGTTCTCAGTGCAGCGGGGTGTTGGGGCCGGGAATCGATTCCCGGACCTCCTTGATAAGAAGAGCTTAACGCCCGCCGTCATCACCAACTGAGCTGCATCTCAGTTGGTGATGATGGTCGTGCTTAAGGCCTTTTATCAAGGTGGTCTGTGGATTGAACCCTAGCCTCAACACCTCTCCGCGCTTATACTTGGCGCATAGATGGGTTGGGGTGTACAGTCTACAGGACCTGTTACGGTCTCCCGTTCAGATGAGGGCAAGTGGTTAGTGGGGTAGCAGAACCATCTGTGGGCCCCCGAGATTTACTGGTTGCCTCCCAATGCTGAGGTGCCCGAGTGGCATGGTCCCCCCATAACACATGCTAAATAGGCCGAAAGGGAATCAAGCCGAAGGGACCTCACACAATGACAAACTTTTGTGTCCACTTGTGTACTTTATTCCGCGCCTCCTTAACTTTCATAGAGGCACCACCATTGAAGTAGGCAACCCCATCGGAGGTCGCATTCATCATTAAAAGCTTCCTGAAGACAGCGAAGTCGAATACTACTCCGGCCTCGCGCTAGAAAAAGATTGAGTTCATGATGTCCTCAATCTCCTTGGAGTTTATGTAGGCACAGACGAGGCTAAAATGAATCAGAATTTATCGGGCCTCCGACCAAAGGGGAAGGGGAAGCCTCATCTTAAAATGGGCCAGAGGGAAGACGAGCTCGTCCGTAAAAAATGTGTTGAGGTGCTCGCCCACCCCGGCTTGCCGCGTTGTAGACCCGGTCAGTAAATGTCTCATTTTGGAGGCCACGAGCTCATCAATAGTGGTCCTGGATTTCGGATAAGTGTGCGCGTCAAACTCGGACGAGCTTGTAAGTGCCTCATTTTGAAGGCGTACCGACTCGCCCTCGCCTCAAAGAGAGGTCATCTTGGCAGAGATGAAAAAAGCAAAGGCGGGACTAGTTACGACCTCATACCCTCACGTCGCTAAACAAAACTCAGCAAACAAAAAGCGTATTAAAAATGGTAGGGGGTCCCCTATTTATAATAATCTCTTGATTAATGCAAAACAAAAATAAATGAAGATGCTTAATTAATTGCTTGATATGATTAATTAATTTTATATTCCAAAAAAATGACCGTGACATTCACTGAGATGGAGCAGCCTGGTGCACTCGACACTTGTCGAGATGGCCCGACAGTAATTTTTGGAGGCCATGACTAATTGGAAACAAACAGCAACAACAATGGGAGCCGTTCACAATGCAACCCTGGCATTTTACGACAAACGAATAGATGGCTTTATGGTTGCACACAAAAATAAATAACAACTCATAACGCGACCAACGATTCTGCCTGACCAAGTGCAAGTTGTTGGTATTACGACCAGTCCAACACTCGTTGAGATGGCCCGACAAATATTTTTGGAGGCCATGACCAATTGGAAACAAATTACAACCACAACAATGGGAGCCGTTCACAAGGCGACACTGGCATTTTACGACAAGCGAATTGATGGCCTTATGGTTGCACACAAAAATAAACAACTCATAACGTGACCAACGATTCTGCCCGGCCAAGTGCAAGTCGTTGGTATTACGGCCAGTCCAACAATTATCAAATAATCGTCACATATTGTTGCTCTCATTCAGAAGAACGCCCCTCTGCCATACATCGACCATGCCAAGGTTGTTGTTGACTCTCCTCTCACACACACTAATATCGATATGGTTTAAAGCAGTCATCGAGCATTTGCAGATTATTCATTACCCTTCAACCAGTACATCAACATCTTTCCGACAAGGTACTGCTACACAACATTGTTTTGGTGAGAGTTTAAGGAACCAGATAATTAATTTCACGGTTCAGTGGATTATTAATTTGAAAATCTAAATATGAAGATGGTGCAATTCACCCTTCAACTACAACTGCAAGAAAATTCACATAAACTACTAGTGAGGGTCGCTGACACCTCTTCGCTAGAACACGATTTGAGAGTTGTCTTCACCTTTTCACCAACCACGAATGCAATGCTAAGGGTTTCTTTCACCTCCTCGCCCGGACACCTTCACAAAATCACCAACACTTCAATCTCATCGACAATGCAATGAACACAAATGCAACCATGCTTATCATTAAGAAATAAAGTACGAGGAATGATTACAAAACATCCAAACAAATTGCCGTTGTCTTTAATATAGAGAGAACTCAAAGGAAATGAAACCTAAGGAGGCGGAGAAGTAGGAAAATGATACAAATAGAGCCCAAGTCTTTTCCTTGGATATGGAGGAGGAAGAAGTGCTCCCGTGCAGTCCTTGGTTGCGTCCAGGGTCCAAGAGGGTTGTCACCACGTCTCACCATTACCCGTCTTCTCGGCGGTTTACTCCGTTCTCGTCACAATCCACGGGCTCCTTGCGGTGCGGCCTCAATCCTTCGAGAAATCCCTTGAAGCTTGAGATGAGTGTAGAATCTTCAAAGGATTAATCCCACTAAAAATGGCAAAACTAGGCATAGCCGCATAGGATAGCCGAAAATCCCGAAGGATCCGATTGACTTCGTCGACATCTATATTTATAATCCGTCGGTTTTAATAGTTACGCACGGTGTAGCGCACGGTCGTGTGTTCGATCTTGTGCGAAGAACATAATTTAGGCATGAAACGGTGGAGCCCTAGCAACCAAAATGAGGTCGTGCACTTTTAACCACACTTGGTCGTGCAAGCGTAAACGCGCACGACCAAGTGTAATCTCCCCTAAGCATGAAATGCACCCAAACTAGCTCAAATATGCTCCTATGTCAACTTTGATCAATACAAACAATGTGACATCAAATGAAGAGCTAAACATTGCAAAATAAAGCTACAAGTCAAAAACACTATATGATAATCACTCATCAACTAGTCGCCCTATTATGTATTTTATTAAGGTCATATCACGTCCTTATATAATGTCGTATCACATTTTTATTAGGTTCTTTTTTCATAAGTCTCAAGTGTTTGGACTGTTATGCTTATACACTTGTAGTTCTATTTGAAGACTGTTAGAAGATAGTAGAAAAGTATGTAAAAGTTCATTGTAATTGTGACATATTTATGAGCCCAAGTTTGTCTGAGGTTTAGTCCCACATTGTATTTTTGGGATTTCTCTCTTCCTATATATATCTACTCATACTTAAAGTATTATACAAGAAATACAACCCAGAAGGTTCATTGCTCTCATTTTTTACATGGTATCAGAGGGATACGGTCTGGTCTGTCTGTTTCTGTCCGCCTGGTTTTCCTGTTAACCAGGCGGTTTGGTCTCCGGCTTATCCGCTCTGTCTTGCGGCCTTCCCTGTTTCTAACCGCGGATTCCCGCGCGGTCAGTTGTTCTCTTGCCGCTCTTCTTGCTCTCTCTCGTGGCTTCCACCTCTTCTTACCCCCCCCCCTCCGTTTTTATAAACCTCTCGGTCTGGTGGGCCCCCCTTCCCCCTAATCAGGCGGTTTTCTTCTATCTTCTCGCTCGGCTTCCCGCCCTCTCGCTACGGTCTCTTCTTCTACCCGCAGTCTTTCCTTTCTCCTTTTCTTATCGCACAACTTCTTCCCTTGTCGATGCGACCTCTTCTTCTTGCTGCGGTTTCCGAACCGCTACGAGCACCTCATCTTGGTCGCGGCACCTTTCTGTGCCGCTGGTATTCTCACCGAGACCGTGCGGTCTCCCTTGCTCAAGTCACTGCGGCTTCCCTTCCCATTGTTGCTTTCCTACCCATTGCGACTTTCCCTCCCGCTCCTGTCTTTTCCCTGGTCTCTGTGGGCTTCCCGCACGGCCTTCTCTTGCTGCTGCGGCTTCTCTACCCGCCGCGGGCTCCGCTTCTTGGTCACGGCCTCTTGCCGCTGGTGTGTTGACACCGAGACCGCGCGACTTCTCTTCTTCTCCGACCGCTTTCTTTAGGTTGCGGGTTGCCTCTCTTAGCCGACGTGGCCTCTCTACCCGCTACGGGCTCCGCATCTTGGCCGCGGCCTCTTGCCGTTGGTGTAGTGACACCGAGACTGTGCGGCTTCTCTTCTTTTCCTCTCCGCTTTCTTCATGTTGTGGGTTGTCTCTTCTCGCTCGTCTACCTCTTCGTGCGCGGCTAGTTTTGTCCGTTGCGGCTTCTCCCTGCTGCTGTTTTCTGTCCACTGCGGCTAGCTTCTTCCTGCGGCTTCATGGATTCTACCACTGCCTCCGGCGAGTCCGTTGGTGCTTCATATCTGCCACCTCGGGTTGCTTCCTCTGCTACTGATCTTCGGGATGAACTCAGGACTACCACTATATCTCTCACTGGCAAAAGGAACTTTGTGGAATGGTTACATTCAGTTCGTCGGGTGCTCCAGACGAAAAGATTGATTCATCACTTGACCCGGGCTACTCCTACCATTCCTACCGACGAGTGGCTTCGTGATGACGGTCGTGTGCAATCCTGGCTTCTCAACTCCATGGATAACGAGCCATACAGGATGGTCATGTATCATGACACTGCGAAGTCCATGTGGGAGGAACTCCACTCCTTCTATTCTGGCCAAAACAGCCTCCAGCATTTGTTTGACATCATCACTGATCTTCAATCTCTTGATCTCGGGATACCTAGCTGTTGATGCGCGAAAACGTCGCGGGGCACCAGCCAGCTAACACGAAGGGGGTGTTCGATCTCACAAGCTAGGAGAGGAGGAGAGGAGAGAAGGAAGGAAGCCTCTGAGTGCTCGAGAGTGGAGCAAACGGCTTGTCAAAGAGGGTTGCGGGGATAGAGGAGAGAAGCTTGATCAACAGAGCGGGTTGATCAAGAGAGGAGAAGGAGGTTGACCAGGAGCTGTCGAGCAGACGGCTAATGTGACGGTTGTGCTTGCAGGTTGGTTGCCGAGAAGAGCTGAGTTGAGCAGAGGAGCAAGGCTTGCTGAGCAGAGGAGCAAGACTTGCTGAGCAGAGAGAAGAAGAAGGGGGGCCGCTAGCAGCGGCAACAACACACTTCGCCCGCCGCGGCCTAAATGTCACTCATGCGACGGGCTTTCCTTTTATTAATAGCTAGAGATTACAAGCTTACAAGTACACCTTTACAACAAAATCACTTAAAGGGTACAAGGAGAAGCTGGCGGCTAAGAGAGAAGAAAGTGCCAGAAAGCAGAGGAGAAGCTGCCAGAGACTAAGTAAAAGAGTCTGCTGGCAAGCTGGAGGACTGAGAAACTGAGTCTGCAGAGTCTGCTGGCAAGCTGCTGAAGAGCTGCTGGAGAGCTGCGCGGACGGGAAACTGAGTCCGCAGAGCTTGCTGGAGGAGGTGACGACGGACTGCGCGGACTGGAAAACGGAGTCCGCAGGGTCTACTGGCAAGACTTGCAGGATCCTCCAACCGTCCAGAATGAGAGGCACCATGGGCTATTTATAGGCTCAGGGAAGTTCTTCTAGAAGCGGGGCCCAGTGACATCAGCATGACGACCTGCGCGGACTCCGCGGACAGAGATTTTGCGTCCGCACCTTGACTGATGAAGCGAGCGGCAGAAGGCCCTGGAGAGAACTGGGGTCCGCCCCCTAGCGGGCGGACTGGGCGGACTCCGGGAGGAGTCCGCCCGGCAGACCGGAGGCCGCCCCCTAGCGGGCGGCCTGGGCGGACTCCAGGGGGGAGTCCGCCCGGCAGGGCGCCGGGGCCGCCCCCTAGCGGGCGGCCTGGGCGGACTCCAGGGGGAGTCCGCCCGGCAGTCGGGCAGAGGCCGCCCCCTAGCGGGCGGCCTGGGCGGACTCCGGGGGGAGTCCGCCCGGCTGGCCTGGCCGCCCCCTTGCGGGCGGCCTGGGCGGACTCCAGGGGGAGTCCGCCCGGCAGGCGGGCAGAGGCCGCCCCCTAGCGGGCGGCCTGGGCGGACTCCGGGGGGAGTCCGCCCGGCTGGCCTGGCCGCCCCCTTGCGGGCGGCCTGGGCGGACTCCAGGGGGAGTCCGCCCGGCAGGCGGGCAGAGGCCGCCCCCTAGCGGGCGGCCTGGGCGGACTCCGGGGGGAGTCCGCCCGGCTGGCCTGGCCGCCCCCTTGCGGGCGGCCTGGGCGGACTCCAGGGGGAGTCCGCCCGGCAGGCGGGCAGAGGCCGCCCCCTAGCGGGCGGCCTGGGCGGACTCCGGGGGGAGTCCGCCCGGCAGGCGGGCAGAGGCCGCCCCCTAGCGGGCGGCCTGGGCGGACTCCGGGGGGAGTCCGCCCGGCTGGCCTGGCCGCCCCCTTGCGGGCGGCCTGGGCGGACTCCAGGGGGAGTCCGCCCGGCAGGCGGGCAGAGGCCGCCCCGGGTGGGCGGCCTCGGCGGACGGCGGCAGGAGGCCGCCGCCCCTCGGGCAGCATGGAGGTCGCCCCTGGCGGGCGTCCTCGGCGGACGGCGGTAGGAGACCACCGCCCCTTGGGCGAAATAGGAGGCCGCTCCCGGTGATGCTGTTGGCGGACTCCTGCAAGGAAAAGCACTGTATGATTAGCGGACCTAACCGCATGTCCCGCGAGGGTGAGCCATGGGAATAGCCTGCCGTCCCGCAGGACACGCGGTTGCTAGGAGACCTAGGCGGATAGGGGAAACTGTCCGCCTACGCTGGGACCCATCACGATCAAAAGGGAGAATCTAAGGGTCACGATGAGCCAGCTGGCCACTTTGGGAAGGATCGCCGATTTCTGGGTTAACATAATCCCCGCACTTTTTCAAGTTCTGCAAAGAACTTCGAAAAAGTTGGAGACCCACGAAAATCGTGATCAACCCCAACGGAAGAAGAGGAGCAAGGAGAGACAGAACCTGAAGACTCTCCTTACAAGCTTGGTGCTTCCTGTCTGTTTTCCTGCAAGAGGAAAGTTAGGGCAAATATGTATGGGTGGCACATCGAGTGTGTACCTGAATTTGCTTTTGCAAAACGAAGAAGGCATGTCTTCTGTAAACGTTCTGCAAAACAAAAATGAGGAAAGCAGAAGGACATAACAACCCGCAAGTACCTGTGAAGAAACTTGCAAGGGCTTGCTGATCTCTACAAAAAGAGAGTTAGGAGCAGGTATCGTATAAAAATAAGCTGCAAGTACCTGAATGAGGCTTGCAGGTGTTTGCTATCTCTGCGAGAAGAGGAGTTAGAAGCAAATAAGATATGAAGATAACTTGCAAGTACCTGTGAAGAGAAGACTTGCAAGTGTTGACTGTTGATTGTTAACTGTCGACAAGATAGGACCGATACGACCAATTAGCAAAAAGAATGCCTGATGGATACTATCATGAAGCCCAGATCCATAAACTGTGTTAACTGCTGACAGATATGACTGGATTGCGATAGCATGGCTGATAGCGCTTGAGCAAACAATATATAGAAGATGAGAGCAATAGAACTTATATAGGCAGAGTGCGAGTCATCATCCGATAGAGCTTTGAATAAGCAATTCATATAGGATGAGCATGAGCAAAGTGATTGCTGAAAATCCTTTTGGTAGGTCGGATTAACCTGTTCACCTGTGAAAGGAGGGAAGAGAGAAAAGGAGGCCTGCACCCGGAATGATTAAAGTGGGTTGAATGCTGCCACAGGTGTTCCCCGTGGGCCTTATGCATCACTTGCCCGAGAAATCATCCCGAGTATAGTCCTACTCAAAGCGGGCTGGCCGCGCATCCTGAAGGAGGGAAAAAGAAAAGGAAAGAAGAGGTCCATGTTCGGAATGACTACAGAGGGTTGAATGCTGCCACAGGTGTTCCACGTGGGCCTTATGCATCACTTGCCCGAAAAAGTCATTCCGAGTATGGTCCTGCTCGAAGCGGGAAAGGAAAAAGAGGTCCATGTTCGGAATGACTAAAGAAGGTTGAATGCTGCCACAGGTGTTCCCCGTGGGCCTTATGCATCACTGGCCTGAGAAAGTCATTCCGATTATGGTCCTGCTCAAAGCGGGCTGGCCGCGCATCCTCAAGGAGGGCACAAAGCAAGGGAAGGTCCTGAGAAGGACCGCTGGAAGCAAGGAAGATCCTGAGAAGGATCGCTAGAAACTCTGCTCTCTTGCCCTGGGCACAAGCATCACTGATCAAGGAGACAGGTTGCGCCAAGAGGCCTATATTGTCTGTGTATTGATCAGTGGAGTTGTGAGAACCCGAGAGGCATGGATCGAGGATACCGGAGAGTTATTCGGCCTCCACAGTTGAAGGCTGATCTAAGAGACAAGGCTACGCTTGATTGTCATTGCTTGTCCAGCGAAGATCATCCTAACCGTAGTGTTTCCTATAAGACGCACAGCAGAGCTAACACATGTGGCTCCCCTAGCACACACTCTGTGTCAGATGCTGGCTAGGATCCTAAGCCTGAAGCCCATAATCGTAGATGAACTGCTCCCACTACACACATGGGTATACTCCCGCCATATGTGGTCGAAGCGGTAGTGCGAGAACAAACTACGGAGGGAACGTTTCAGACTTGGCGAAATCTCATTGGCGTATTGATCCAGAGAGAGAGGTAACAAAAAGGGAACTGTGTCAGTACAGGATCTCTGAATAAAAGCTTTGCAGAAAAGCAAGAATAAAACACTAAGAAGTGTTGTAAAGAATGAAAGAGGGAGAAAGTAAGGGTTGAGATAACCCCTGGAGGTTGCAAGGAGCTCCGGAGGACTGTGAAGTCCATGGCTTTGGAGGACTGTGAAGTCCTTGCTAGTTCAGAATAGCCTTCCCAGCACGCCCTCATCGTCGGCGTCGAAGCATTCGACTTCTTGGTTGACAATGAGGAGAGGAGGCTCTTCGACGTGATTCACTCCCCTTGAGGAGCAAGGAACATCTGAAATCTCTTTGCCCTTTGACGTTGATGGGTCAGGGCGATCTTCTTTAGGAAGCAAGTCATGCATCTTGCCCTGCCGGAGCATCCTTTGCACAAGCTGACGGAATGCTCGGCAGTTTTCTGTTCGATGGCCTGGCTCTTTGTGGAATTCACAATAAGGCTCTGAGTCTCTAGACCTCTGATCTGCTGGCCGGTAGGGCTTCTTGTAGCTTGCCCTGTCTTTCATGATCTGGATCACTTCTTGCACGACGTCGTCGAGATCAGATTCGTGCAAGTCATCGTCTTGCTGCTGTTGGACAGCTGCTGTTTGAGAAGGAGCTAGCGGTAGCAATGGATCTTGAGCATCACGGCTCGGGAAGGAGTATCGCTGGCGATGAAGCCTTCTCTCCTTCCTTGAGTGAGCTGGGAAACGATTGCAAGGAGACCTTGGAGGCTGCTTGCGAAACGGATCTTTCTCTGATACGAGCTTGGAAACGAAGCCTGGATTGCTCTTCTCGCCTCGGATGTATGAGTTGGCTAGAGCGATCAGCTCTTGGTATGTCCTCGGAGCACGGACATTAGCTTCAAACTTGAGAGGCCCTTCGCGAAGACCATGGATAAGAGCCACTCGGTACATTTCTTGATCAACGATTTCGATGTCCAGAATCTCTCTCTGGAATCGATCAACAAATTGAGACCAGGTTTCATCACTGCGTTGTCTGATCTCAAAGAGGGCTTCAGGACCGCCCTTTCTCTTGGAGGAGGTAGAGAATCTGAGAAGGAACTCTCTACGAAGATCAAGGAAAGAAGAGATGGAGTGAGGACGGAGGCCATAGAACCAATCCCTCACTTGCCCATCAAAGGTTGTCACAAGGAGCTTGCACTTGGTTGCATCTGACAGAGTCTTGAGAGCAACGGCTGATTCAAAGGCTTGGAGGTGCTTGACCGGATCAGTCTCTCCTGTATAGATTGGGAGGCGAGGCTCTCTGAAATTTGCTGGAGTAGGTTCAAGGCGAACGCTCTCAATAAAGGGCGACGGCTCTTCCTGCTCTCCTACAGCATAGGGATTAAGGGGAGCATATGCTGCAGCTGCAAAAGAAGCAGGAGGGTAGAAAGGAAAGGTTGCTGCAGGAGGAGCAGAGGCAGGAGCTGGGGGGCAAGGATGACTTCCTTGAAAGTTAAGAAATCTGGCAGGACTTCCCCGGGCTGCTTGCCGGAAGAAGTTTTGGCGAGCGGCAAACTCTTCATCTTGAGTTCGCAAAGGAGCAGCGGGACCTTGCGGGAAGGTTGGGGTGTAAGGAGGATAGAACGGCGGGCAAGCTTGAGAATAAGCTTGCTTATGCTCCGATGTTGGCGTTGGGTTGATTGGAGCAGCTGGAGCAGCTGCTGGATGGGAGTCTAACCGCTGCGTGATCGCAGCAAGGACTTGGTTGATGGCTTGGAACTGTTGAGCATTCTCACGGCGCGACTGCTCAAAAGCTTCCCAGAGAGGATCTTCACTGGGACTTGGGGCAAAGTTCTCGGCTGATTGATCTGACATGGCTAACTGTCGCTGTTCACCGTCTGACCGGATCTGAAGGTCGCGTGTTAACTGTTGATGCGCGAAAACGTCGCGGGGCACCAGCCAGCTAACACGAAGGGGGTGTTCGATCTCACAAGCTAGGAGAGGAGGAGAGGAGAGAAGGAAGGAAGCCTCTGAGTGCTCGAGAGTGGAGCAAACGGCTTGTCAAAGAGGGTTGCGGGGATAGAGGAGAGAAGCTTGATCAATAGAGCGGGTTGATCAAGAGAGGAGAAGGAGGTTGACCAGGAGCTGTCGAGCAGACGGCTAATGTGACGGTTGTGCTTGCAGGTTGGTTGCCGAGAAGAGCTGAGTTGAGCAGAGGAGCAAGGCTTGCTGAGCAGAGAGAAGAAGAAGGGGGGCCGCTAGCAGCGGCAACAACACACTTCGCCCGCCGCGGCCTAAATGCCACTCCTGCGACGGGCTTTCCTTTTATTAATAGCTAGAGATTACAAGCTTACAAGTACACCTTTACAACAAAATCACTTAAAGGGTACAAGGAGAAGCTGGCGGCTAAGAGAGAAGAAAGTGCCAGAAAGCAGAGGAGAAGCTGCCAGAGACTAAGTAAAAGAGTCTGCTGGCAAGCTGGAGGACTGAGAAACTGAGTCTGCAGAGTCTGCTGGCAAGCTGCTGAAGAGCTGCTGGAGAGCTGCGCGGACGGGAAACTGAGTCCGCAGAGCTTGCTGGAGGAGGTGACGACGGACTGCGCGGACTGGAAAACGGAGTCCGCAGGGTCTACTGGCAAGACTTGCAGGATCCTCCAACCGTCCAGAATGAGAGGCACCATGGGCTATTTATAGGCCCAGGGAAGTTCTTCTAGAAGCGGGGCCCAGTGACATCAGCATGACGACCTGCGCGGACTCCGCGGACAGAGATTTTGCGTCCGCACCTTGACTGATGAAGCGAGCGGCAGAAGGCCCTGGAGAGAACTGGGGTCCGCCCCCTAGCGGGCGGACTGGGCGGACTCCGGGAGGAGTCCGCCCGGCAGACCGGAGGCCGCCCCCTAGCGGGCGGCCTGGGCGGACTCCAGGGGGGAGTCCGCCCGGCAGGGCGCCGGGGCCGCCCCCTAGCGGGCGGCCTGGGCGGACTCCAGGGGGAGTCCGCCCGGCAGTCGGGCAGAGGCCGCCCCCTAGCGGGCGGCCTGGGCGAACTCCGGGGGGAGTCCGCCCGGCTGGCCTGGCCGCCCCCTTGCGGGCGGCCTGGGCGGACTCCAGGGGGAGTCCGCCCGGCAGGCGGGCAGAGGCCGCCCCCTAGCGGGCGGCCTGGGCGGACTCCGGGGGGAGTCCGCCCGGCTGGCCTGGCCGCCCCCTTGCGGGCGACCTGGGCGGACTCCAGGGGGAGTCCGCCCGGCAGGAGGGCAGAGGCCGCCCCCTAGCGGGCGGCCTGGGCGGACTCCGGGGGGAGTCCGCCCGGCTGGCCTGGCCGCCCCCTTGCGGGCGGCCTGGGCGGACTCCAGGGGGAGTCCGCCTGGCAGGCGGGCAGAGGCCGCCCCCTAGCGGGCGGCCTGGGCGGACTCCGGGGGGAGTCCGCCCGGCAGGCGGGCAGAGGCCGCCCCCTAGCGGGCGGCCTGGGCGGACTCCGGGGGAGTCCGCCCGGCTGGCCTGGCCGCCCCCTTGCGGGCGGCCTGGGCGGACTCCAGGGGGAGTCCGCCCGGCAGGCGGGCAGAGGCCGCCCCGGGTGGGCGGCCTCGGCGGACGGCGGCAGGAGGCCGCCGCCCCTCGGGCAGCATGGAGGTCGCCCCTGGCGGGCGTCCTCGGCGGACGGCGGTAGGAGACCACCGCCCCTTGGGCGAAATAGGAGGCCGCTCCCGGTGATGCTGTTGGCGGACTCCTGCATGGAAAAGCACTGTATGATTAGCGGACCTAACCGCATGTCCCGCGAGGGTGAGCCATGGGAATAGCCTGCCGTCCCGCAGGACACGCGGTTGCTAGGAGACCTAGGCGGATAGGGGAAACTGTCCGCCTACGCTGGGACCCATCGCGATCAAAAGGGAGAATCTAAGGGTCACGATGAGCCAGCTGGCCACTTTGGGAAGGATCGCCGATTTTTGGGTTAACACTAGCGATATGACTTCCTTCGTTGTCAAGGTCAAGACACTTGTTGAGGCATGGATACAACATCAGTCTCCTACTACTGATCTGGTTGCCCAACGGGAACAAAAAGAAGCTGTCGGGATTGCCATGATGATGGCAAGGGTTCCTCCGCATCTACACAGTGTTCGAGCTCAGATACTCTCCTCTGCCACTACTCCCTCTCTCTCTCTCTCTGATGTCTGCTCAATGCTTCTGAAGGTCATTCCGCCACTCGAGGCTCCTCTACCTCCCTCTCCAGCTCTTCTCCAGCTACCTTCACCACATCCCTCCACCCGTGGTACCTCGACCCGTGGGGGTCGCCATTCTTCTCGGAGACAAGGACGTACTGGAACCCCCCCCCCCCCCCTTAAATGCACTTTCTGCGAACGGGAAAATCATCTGGAGGCTACCTGCTATCGTAAGCATGGTCTGCCACCCCACCTTGCATTAGGGAACACGTCTCATGCTTACACTAAAATGTTCGGCCTCGCCTTGTAGGAGTCACTCAACAACTTATTTCCTTATTGTATTATTTTAGTGTTTTGTCTTGTAGTTAGGGACTTCATCTATATAAGGAGCCCTAGGGGTGGAATCTTTCTTATCTTTGGAGTCTTGAGTGTTTGGCTCTCTTGGAGAGTGGAATGTCAAGGAAGACCCAGCCTCTGGATGCTTGACATGATTACTCTCCTGATTGTATCTTTATTTTTGTTTAATACAGTGCAAGTTATTTGTTCGCGATCTTGATACAACTATGTGCTATCATGTGGGTTTGCCACAAACTATGGGATTTATGATTCCATTTGTTTCTGGTTTCCTAGTTTTTTGGTTTATGCATTCCATTGTCTTAATGTCATACAAAATGACCCTTTGCTTCTCCATCGATAATGCTATTGTGCTAAAAATATGTTTGGGGCTTACTTTCTGATTTTCCGGTTGTTGATCAACTCTTTGTTATTTTGCAGAAAGAATGAAAGAGTTTCTCTCGAATCTCTAGATCGTGCACGCAAATGCTATGGCACTGACGAAGACATAATTTTGGTAATAATAATTATGAGATACCTTACATCTAATCATGTAACTTGGTTGAAACAGTTAAACATGTATATTTATCTTCCAACACCAAGTAAATAATGTAATACCTTTTCTTGGATTAGTATCGTTTTAGTTCTTTGGCTATAATCACATCATGGATAATATTCTAAGCATGAAATTCAATAAGGTAACTATAAAAAACTCCATTATGATTTCAAGGAATATTATATTCACGTCCTGTGTTTTGTGCAAGTTAAAACTAAATTAGATGTGGATAACATGATTCCCAATTTACAAGTTGCATGAAACCACATGCCCTTTTTATTTATTTCTTTCACTCAAAGTAATGTTGATTTCATTGGGCTTGTTATTAGAACATTGTTTTTCCAAGAACAACATAATACTTAAAAGTCGTTGCCATCATCATATTCATTTATCTTATACATTTATCCAACTATTCAGGTTTTTGAATGCCTCATGAACTGTTAACTTCAGTTTTTATACGTCTTTTAGCAATCCTATCCATATAATTTTTATTCTTTAGTCGGCTATTTTTTCATCAATCCTTTCATTATGGAACTTTAGTCTTAGACAAGGACAAAAACCACTATTTTTATTTGGTTTGCTTTGACTTCCTTATAGTATAATTATTGATCTTATACGTGTTTTTTTTTGTCCTTAATTGTATATGCACATACCTCCTAGTCCATTTTTACTGTTTTATCTCTTGCAAGGGAGAATCTTGTTACCTCTTTAAATAATCATCTTGATCCGGAGTAAAGCTCTAAGGAAACTACGGCTGGATGCAAATGCAAATTTCTGACGAAGTCAAGCTCGCAATAAATATTTAATAAAACAATATGTTTTGATTTCTTTTTTCCACAAAAAACACAAGTGCTTTAAATGAAGATAACAATAGAGGAGTACAAACGCAAGAGCCTGCGAAATCAAACAACTAATTGAATGAGAAAATACGGAGACTTAAAAACTAATATCTCCTCAAGTAAAGTTTAAACACAAGACTCAATCGTAAAGAAATGACAAACACATCTTGAACTTGCACAGTATAGAAGAGGGAGGGCTGGAGATGTCTTTGGAGGGCTGTGAACAGCCGGGAGAGACATCCGGGACTGGACTTCGGGTCCCAACAATGAGGTAAAGGTCTGTCCACGAGTGGATAGGGCTGGAACTCAGAGTCCAGCTTCTGAGAGGGGCTCGACAGAGGTCTGGAAGGCTAGGAAAGATTTTCAGGATGCAGGGAGATTTGCCGTAGATCTTATACGGGGGCTGAATAACAGCAGGAATGAATTTAGGGGTTGGAGGGTGCTGTCCAGTGGGTTTTCCTGCAGCTGGAAGTGGTCAGTTGGGAGGGTAGGAAAAGGGGGCTGCAGGATTTAGAGGGAGCTGGGTGTTGGTGTTGGGTGGGGGGGGGGGGGGGGGGGGGATGTGACTCCATGTGAGGGATGTGGCTTGGTTGGGTGTGGTATGACTTATGAGATGGGGGTTCAGTTAGATGAGTAATGGTAGTTCCACATGTGCCTGTAGGGAGAGGGATGGCTGGAAATGTCTTTGGAGGGCTGTGAACAGCCTGGAGAAACACCCGGGACTGGACTTCTGGTCCCAACAATGAGGTAAAGGTCTGTCCACGAGTGGATAGGGCTGGAACTCAGAGTCCAGCTGCTGGGAGGGGCTCGACAAAGGGCTGGAAGGCTAGGATAGATTTGCAGGACACGGGGATATTTGCCGGGGAGATCGTATACGGGGGCTGGATAGCAGTGGGAATGAATGTTGTAGGGTCCTGTCCAGTGGGTTTTCCTGCAGCTGGAAGTGGTCGGTTGGGAGGAAAGGAAAAGGGGGCTGCAGGATTTAGAGGGGGGGGGGAGTGGGGCGGCTATGGTGGTAGTAGTGGGAAGGGAGTATAAGAGGTTCCTAAAATCTAGGGAAGTGGGGTAGTGGGGGGAGGTTGGGAGGAGATTATGGGTGGTGAAGGAGGTGGCTGGCCGGAGGATGGCCGTAGGTGGTTGTTGGTGGTGACCGGAGAAGTTTTCCGGCGGTCGGCGGTAAATAAAATGATGGAAATTGATGGATGACCTGAGGTGACCAAAGACGTTCTCCGGTGATCATCGAAGGTGATATGAGGGAAAATTGATTAGGGGATGTTGGAGCACTGGATCCATGACAGAGGTGAGGGAGATCGGTGGTCATCAGAGGGATGGGATGGTGGGAGAGAAGTCTGGTTGCTGTTTGTGATGGGGAGTGGAATTGGGTGGTCGGCAGTGGAGTGGGGAAAGGAGGAATGGAGGAGGCTGGCTGTTGTTTGTGAAGGGGAGTATGGACTGGGGGGGTCGGCAGTGGTGTGGGGAACTGGGGATGGAGGACTGGAGGAGGCCGGCTGTTTGAGGAGGGGAGTATGGGATGGAGTGGACGGATGTGGAGTGTGAGAGGAGGAATGATGGCTCACGGCAATGGGGAAGGAGGAATGATGGCTCACGACAATGGGGAAGGAGAAAGCTTCACACTCAGGGATCGACTTCGGTGCTGAATATGACCAAGGATTGGCTTCAACACTCAATTTTTCAATGTCCCAAGTGAGAGCTCTCACCCTCAATATATAGACACTAGAGGGGGCAACGAACAACCATGATTTACCGATCGTTGCGATCCTAAAATAAACAAAAATACAACTCAAAATAAAAAACACGAAAAACAACCAACGCTACGATCGGCGACCCACTTAAAATGAGTGTTCATTGATTGTCACTGTGCCCGAGGTTGTCTTGAGTAGACCCGAACGGGTTTGGCGGGCTGCTCCCCATCACATCTTTTATTCTATCATTCTCACCTGTCTCACATCCTTCTCAGCATGTTCATTTTTATCACACTTGATTACTGTTAGCGCATGTGTGTGCCTGACCCACTTACAAGTTACAATCCATGTGCCTCCTATTATAATTTGGCATAGTCACTTTCAATAGTTTTTCTAAATCCTACTGTCAATATGATGTCAGAGCCAAACACCTCATTCACAAATACACCCTACATTTCCACTGTAGTTTGCATTGCTGCTCCTCTAGTGCAATCACATTACCTCTGCCATCGGCCTCACCTCTCCTTCAGTATGATCATGCTGTCACTAATTCCCATCGTAACTGGTGGAGACCAGCCCAGATCAGGGCGTCGCAAAAGTGCCCGTCGCCGCACACGCCCGGACCTCTATCGGCCCTGAATTGACATGTTTAATTTGTATTTCGTGTTGTAGTTTGCGTGAAAAAAAAAAAAATATATATATATATATATATATATATATATATATATATATATATATATATATATATACTAGCATCTTCGAACGGGCTCCGCCCGTTCTCGATGCGTCGCTGCGGGCTTCGCCCGCAATCAAGCGGGCTTCGCCCGCTTGGCATTCCGGCGGGCTTCGCCCGCCCCCCGGCGGGCTTCGCCCACATTCCGGCGGGCTTCGCCCGCCCCCCGGCGGGCTTCGCCGTATTCCGCTTCGCCCGCCCCCCGGCGGGCTTCGCCCGCATTCCGGCGGGCTTCGCCCGCATTCCGGCGGGCTTCGCCCGCCCTCCCGCGGGCTTCGCCCGCCCTCCGGCGGGCTTCGCCCGCCCTCCGGCGGGCTTCGCCGCCCGACAAACAATTTTAAAATTTTAAAGTTCAAAATTTTTTTTTGATTTTTAAAATAATTATTTAATTATTTATTAATTATTATTTATTAATTAGTTATTATTTTTATTTTAATTATTTATTAATTCAAAAATTTTTAATTAATAATATAAATTATTTAAATATAAAAAAAAAACCGAAAAAAATTCCAGGATTTATCCCGATACCCCCCGTCCGCATCCCGCCCCCACGGGCTCACGCCGTCGCCGGCGGCTCCGCCGCCGGCGGCCTGCCCGCCGCCCCCCGGCGGGTTCGCCGGCCTCCGGCGAACCCGCCGGGGGTTGTCCGGCGGCGAGCGGGCAGGGCCACCGCCGGCGGTGGCCCTGCCCGTGAGCTCCAGTCTGGAGCTCACGGGCAGGGCCACCGCCGGCGGTGGCCCTGCCCGCTCGCCGCCGGACAACCCCCGGCGGGTTCGCCGGAGGCCGGCGAACCCGCCGGGGGGCGGCGGGCAGGCCGCCGGCGGCTCCGCCGCCGGCGACGGCGTGAGCCCGTGGGGGGCGGGATGCGGGACGGGGGGTATCGGGATAAATCCTGGAGTGAACAGTAACTTTTGTTTTGTTTTTTTTATTTGCAGGCCACCTGCTTTGAATCCAACGGTTCCTATTTGCTGTAGTTTGATCGGACGGTCCAAATGCTTTTCATGGTGTGATCCAAATATGACTATTGTATTATATAATAAAGATATATATATACTTATATAAATATATATATATATAGATACCGATTGCTTTCACTGAACGCCATCCCGTCCACGCCGCTCACCCGCCCCGCAGATCCAGCGCCGCAGGAAGCTCGGAAATGACGGAAGCTTCCGCACGTCCACGACGCCTCCTCCAGAGCTCCAACTACCAACCACGTTCCCCACAACGACTAGCCACGTCCACGATGCTTGCGCCTCAACTGATGGCCACGCCGCTTAGCCCGTTTCCGCCATGGTCGCGCCCCCGGTAGCAGATTTTTTTGATTTTCTTCTTCTCTGTTGTAACCCTATAAAAGGGGATGTGTTTGTTTTTCTTGGGGTGAATGTGGAAATGTTGAATGATCTTTGATGTGTGTATGCTTACCTTCCGTTGAGGGAAGATTGTTAGTAATTGTTAGTGTGATAGAGTTAGGTGTTAGTGATGAATGAAATATTGAAATGTCTTGTGATTGCTACTTGGTGTTCTTCCCGATTGAGAAGAAGGTGAACCGTGCTTCCTGCTAGTCACTGTTATAACTGTAGTTTAGGGGTTAATTTTTTTTACTGCTTTGCTGTAGGCGAATGTTAGGAGAAGATGAATAGTAACATTAAATGTTACTGTGTTGTAGGAATTTAGATGAAGGGGATGAATAGTTAGTTGCTTCTGTTAACCAAGTTTGGAATTGTTTGGGTATTTTCCCTAAACAGTGAATAGTTTAATGGGAGTTGTAGCTGGCCTTGTGCTTTAGGAGATAGGAAAATTGTGACTTTCTGAATCCATGAACAGTGAAGTGATGAATTAATTAACTCTTAGTGCTTAAGATTACATGGAGCCACTTCGTGTCAGCGTTAGTGAATAGTGTGATTTAGGATTGGTAGTGAAGTATTCATTTCTCTTGTGCTTAGAGATTTCGTGGATCCACCGCAAGTGTTTGAGATTACGTGGGTCTACCTTGAGTGTGAGAGCGAGTGAATTTAGGTTGTTAGTTTGTAGCTTTCTTACTTTATGAGTGATTCCGTGGAACCACCTCGTGTGAGGGAGCGATTTAATTCCTTGGTGCCCGTATGCAATAGCGGCCGACCTCAGAGCGGAGGTTGAAGGTGACGAGGAGTTCCTCACGTGATCGTCATCGACTTCGGATGCGGAAAGACGCATCTTTCCGTGGGTAATTGTTTCTATCCTTTCCTTTGTGTGTGTCTCTATAATTTCTCATAGCTTAATAGACTCACTGCTGGGTTTTCGTCCGAATTTTGTCAGCAAACGATACGTCGAAAACTCCAAACGGAAACGTATTTGGAGTTCACGATTTTCGTTTTGCTACGACAAGGGGAACAGAACGAAAGTTGCAAACTTACGTTCCCGGATTTAAAATCGAACCTTATTTAAGAAAATTCATTTTTTTAAAAAAGAAGTAATTTTGTGCTTTCAAAATCCAAGTCGCGTAATTTCTTAAGTGTTGCGTTCGCTCTAAAATTGACAAAATTAATTATTCGTCCCATGCATTTACGGTTTCCTAGTAAAAAGCTGACAGACGCGCAAACCCTACGCGTCGTCCTGCATCAAATTGGTATCAAAGCAAGGTTCCAAAATTTTTCTAAGTTTTGGGATCCGCCCTGTGTAGAATAGGAACCCACGTAGCATTTAAAAAAATTCAAAAAAAAGAGTTTTTTTTAGCATATTTATACATTCGCATTTATTCATTTGTTTGCATGCATTTGCGTAGTGGTAGGTTGGTAAGTATGAGTTCACAACGCCACAATTCACCACCTGAACACCCTCACGAGGTAAACCCGGAGATGCGTCGAGTTGAACATGGTGAGCCGAGTCGTGGGAACGAAGGGAATGAACCACTTCCGTGGTTTGTACCTTTTGCCCACCAAATGGCGACGTTAACCAAAAGCGTTTACCAAATAAGAGAATGACTAGCAAACCTTAGCATTAGAGTGAATAGCTTAGAAGTACCCCCTTGAGCGTCAATGTCACCTCAAGTTCGAGATGAGCATTCTGTGCATCCCTGTTATGAAGCCCCACCACCTTATGGAGAGAGCTCTGCACTTAGGAGAAACCCTCTTTTTGAGGAAGAGATTAGAAATCTCATAGATAGGTATGAGTCTGAGTATGATCGGGTAGGAATTTCCCGATAAATTTTCCTGAACCCCCACGAGAGCCTTTCCTAGGTACGCGAGACCATTATCAGGAGAGACCCTATAATGACGTAGCTATAGAAGAGCGTCTGCGAGACCATCGTAGACCTATACCGGCCATGCATTGTGATGATCGGCCTAGAGATTGGCATCGACCGCCACTCCCACGATGTCGAGACAATCGTGATCCTTACGACAATGATTACGACTATCCTCCCCGGGATAGGCGACCGGATCTTACACGTGTTGTGAAGTTGGATCCGCCACTTTACGATGGATCTATGGATCCTAAGGTCTTTTCAGACTGGGTTATAGACATAGAGACCTATTTTGATTGGTATCGTATGACGGAAGATCAGAAGGTTCAGTTTGCCAAGATGAGATTATCTGGGCGAGCGAAAATATTTTGGATAGGTGAGGAACGTAGTATAAAGAGGAATGGACGCCCTCCCATTACCCACTGGGCACACATGAAGACCATATTGGAGGAGCAGTACATTCCCCAGCACTACCAGACCCGTCTACGAGACGAGCTGACGTATCTACGTCAAGGGTCCAAATCAGTTTCTGATTATTTAGCTGAGATGAAAGATCTTATGATTAGGTGCAACGTAGTCGAACACCCACGAGATACATTATCTAAGTTTAAGTGTGGACTGCGATCTGAGATTCGCGATGAGTTGATTCGATATGGTCACTATTCCTTTGCTGAGACTGTATCTATCGCCATCGATATAGAGGAACATCAAAAGAGAACCGCCCGGTTCAAACCTCAAAACAAAACAAACATTCCTTATAAGAAAGATGAATCAAAAGGTAAGGAGAGTGTCTCGAAGCCCACCTCGACCTTTACGAGAGATCATAAAGGAAAAGCCCCCATGGGAACTGTGACCCTTCACAGATCCGATGTTATGAGTGCCAGCAGATGAGCCATATATCTAGGGATTGTCCTAAGAGTAGAGGCACACTAGTTATTCATGAGGTGACTGAGGAGGATGAGCCTATAGAAGAAGTTGGAGTCGAGAGAGACTCACACATTTTGAATGATGAAGTGTACGGTACACCTAGTGATGAGGAGATAGATCTCGGCGTCCTAGTGGTGAGATGCATGTTATCTACACCAAAGGAATCAGCCGATTATTGGCGGACGAACATCTTCCAGGCCTACTTCAAGGTTGGGGAGAAAGTGTGTCGTTTAGTAGTAGATAGCGGGAGTTGTATGAATGTGATAGTTGAGACAGCATTAGCCCGCAAGGGACTTACTGCTGAGTCACACCCTCCCCATTCCAGGTAGCTTGGGTCACCAAGACTACCATATCTGTGACTATGAGATGTTTAGTGCTCATCACTATTGGTCCGTATACCGATAAGATTTGGTGTGACGTTATGCCTATGGATGTGTGCCACGTATTACTAGGGAGACCTTGGTTATATGACCGAGATGTACTCATACATGGCAGGTCCAACACTTGCTCCTTTCTATTAGACGGAAAGAGAGTAGTGTTGAACCCGGGGCGACCCACAGCACCAACATCCCGCACGAGTAGTAGTGCGAAAGAATCTCTTCCTCCCACTGAAAGGAAGAATACTCTTAGCATCATACGAGGCACTGATTTCCATGGAGAGAGCTTCGATGGTGGATTTTATTATGCCTTAGTAGTTTTACAGGCATCTGACGTACTAGAGAGATACGAGTTTATTCCTATACCTGCTAGGAGACTCTTAGAGGAGTTCCAGGATATACACCTTGATGAGCTTCCAGCTGAGTTACCTCCCATGAGATGTATTCAGCATGCGATAGATCTCGTTCCTGGAGCTTCCCTCCCACATTTACCGCATTACCGATTGAATTCTGCCGCCCATGAGGAGCTGCAGAAGCAGATCGGAGAGTTACTTGATAGAGACTTCATCCGTCATAGCCTTAGTCCATGTGCGGTGTCTGCTCTCCTTGCCCCGAAAAAGGATGGTACTTGGCGTATGTGCGTTTACAGTCGTGCGGTCAACAAGATTACTGTGAAATACTGATTCCCGATACCCCGACTGGATGACATGTTGGACATGTTGACTGGAGCCACGATCTTTTCTAAGATCGACCTTCGTAGTGGCTATCATCAGATTCGTATACGCGAAGGAGACGAGTGGAAGACTGCCTTCAAGTCGAAGGATGGCCTTTACGAGTGGCTTGTGATGCCCTTTGGGTTATCCAATGTCCCTAGTACTTTCGCTCGGATGATGACCCAGGTCTTTAGACCATATATTGGGAAGTTCGTAGTGGTTTATTTCGACGACATTTTGATATATAGTCGGACTGAGAGTGAGCACTTGACTCACCTACATACTATTTTCGAGCTCCTGCGAGCCGAACGACTGTATATCAACTTTAAGAAGTGTGTTTTTATGGCCGAGTCCGTCATCTTTCTTGGATATATAGTGAGCTCCGCTGGCATCACTATGGATTCCGAGAAAGTTCGAGCGATTCGTGAGTGACCTACCCCTCAGAACATTCACGATGTCCGTAGCTTTCATGGACTAGCCACATTTTATAGTCGATTTATTAAGAACTTCAGTACGATTATGACACCTATCACTGAATGTACGAAGAAAGGAAGTTTTTAGTGGACATCATTGGCAGCTAAAGCCTTTGAGATTATCAAGGATAAGATGTCCACTGCACCTGTTTTGAGACTCCCTGATTTCAGTCAGGTATTCGAGGTATCTTGTGATGCCTCAGGAGTTGTGATAGGAGGTGTACTTAGTCAAGAGGGTCACCCCGTTGGATTTTTCAGTGAAAAGCTCTCAGGCCCGAAGCTGAATTATTCCAACTATGAGCGCGAGTTCTATGCGATTGTACAGACGTTACGTCATTGGAGGCATTATCTATTGCATAAGGAGTTTGTCCTCCACTCTGATCATCAGGCGTTGCGTTTTATCAATTCGCAACAGAAGTTGAACCCTCGACAGGCTAAGTGGGTATCATATTTAAAAGAATACACATTCGTTCTCAAACACTGTAAGGGAACGGAGAATAGGGTTGTCGACGCCCTCAGTCGAGTCATTCTTGTATTGTCACAGATGCGTACTCAGGTGATAGGATTTGAGCGTGTCAAGGATGATTATTCTAGTTGTCCTGATTTTAGCGGTATCTATGATGCGATACGTTCGGATCTCTATCACGATGAGACCGATTATCTGATTCGAGATGAATATTTGTTTCGTGGGACCCGTCTGTGCATTCCCCGCACCTCGTTGCGAAATTTCATTGTATGAGAATTACATGGTGGAGGCTTAGGTGGACACTTTGGACGCGATAAGACGATAGCCTTAGTAGAAGAGCGCTTCTATTGGCCTGGGATGAAGCGGTTTATTGCTCAGATTGTCAGTAGCTGCCGCACTTGTCAGGTAACAAAGGACAATAAACAACCCGCTGGATTATATTCACCTTTACCGGTGCCCAGTATTCCTTGGGATGATGTTAGCATGAATTTTGTGCTTGGGTTGTCCCGCACTTTTAGGAAACACGATTTCATACTTGTGGTGGTGGATCAGTTCTCTAAAATGGCACATTTCATCCCTTGTAACAAAATCGATGACGCCTCTCATATCGCCCGTATTTATTATAAAGAGTTTGTCGCACACCGAGTAATACCAAAGACTATCGTTACCGATCGAGACGTTAAGTTCACCAGCTATTTTTGGAAGTCATTCTGGAGACTTTTAGGTACTAAACTTCTATTTTTGACCGCTTATCATCCGCAGACTGACGGTCAAACTGAAGTTGTAAATAGAAGTTTATGAAATTTATTGCGATGTTTAGTAGGAGATCACCAGGGAAATTGAGATCTAATTCTTCCGCACGCTCGGTTGGCGTATAATAATTCGAAGAATAGATCCACGGGTTTATCACCTAATGAGGTTGTTCATGGTCACACCGCACGAGTACCGCTAGATTTAGCACCACTACCACACACTTTTAGGACTAGCCAGTTTGCACATGAGTATGCATTACATTTGCATGATTTGCATAAAGAGATTGAACGGAGGTTGCATAGTACTTATGATCTTTACGCAACTCAAGCAAATAAACACAAGAGAGTTACTAGTTTAAAGTGGATGACTTGGTTATGGTTCGGCTAAATCCGGAACGGTTACCATCAGGTACCGTAAAGAAGTTAGCTGACCGTAGAACTGGACCCTTTAGAGTGGTGAAACGGATTGGGCAGAATGCATATGAACTTGAGATGTCTTTCGTTTGGTGAGAAAATCATGTTTTTAACGTAGCCGATCTGACTTTATTTCACGATTACCCGCATGAGTCCATAGATTTTTCATTGTCTTCTCCTGCAATTGATTCTTCTGGGTTAGTGAGTGAGAGTGAGAAGCCACATTCAGGACATATCGATATTCATTTCGCTACTGACACGTCCACTGCAGTTCCTCCCATTTCCACTGACAGCTTGCAGGTTGAGCATGAGATACCAGATGAGTCTACTATACCAGTTCTCAGAGCTACTGATCGACTTCCGCGACAGATTTTGGTTCCCGAGCAGATCTTGGATGACGAGACAGTGACCACTACTGATGGTGGTTTTTAGAGATACCTGGTTCGTTGGCATGACAGACCAGAGACCGAGACCAGTTGGGTCTTGTCCGAGGAGTTACATCGCATGGATGTTGATCTTCTACAACAGTACCGCTCGGAGCAATCACCGGAGATGAGTGATTTCGAGAGGGGGAGAGTTGGTGGAGACCAGCCCAGATCAGGGCGTCGCAAAAGTGCCTGTTGCCGCACCCGCCCGGACCTCTATCGGCCCTGAATTGACATGTTTAATTGTATTTCGTGTTGTAGTTTGCGTGAAATATATATATATATATACTAGCATCTTCGAACGGGCTCCGCCCGTTCTCGATGCGTCGCTGCGGGCTTCGCCCGCAATCAAGCGGGCTTCGCCCGCTTGACCTCCCGGCGGGCTTCGCCCGCCCCCCGGCGGGCTTCGCCCGACCCCCGACGGGCTTCGTCTGTCTCGGGCAAAATTTAAATAATTAAATAATTTAATAAATAATCATTATTTTGAAATGAAAAACCCCAAAATCCCCCCAAAATCCCCCCAAAATCCCCAAAATCCCCAAAATGGCAAAATCCCCCAAAAAAATGAAAAAAAAAATGAAAAACCCGAAAAATCCCCCCCCCCCCCCGTTTCCTCGCCGGTGGCTGCCCTCCCCCCTGCCGGCGACGGAGCCGCCGGCGGCCTGCCCGGTGCCCACCGGCGGGTTCGCCGGAGGCCGGCGAACCCGCCGGTGGGCACCGGGCAGGCCGCCGGCGGCTCCGCCGCCGGCAGGGGTGTGAGCCGATTTCGAACGGGAGGCCGATTCGTGGAGTCGGGATTTTTGGGTGGATGAACAGTACCCAATCCGGACGAAAAGCTATAGGCAGACCTCCTGCTTTGAATCCAACGGCCCGTGCTTGATGGAGCTTGATCGGACGGTCCAGATGCGTTTCATGGTGTGATTGGAGATATGTATATTGTATTATATAATAAAGATATATATATATATACTTATATATATATATATATACTTATATATATATATATATATATATAGATACGGGTGTGAGAAGTGTGAGTTTAAATATATATATAATATATACTATTATAACATTATGCTAAGAATATATTATATATATATATATATATCTGAAAGGTAAAGCAGCACTCCGGTTCAGAACCGATTGCTTTCACTGAACGCCATCCCGTCCACGCCGCTCACCCGCCCCGCAGATCCAGCGCCGCAGGAAGCTCGGAAATGACGGAAGCTTCTGCACGTCCACGACACCTCCTCCAGAGCTCCAACTACCGACCACGTTCCCCACAACGACTAGCCACGTCCACGATGCTTGCGCCCCAACTGATGGCCACACCGCTTAGCCCGTTTCCGCCATGGTCGCGCCCCAGGTAGCAGATTTTTTTGATTTTCTTCTTCTCTGTTGTAGCCCTATAAAAGGGGATGTATTTGTTTTTCTTGGGGTGAATGTGGAAATGTTGAATGATCTTTGATGTGTGTATGCTTACCTTCCGTTGAGGGAAGATTGTTAGTAATTGTTAGTGTGATTGAGTTAGGTGTTAGTGATGAATAAAATATTGAAATGACTTGTGATTGCTACTTGGTGTTCTTCCCGGTTGAGAAGAAGGTGAATAGTGCTTCCTGCTAGTCACTGTTATAACAGTAGTTTAGGGGTTAATTTTTTTTTACTGCTTTGTTGTAGGCGAATGTTAGGAGAAGATGAATAGTAACATTAAATGTTACTGATGGGAGTCCATCAGATCGTGCGCATGATGGAGCGGGACCCACGTTCATTTATTCACGCCGGAAGGCGTGATCGGATCGCCGATCCAACGCCGCGGTTGCGTCCGGCACGTCGCCGCGAATCTAAATTATATATTTATGTATTTTTTTGGACATGTGTTTGGTTTATTTAAGGGCGCACCCACCGGCTAATCATAGCCGTTCGATAGGATGCCCGAATGCTTGTTTCTTATAAATAGGATTAGGAGGCTGATTTTAGGTTTTCTTATTGCTGAAGTTGGAGAGTTCATCTTCACTACTTCCGGTGGTCTTCCCGCGGTGCCGACGCCGTGGACCCTTGGTGCCGACGCCTGGGGGTAAGTCTTCCTCCTCCTCTCCCTCTCTTCCTCCACCCTACTACAACCCGCCAGCCTCTCCCGTTTTCCGCCCAGGTTCGGCCGACCGAACCCCCTCCTCCTCCCCGTCCAACCCGCCAGCCCCCACCTGCTCTCCGCCTGAAACCAGCCAGCCGTCGGCCCGTTCCCGCCCAGATCTGGGCGGTCGACTCACCTCCCGCCTCCGCCTCACTCCGGCCAGCCACCCAGCCCCCTTTCCGCCTCCTACCAGCCCGCCAAACCCCTTCCCCTATCCTAAATCCGTGGATCCACCGCCCGTTAACCCCCTCTACCATTAATCCCTATGATCCGGGTTCTAGTGACCCCGATCTACCCTCCCGTCGCCCGATCCACTCTCCCTAAACCGGATCCGGCCATCTATTACCGGATCCGCCCACCCGAGTCCGGATCCGCGTGTATTCATCCGGATCCACCCGTTTTCCTTCCCGATCCCTTCACCCACCACCAAAACAGCCCCAACCGCTATATCCACCTCCGGTTCCACCACCCGGCACCCGATCTACGCCACCTGAACCTTCCACTTCCATTGCCCGAAATCAGCCCCTAGTCTCGAGTTATTTTGTTATTGGGTTGTACTATTTTCTTGATATTAATATTGGATAATCTTGTATTTGCTTGGAGCTTGTTTGGGGTATTTTGGTATCGATTGATTATTAACCTGCAGGTGGATCTCTTCGCCGCGCGCTTCGCTTTTTGCCCTCCGAGCGGAGGAAAGCCAACTAAGAAATTCGCCCAATATTAAAATTAATTCTTGTTGCAATTATTTGCTTGTGGCGTTATTAATCTCCATTGCTCTAATAATTTGTCGCGTGAACCGATTGTTGTGTTGCATATAGAGTCTAGGTGGTGCACTCCATAGCCTACCCTACATCAGTTACTGTGCTGTAAGAATTTAGATGAAGGGGATGAATAGTTAGTTGCTTCTGTTAACCAAGTTTGGAATTGTTTGGGTATTTTCCCTAAACAGTGAATAGTTTAATGGGAGCTGTAGCCGGTCTTGTACTTTAGAAGATAGGAAAATTGTGACTGTTCTGAATCCATGATTAGTGAAGTGATGAATTAATTAACTCTTAGTGCTTAAGATTACATGGAGCCACTTCGTGTCAGCGTTAGTGAATTGTGTGATTTAGGATTGGTAGTGAAGTATTCATTTCTCTTGTGCTTAGAGATTTCATGGATCCACCGCAAGTATTTGAGATTACGTGGGTCTACCTTGAGTGTGAGAGCTAGTGAATTTAGGTTGTTAGTTTGCGGCTTTCTTACTTTATGAGTGATTCCGTGGAACCACCTCGTGTGAGGGAGCGATTTAATTCATTGGTGCCCGTATGCAATAGCAGCCGACCTCGGAGCGGAGATCGGAGGTGACGAGGAGTTTCTCGCGTGATCGTCATCGACTTCGGATACGGAAAGACGCATCTTTCCGTGGGTAATTGTTTCTATCCTTTCCTTTGTGTGTGCTTCTAAATTTCTCATAGTTTAATAGACTCACTGCTGGGTTTTCGTTCGAATTTTGTCAGCAAACGCTACGTCGAAAACTCCAAACGGAAACGTATTTGGAGTTCACGATTTCCGTTTTGCTACAACAAGGGGAACGGAACGAAAGTTGCAAACTTCCGTTCCCGGATTTAAAATCGAACCTTATTTAAGAAAGCTCATTTTTTTTAAAAAAGAAGTAATTTTGTGCTTTCAAAATTCAAGTCGCGTAATTTCTTAAGTGCTGCGTCCGCTCTAAAATTGACAAAATTAATTATTCGTCGCATGCATTTAGGGTTTCCTAGTAAAAAACCGATAGACGAGTAAATCCTACGCGTCGTCCTGCATCAGTTGCTGTCAGCGCTTCTCTTACGTTGTTTCTACCATCAGCTGATGGCATTGCCGCCCTTTAGCATGATCATACTGCCGCCGACCAATAGTGTCAGCTCTTCTCTAGCATGGCAGCTTTGTCACATTCACCAACCCATAAAATTGTCTCTTTAGCACAATAGCATTGCAACTGCTACAGATGATAGTTTTTTTGTTGGCCAATGTTACTGTTGTTGTCACTGGATGATAACACCACTTCTATCACCCCTCTTTGGTTCTGTTCGCGAGCATCATAGACTGATGCAATATTAGGTATCATTTACCCTTATTTTTGTGATCGTTGGTTGTTGTATGATTGTGTAAACTCATTCTTTTGGATGTTGTATGATCTCTTCGATTGAATATCATGGTTGGTGACGAGGATATCATGCCACGTGTGAACACTGGAGTAAGCTTGGCGATTTGAAGCTTACCTGTAACCACTTTGCAGTGTGGAGTCATGGTTTATCACACTTTATGTGCACAGAAATGAGATAACAAATTGATGTAGCCACTCTTGATAAGAAGACGATGTGTGAGTGTGCTATTTGGGAAGAAAAAATGTGTATCTATCTCTCCTAATTGCAATGGATTTGTATATTGCAATCAACCTAACTTACACATACATCTAGATATGTTTGAAATTATCTTCACATGAATTATGGCGGTATTTCAAATATGTGAGGCTATTCCCTGTCTTTCAAAAGTTATGTGACTTGTCTCATTGAGAGAAGACTTTAACAAGGCACTTTACCCAATGTAAAATATTGTTTAAGACTTTTACTCTGAACTCATGCTGCAGTGTTCTATTTTGATCATATATCGGCTGCATCGACTAGTTTCTCACCACCCTCATTACCTCAGCTACACCATGGTGTAGGTAGTGATATCTATGTGAGTCAACATGACTGATCTATTGGCTGGATGACTAGAGATTTATTTTTGTTTTTGCTAAGGCAGGTTTTGTTAAGACCGGTAACCCCTTGATTTACTTCTTTGTTAGATCACCTTGGATTATTAATTTTGTCTCTCATCTCATGACTTACTCTTTGGGTAAGGGTTTAAGATTATGCTTGAGGGAGAGGGAGATATTACCACGAATTGAAACATTTTCATACATTTATTTGTGTAAAAAGAGCTGAATAAAATGCAAATTTTATTGATCCAAAAAGATAAATAATACAAAGGTATGCCCCTTTATTTATATAAAATGAGGGAGAGAGGAGAATACAACAAGCGATGTGAGACTAAACATAAACCGCGCGTACTATGCGGTTTGAACAGGTCAAACCGCAAGGCTATACAACTGGAGATCGACTACACGGCTAGCTGGAAACCGTCAAGTACCAATTCGGGTTGCCACTAGACCGCATCTGCGGGTTGCCACCTGACCGCAACTGCGGGTTGACAAATCAACCAGACAGCACAGCGGGACACTGGTCAACAACAATAGTTTGCCAAACTGCTAAGACTGCACTGCGGATTTGTCAAATCTCCAGGACTTGCTAAACCGCCAGCCCGCCAAGACAAGCCGCCAGATAGACCGCTATCTTAGTCCACCAAGCCAAACCGCCAAACTAACAGACTGCTGAGACCAGTCCGCCAAGCCGTCAATCTCTCTGTCCGCCATGCCAGACCGCCAGATCAACAAACTGTCGAGACCAGTCCGCCAAACCGTCAGGCTAACACTCTCCCTCAAGTTGGAGCATATATGTCAACCATGTCCAGCTTGCTACAAACGTCCGAAAGAGAAGCAGAAACTGGTTTTATGAAGATGTCTGTCAGTTCTTTGTCGGAAGTGATGAATGAAGTGCAGATTTGATTTTCAATATCTCTTCTCTAATGAAATGACACTCAACTTCAATGTGTTTTATCCTCTCATGGAAAACTGAATTCTTATATATGTAAATGGAAATTTTTTTATCACAAAACATAGGAAGATGATGATCATAGACTTCCCCCAAGTCAAGCATAAGTGCTCGTGACCATTTCAACTTGCAAGTTGTTGAAGTCATGCTTCTGTACTCAGCTTCAGCACTTGATCTGAAAATCACAGACTGCTTCTTGTTTTTCCAGCTAACAAAATTTCCTCCTACAAAGGTGCAAAAATTCGATGTAGACTTTCTATCTTCTTTTATATCAGCATAGCTGACATCAGAATACACTTCAATCTTCAAATGATTATGCTTTTGAAACAATAACCCCTTTCCTGGAGACCCTTTCACATTCTCCAGAATTTTCATAGCTGAACTAAGATGACACTCTCTGGGAGCTTGCATAAATTGACCGACCTTCCATACTGCATAACAAATATCTGGTCTGGTAATAGTCAGATAAATGAGTATTTTTGTTAGTCGTCTGTACACAATACTATCTGGAAGAAGAGGAGAATCCTCGGTCCACCCCTTGTCATCACCAACGACCATCGGACAACGAGCAGGTCTCGCCTCAAGAAGACCAGTTTATTTTAAGAGATCTAGTGCATACTTCTGCTGTGAAAACACCACAGAGTTGCTTTTTCGCGAAATCTCAATTCCTAGAAAGTACTTAGGAGTTCTCATATCCTTAGTAACAAAATTTTGCCGAATGTGTCTTTTTGCCAGATCAATTCCCCCCTTATCATCACCAGTAAGGAGGATGTCATCCACGTAGATAGCAAAAACCACAAGGCCTTTAGTAGTCTTGCGTATGAAAAGAGAATAATCAGCAAAACTTCGAGTGAATCCAATAAAAGAGACAACTCCACTGAACTTGTCGAACCAAGCCCATGACTCTGCTTAAGGCTGTAAATTGTCTTTCACACCAGAGACTCCCCCTGAGCAACATACCTAGGAGGTTGCTCCATGTAAACCACTTCTTGCAGATCATCATACAGGAAAACATTTTTCACATTCAACTAAGACATCTCTCAGCCTTTGTTAACCGCTACAGAGAAAAGAACACGGATTGTGCTGATACGAGGAGGTTTCTTCACATCCAACTGATACCCAGGAGGTTGCTCCATGTAAACCACTTCTTCCAGATCACCATATAGGAAGACATTCTTCACATCCAACTGAGATATCTCTTGGCCTTTGTGAATCACTACAGAGAAAAGAATACAGATTGTGTTGATACGAGCAACTGGGGAAAAGGTATCAAAGAAGTCCACACCATACGTCTGAGTAAAGCTTTTGGCAATAAGCCTAGCCTTATAGCGGTCAACAGTACCATCTGAATGATACTTGATGACAAAGACCCACTGACAACCAACCACATCTGTGCCTAGAGATGTGAGAACAAGAGTCCAAGTACCCCTCTTGGTTAAGGTCTTCATTTCTTCATCCATAGCAGCTTTCCAATAAGGGATGACAAGAACCTCTAGATATGTGGTCGGGGAGACATTAGTAGATATAGCAAGAGAAAAACGCTTTCTAGCTGGGAAAAGTTGAGCATATGAGACAACAACGTCAATGGAATGCTTAGTGCATGTCTGTACTCCCTTTTATAGGGCAATCGGAAGACAAGATCAGTCTTGTCTTCAGTAGCAGATCCACCGTCAGGAGATATGGCTGACTCAGGAACTGGCATGGATGGCTCCAAAGTCAAAGAAGCAGTATTGAGAGAAAGAGACCATGTAACGGGAATAGTTGTGGAAAGAAGTTGCTCAGGCAGAGGTGCCGAGATAATAGGTATAGAAGTGGAAGCATCTGATGACAAGAGAGAAGAAGCGGGAAAAAAAGTATGGCGTATCTTCAAAGAATGCGACATCAACTGAAACATACTATTTGCGGAGAAGATGATCAAAACAGCGATACCCCTTCTGAGCCTGACAATAACCAAGAAATATGCACTTAATAGAACGAGAAGAAAGTTTGTCACGGCCAGGAGAAGGTATGTGAACAAACACCATACAACCAAAAACTCGTAGAGGCAAAGGAAATGACATGGCTCCTGGATACAAAATGGAGAATGAGTTCTTGCCCTGAAGAATCGATGAGGGAATACGGTTGATGAGATAATAGGATAGAAGCACAACATGACCCCAATACGACTGAAGAACATTCATTTGTAAGAGAAGGCTGCGAGCAACATCCAGGAGATGATGATTCTTACGTTCAACAATGTCATTATGTTGAGAAGTATATGGGCAAGTAGTTTCGTGAAGTAAACCATGACTTACGCGAAAATCTGAAAACTGACGGCCGAGATTATTTTTGGTATTATCAGTATGAAGAACTTTAATAGCCACATTAAACTGTGTGCGGACCTCATTATAAAAGGTGGTAAACACGGAGTAAAGTTCATAACGCTTTTTTAAGAGGTACAACCAAGTACACCTAGAAAAATCATCAATGAAGGTAACAAAATGCAAGCTACTTCTACCAACAGTGCTAGTAGGAGCGGGATCCCAGATGTCAGAGTGAACTAGTTCAAAAGGACGCGAAGAACTACGTTCTTGCCTTGCTGGGAAAGAAGAGCGGTGGTGTTTGCCAAGCTGGCAGACTTTATAATTGAGAGAGAACTCTTGAGGTAGATCTGAGAGAAGTTGGTAGATGAGGCGGGGAGGGAGGTGACCAAGACGAAGATATCACTGCAGTAGAGAACTAGAAGCAGAAAGTGCAACTATATTGTCAATAAAAAATAGGTCACCACTCGCAGTCTCAGCAGCAATCGTGTCCTTGGAGACAGAATTCTGAAAAGAACAAGTGCTGACAATAAAAGTAACCGTGCAGTTTAACTGTTTGCAGAGAACATGAACAGACAGTAAATTGCACGGAAAAGTGGGAACATAGAGAGTGTCCTGAAGCTGCAAAGACGGAGTGAGTTGCACAGTACCACTACCACGCACAGGAGATGAAGTACCATCTGCAACAATGACTGGAGATGCTGATTATGCTTATTCAAGTAGGAGAACAAACGAGAACTGTCGGTCATGTGACAATTGGCTCCAGAGTCAATAAGCCACATATCCGCAGTGGCCAAATGAGCGCTCCCTGCTGAGGAGACAAGAGAAGTCGACCTCATGGAGAGAGGAAAAAGGCAGAAACTTCCACAAAAAGTAAAGAAAAAACGGACAGAAATTCTAACCGCATGGTTAGACAGCAAGACCCCAAAAGACGCAGAGAGAGTCGCACAAAAGAAGATAGGGAGACCGCGCGAACAAAGAACCCGTGCGAACAAAGCGGTTAAGAGGAAACCGCAAAAAAGACCAAAAGAGCGCTAGCCGCAGGAATAGCGAATAGCAAAGAGATAAGATTGTGGCAAACGAAAGGTCAGCATAAAGACTCAAACCGCACGGTTGAGTGAGAAGTCGGAAAAGAACTTGTTGCGGAAAGTAGGAGTGATTGCGCAAACACAACAGAGACCGCACGAACAAAAAACAAGTCGCTAGAAAAGCAACTAGCAAAGGGAGGGCGGGAGGGAGACCACAAGCGGTTAGAAAAAGAGACTGCAGAGCAAACCGGAGCAAAGGATAAAAGACCCCGGTTAAGAGAAAACAAACCACAAAAAGAGAGGAAGACTGCAGTTTAAGAGAGAAAACCGCGGAGAGAAGAAAGAGGACGGGGCAGTTAGAAAACAAAAACCCGCTCGGACTGCCGGAAGCCTGAAAGAATTAATCTGGAGTAAATGATCGGTTTGCTCTGATACCATATAAAAAAAGTTAAATAAAAGGCATTTTTTTGCTCCAAAAGGATAAATAATACAAAGGTATGCCCTCTTATTTATAAAAAATGGGGGAGAGAGGAGAATACAACAAACGATATGAGACTAAACATAAGCCGCGCAGACTATGCGGTTTGAATTGGTCAAACCGCAAGGCTATACAACTGGAGATCAGCTACACGGCTAGCTGGAAACCGTAAAGTACCAATCCGGGTTGCCAGCAGACCGCATTTGCGAGTTGCCACCAGACCGCAACAGCGGGTTGCCAAACCACCTGGATAGCACAGCGGGACGTTGGTCGACAACAGCGGTTTGCCAAACCGCTAAGACTGCACTGCGGATTTGTCAAACCTCCAGGACTTGCTAAACCGCCAGCCCGCCAAGACAAGCCGCCTGATAGACCGCTATCTCTGTCCGCCAAGCCAGACCGCCAAACCAATAGTCCGCCAAGCTGCCAATCTCTCTGTCCGCCAATCCAGACCGCCTGACCGCCAGTTCAACAAATCGTCGAGACCAGTCCGCCAAACCGCCACGCTTTAACAATTTGTATTTATTTGCTTGACGTTGGGCTGCAACTCTCCAATTTTAGGGAACCCTTCCGTGTCGAGTGCGATGCCTCGACGCTGGGTTGTGGCGTCGTGCTCCAACAACTTGGACACCCACTCGCTTACTTCAGTCGGCGCACCGCTCTCCACCACCGTAAGTTGCCCGCCTACGGGTAGGAATTGAACGGCCTGTCCAAGGCCGTACACATTGGCACTCGTATTTATAGGGTCATTCCTTCGCTGTGCGTACCGACCACTACAGTTTAAAGTATCTCCTAGAGCAACACTTGACGACTATGCCACAACAACATTGGGTTTGTAAATTACGACGTCATTGTGGAATATAAGGCGGGTGCCTTAAATTGTGTCACTGATGCTCTCTCCCGCCACCACTCTGACGACACCGCCACTATCTGTGTCATCTCCAGCCTGATCGCCGATCCTTTAAACTCCATTCGGGCGGACATCACAAAGTCTCCGACACTCACCGAAGTGCTCCAACGGACCCTGGATGGCCTCATACCACCCGCATGGACTGCACATCAAGGCCTCATTCTTTACCGTGGACGGGTCTACCTACTGCCGACTTCGCCCCACATCACCCCCATCCTGGAAGATACCCACAACCGCGCTCATGAGGTGTTCACAAAGCACTCCATCGCATCTGCGCCGAATTCTATTGGAAAGGGCTACGCTGCCACATCCAAGATTTCATCGTCCAATGCTCTACATGCCAATAACACAAATCTGCCCACCTTCTACCCGTCGGTCTCTTACAACCCTTGTCGGTGCCGACGCAATCTGGGAGGACGTTCCAATGGATTTTGTGGAAGGCCTCACTCGCATCAATGACAAATCCTTGTTAATGGTGGTCGTGGACCGTTTCTCCAAGGGCCCATTTTAATCTGTTGGCTCGCCCTCTCGTCGCCGAGCGAGTGGCCCAAATCTTCTTCACGGATATCTTCCACCTACATGGGCTACCGGAGAGTATCGTGTCTGATCGTCATAAGGTGTTCACCAGCCGTTTCTAGAAGGAGCTATTCACCTTGAGCGGGACGAGATTGGCTTTTTACTCGGCCTATCATCCCCAATCAGACGGTCAAACGGAGGTTGTTAACCGCGGGGTGGAAATGTACCTCCCTGTTTAATGGGGATCGCCCCAAAGACTGGATTAAATGACTACCGTGGGTGGAATACTGCGACAACACCTCATACCACTCGGCCCTCCAAACTCCATTTCGATTGATCTACGGTCGCGACCCGCCCCCGTTGCTAACCTATGGGCACGACTTGGCCAAACTATCCACAGTGGAACAAGAGCTCCTTGACCGTGACCATCTCCTAGCCACGGACCGTGACCACCTGCTCCGCGCCTAACATCGTATGGAGACCGCATACAATCACGGCCATCGGGATGTTTCCTTCGCCATCGATGAATGGGTGTGGCTCAAACGCCTCCCCTATCGCCAACTCTCGCTGCGAACAACGGACACCTCCAACAAGTTGAGCCCGCACTTCTGCGGGCCGTTCCAGATCATCCTCCGCATAGGGGAGGTTGTGTATCAGCTCCGTCTCCCACCAGAGATGTGCATCCACGACGTATTCCACGTCTCGTAGCTCAAACGGTTCATTGGTGACCCCCTCCCCCACCGCACCAATCGTTGTCTTGCCCTCTCAGCTTGAGGGCGAGTTGTCTTCCGATGAGAAAGGAGATGTTACGGAGTTAACACCGATCAAGGAACCGGACCCACATTGGGGGCGTACATGCCACCGACGCCACAAGGACGCAACGACATGAAGACGCGCGCGTGCGTGAGTTTTGTATCCTTGTTTTTGTTCCTTTATTTTGCACATGTTTTTTTGATGTTATTGGCGCGTATTTGGTACCCACGTGTTTAAGCCCAAGTGAGGGACATGCTACTCTTTTTAGTTTATATACCCATGAGGGGTATGGTGGAAAGGACAAGAAGAAAAGTTATCCTCATCCCTTTCTCTCCCTCTTTCTCTCTCTCCTCTCCTCTCTCTCTTCCCCTCTCTAAGATCTGTTGCAGGATTTCCTTCCTGGAGCCACGCGCCCCACTCTCCTCCGAACCCTATCTCGCCGATCACCTTTAAGGAATTCCCTCTAGCACGCCGGCGCACAAGATCTCAAACCACGGCACATAACATCCTACTACTGATTCCCTTCTTAAATTGTATTCAAAAGCATATATGACATTCAATTTCAGCAAACTATCATCTTATGAAGTTCAACAACTATAGAATTTAAGGGAATCCACAAATAATCATGATTTCAGCAGTTTCCTTCAGCTTTCCTAAGAACAAAATTAGCATTTCCATCCATGATGGAGAGAGTCAATCCAACCTCTTCTTAACAAGAGGAAGATAAATCAGAGGATGGAAGGAGGAAGAGGTGAGGCTCCTGATATCAGTAGGCGAGAACGACGGGTTGTGGAGAAGTCGACAGGTGCGGGTTTTGAGAGTGAAGAGGGGGCTCGGTTTTATTTATTTCCTCTTGAACCGGTCCAATACCCACCGCTAAGCCTAATTGGGTTTAATTTAGGTTCAATTGTTTTAATTGAACCCAAAATTACTTCTTTAAATCTCTTAATACATCAAATTTCTTTATTAGTACATCAATTTTACTCTTAGCACACCAATATCATAATTTTATTATTAACTCTCTAACTGACATTCGTGTCCACAATAATTTTCAATGAAATTTTTTATTTAAACATAATTTATATCGTTAAGAATAATTACAGCAACATTTTGCTTTATTTAAATTTTTATTTGTTTATCAGTTTATGTAATTGCAGTATAAGAACATAATGTTTTCTCGTAAAATTCAAGTTTCAGATGTAAATAATGCTCTAAAGAATATGAAAATTGAAAATGCAGTTGGGTCAGAGGATATATCCATCGAAGTATGAAAATGTCTATGTAATGAAGGAATTTTGTGGCTTACATATTTTTTCAATAAGATACTGAAGTCAAAGAGCATGTCAGACCAAGGGAGAAAGTATTTTGGTACCTTTGTATAAGAACAAAGAATATATACAAAATTTTGTTAATTATTGAGGAATTAAATAAATGAGTCATATCATGAAACTATGAGAACGAGTAATAGAAAAAAGAGCAAGACGGGAGACTAAGGCTTTGTTTGGCGCCACGTTTTGAGAGCAGGGGACCGCGGATTTTTCAAAAGTGGCGCCAAACCATTTCCGCGAGGCACCACGGTGGCATCAGCCACCGTGAATAACAGCGGTTCCCCGCTATTTTTGAGTCGCGGAAATATTCCGCGTCTCAAAAAACGGCAGCGCTGCAGCCAATTGACTGCAGCATTGCTGCACAATGGCGGCAAAGGATCCATATAGCCGACCTCACATAGTTGGATAAAGGCTTGAGTGTTGTTGTATATTTTAGTATATTATAATATATTATAATCTATATATACAATATAAACGTTATAATATACCATATCAACGTTATATATAAACGTATAATATATAAACGTTATAATATACAATATAATATATATTATTATATATTATGTTATAATATATATAATATATAATATAATATTTTAAAATTTATATTAATATAAATTATATATAATATAAAAAAATTATATTAATATAAGTTATTGTTAAAGATAAGATAAAATTAGTCCATTAGGGAGGCTCATGTGTATTGGCCCATGTATAGTTCCTTTAGTCCCACATTGTATATGTAGGTGTCTCCCTTTATACCTCTATATAAGTGTATGTAATCCTATTCTTTTAGAAATAATACAATTAAGGGTGATTTTCGCTCTCCTGTTTTTCTCCTTCTACATGGTATCAGAGGAATCATCCCCTTCCTGCGGTCTCCAGCCAAGGGTTCAATCGAAGAAGATAGTATTGGAACACGTCTCAGCATCCAGTCAAGTTGCTGATATTTTCACCAAGGCTCTCTCTCGGACTTTGTACTATCAGTTCTTATCCAAGTTTGGCGCTTATGACTTGTACGCTCCAGCTTGTGGGGGAGTGTTAAAGATAAGATAAAATTAGCCCATTAGGGAGGCTCATGTGTGTTGGCCCATGTATAGTTCCTTTAGTCCCACATTGTATATGTAGGAGTCTCTCCTACTTTCTACCTCTATGTAAGTGTATGTAATCCTATTCTTTGAGGAATAATACAATTAAGGGTGATTTTCTCTCTCCTGGTTTTCTACTTCTACAGTTATATATTATATATTTCGAAAAGAAAATTTTGATTGATCGAGAGATATGTTTCAAGCAAAAGACGGAGCACGTTAATGAATTTTTTCGGGAAAAAAATCTTAAAAAGATTGACTGTTATTCTGTTAATTTTAAAAATATTTTTGTTTTATGTTATTGTTGTTTGCCTTTAATTACAAAAAAATTGACTGCACACCGCACAGCTGTTTTGTCAAACAGCTTAAACCGCTTCTCTGTTTGAAACAATACTGCAAAAGTTGTACTAACAAACAGTTTCACAGATTTTACCAGCACTCTGCAAAACAGCTGATTATTTCACCACTGCTTCCCACCACTGATTCTCCAGTCGCTGCAGCTGCGCCAAACAGAGCCTAACATCTCGGAGAATCAATTTGGATTCATGTCAGGGTGGTCGACCATGGAAGCTATACATCTCTTGAGGAGAATCATTGACAACTACCGAGAAAAAAAATAAGATTTGCATATGCTCTTTATCGATCTTGAGAAGGCTTATGATAGAGTTCAAAGAGAAAAAGCTTATGGAGTGTCTTAGAAAGAAATGTGTAAATGTATCACATAATGACATAATCAAAGATATGTATACAAATTTAGTGTTCTATGGCTGGATCTAGGCTGGATTGCCTAGATATGGGCAGATCTGATGGTGGGTGGTAGTTTGGAAGTGGTTCCACGTGATGGGGGGCGGTAACAGTTAGGGGAAGAGAGGGGGGGCTGGATCTGGGGGAATAAGGGGGAGGCGGCATGTAGAAAACAGGGTTGGTTAAAGGGGGAGTGGTGACAGGGCTGAAACAGGGAGGGGGAAGGCTTCAGGCGGGTTCTGGATGGATTAGAGTCGGCGGCCTGATGAGGAAAAGGGGCGGTCTGAAGGATTGAAGGGGTGGAGGCTTGTGGAATGATGGTTGGAGGGAAAATTGAGGGTGGTTAGCAGCTGGACAGCAGGAGGGAAGGGTGGAGGTGGGGGGAAATTCTATAAAGCTTACCCGATGAGTCGTCACCAAGGGGTTTCAAGGAGTCAGCACTGCGGAGGGGTTCAATGGAAATGAGGAAGAACTCTCCAAATTTCAGCAATGAGAAGAAAAGTGCAGCCCTAACATCCTATTTATAAGAAATTGAAATTAGGACACCTGTAATCAATGACTATGATTGACCGATGATTTTGGGGCCATAAATACATGAAATAATGTCCGAAAATAATAAAGTTATATATGAAAAAATATCGTTACAGTGAGTCGGACGCTTCCGCGATGGCCGATTGCTGATTTGATCAAGTTCGCCTGCGTGAATAAACAAAGGTGGGGTTCGCTTTGCGTCGAGTCACGTCAGATGGTCCCTCATCAACTCCCCCCGAATGAAAAGCCTTCATCTGTGATGAATGGAGACGATCATATGGTGGTCGAAGTTCAGGGGCGAGTCGATCAAGCTCTACAACAGCAATCCAGGTGTTGTCGGTGAAAGGTCGTCCGTGCTAGCGAACCAAGTAGCGGCACACAAAGACCATCCGTGGAGGGGACGTACTCATGTGTAATGATCTCAGTGATGCTCATCGCTCAACACACTAGTAGGAGGATCCAGTGGGATCTGTGGTGCCAATGGTGAAACCGGTGGAGACGGAATCTCGGGTGAGTGGGGGTCAGATGTGGGCTGAGCAAGGGGCAGTGAGTGTGGTGGCAAAGGCTCGGGCGTGGGCTGATTGGTGGAGGGTGAAAGTGGTGGTAATGGCTCGGGAGGATCGCCCAGGTATGGGTTTGAATACTCGTGAGGTGAAAAGTATGGCGTTGGGGCCTCAACATTGAACACGGGATGGATACCCATGCTCGTAGGGATGTCCAGCTCATATGAATTTGTCTCGTTGCGTCTCAAATATGTGTAGGGACCGATCCGCCCGACACTTATTTTCTTAGCAGGCCTCTGATGGAGCCTCTCAGTGCAAACTCTCGCCATACTTGTTCACCTACTAGAAAGATCCTTTCCCGTCTATGTTTATCTGCATGTTCCTTATAATATTCATTGCTTGTATTAATTTTGCGTCTGTCTGACTCATGCAACTTATGTAAATGACGTGCGAAGGATTCAGCTAACTCACTGGGGCGTGACTCAGTCCGGATGGGAATGAGATCAATAGGCTTCCTAGGGTCATAATCTGACACTATATGAAATGAACTCAACCATGTAGACCTATTGGTAGAACTATTGTATGTGAACTCCGCGATATGGAGCACCGAATCTCAACTAGATGCATGTTCTCCTACCAGACACCTAAGTAGATTTCATAGACTTCTATTCACTACCTCAGTCTGACCGTCCGTCTGAGGTGGTAAGCGGATGAAAATTTTAGGGTAGTCCTGGTCTTTTGCCATAAGGTCTTCCAGAAATAACTAACGAATCTCACGCCTCGATCAGACACAGTAGATTTCGGTAGGCCGTGTAAAGACGCCACTAAAAAATAAGGCCGCGACGTGGGGGGCATCGGCGGTCTTGCTATACGGGATAAAGTGAGTCATCTTAGAGAACCGATCAACCACGACGAAGATCGAGTCATGCTTCCTCAGGGTGCGAGGGAGCCCAAGTATAAAATTCATGCTAATGTCCTCCCATGGACGGTAGGGAACGGGTAGTGGGGTGTACAGACTAGTATTTTGTTTTGTACCATTAGTTGTTTGGCAGATACGACAATGTCGTACTATGCGGGCTACATCCTTCTTCGGGCTCGTCCAATAGAAACGGTCCTCTACAATAGCTATTGACTTGTCTCCCAAAATGATCGACGGTACCGTCTACGTGTAACTCCCATACTAAGTAATCTCGATAGGAGGACCTGGGTACGCATAGGCTGGAGCCCTGAAATAGGTACCCATCGATAATCTGAAACCCCTCAATAGTATCTGAAGGGTCCCTCAATAGCGCGACATGTACCTCACCAAAATCCGGACATGTAGGATAGTCCGTCATCAATTTCTCGAATTGATCCACTCGAGCTATCATCGTCTGCAAGAGCGTAATTCGACGGCTTAGTGCATCCGCGTGCTTGTTCTCAACACCAACACAATGTTTGAGAACATAGTGAAACTCATGTAGATAGTCAACATGTGCTGATGTTCTAACTTGTGTTGCGAGCCTAGGTAACACAACACCTGATGGTCGGAATAAAGCACAAACTCCCGGGGTAGGGGATAGTGTCTTCAGTAGCGCGTGACCCTACATGCACACGCTAACCCTAGTCTAGGTAACACCGCCTCAAACATGCACAACGCACGCGTGGCCTTTTCCTTCGCATTACCTTAGTGCCTCCAGCCGCATCATCTCGCGCTCCTTCCCTCGCTCCCGCCATGGATGTCGAAATCCGTCTGCAAACAAAAGCCCTCGCACTCCTCTTGCTCCGGTTCTGGACTCCGGGGACTTTGGGGGGCAAATGATGGGGTCACCCCCAATTTATTGGAATTTCAGGCTGCAAATAGCCGGAATTCCCATGCTCCCCACTAACAAAGTGGGGAATTATGAAAAAACCGCCTCGCGAACAATTCGCACACCCGATCCCCGTACGATCCGTGCAAGATCCTCCCGCAACCACCGCGCATGCGATCCCCCACTCACCGCAACCGCCACCTCCGGTCGCGGCCGGCCTCCCGGCCGGCCCCTCTGCGCCCCGCGGTCGGCTGCCCTGCGCCCCGCAGACGCCCGCAAGCGGCTGCAAGGGGGTTGCGGCCGACCTCACAGTCGGCCTCCACGCGCCCCGCTATGGCCCGCAAGCGGGCGCAAAGGGGTCGTGTCCGGCCTCCCCGCGCCGGTCTCCCTCCTGCGGCGGCCTCCTGTCGCAGGCAATGTCCATTACCCGGCCATCCTCCGTCGTCTGATCGTTTCCGCGCGATCTTCGTCGTCCGATTCGCGGATAACTTCCTGGGTAACCACCTTTCGGGGGTTGGTGTGAATAACCGTAGTTAAATAGGTCTGTTTTTGTGCAATTCGTGCACAATCACAAGGGGACCAATAATTGCCTACTGCCATCAGCCGTCCGTGTGGCAACTGAGCCAACCGCAGGCCTCCTCAGTGTCAGCAGACCAAGCCCGCTAGAGCTCCCAAAGTTGATGTGCGGCACCGCCGGCAGTTGATGTGCGGCACCGCCGGCAGTTGACAAGACTAACTTCAGAGCCCGCCAATGACCGCTTAACTATAGTCAGACGTGCAAAACGCTCAATATTCTCGGCGACCTAAACTCAGCAACAAGTTTACCAGTCGACGACAAGTCAACCACTCCAGACTCTTCTAAGCACAACATGAGACAAACCGCAGAGGATAAGTCGCACCAAGCGCGCCCCTCAAGCTTCCATGCCCCAGATATCAGAACGAGTGCAATGAGTTGCTCCCGCCTCCAAGTAACTGTCAAAGACTGTAGAGCATCCAGATTGTAGCTGGAAAAATGATTAGCTCTGTGAGAGGTGGTTTGTCACCCTCCGAGCTCAGTACTCTCTTTCTCTCTCTCAACAATTGTAACGAGAGGTGGCTTGTCGTCCTTAAGTTCTTCAAAAAGTCATGTACATCAACCAGCAAATAGTGGAGGTTTGGCCGGCACAGATCCGGTCACGTGGTTTTTCACCAAGTTGAAGGGTTTTGCACGTTTAAAAAATTTTCTTGTCAGTTTCTTTTTTCATGTGACTATTTGCACGCTCTACTTCTCTCGAGTTAAGGCGGTTCAATTTAGTCTGGTCTACCAGGAGTCTTGAGCGATCCTAGTATCCAAATGTGAACGATCAGGATAATTTCTCAATTATGAGCCCAAAAACCTCACATTAGCAAGGAAATAAATTGCAGGATAAAGAAAATGTTTTGCTCGACTTTCAGAGAGGATATTTTCATGGCTCAAATGGCCTCTTGGTCAAAATGGAGCAATTGACCTTTTTTTGCAGCCTCTCTCCCTCGCTCCCTCCCTTGCTCCCTCGCTCGCTCCCTCCCTCTCTCCCTCCTTCGCTCCCACTCTCGCTCGCTCCATTGCTCCATTGCTCCCTCGCTCCCTCCCTCTCTCGCTCTCTCTCTTTCTCTCGTGCACGCATTTTGCACTATGCGGCTATTTGTGTATCCATCATTTTGCATCATGTTTTACCTTATGTGTCATTTGTTTGCGTGACGGCGGTAATTTTATTCTATAATGTGATGATTCTTCTCCTTAATTTTGTGTTTTAGAATGAAAATCAATCATCACATTTGAAGGATGTACAAGGTGCTTGGGAGTTCAAAAAAAGTTAGTTTCTAACTATGTCCAACTAAATTAAGGAACCTAGGGATTATATGGTTCAAAGACAAATCCAACTTCATCAATTGTTTGTCCAACTATTTTGGGTTTTCATTATTTATTGACTTTCAACTCATTCTTGTCGGGTGTTTCCCGACGTGTTAAAACATGAACTACAAAATCACCCTAAACAACTTTCATCCATGTTTTTTCGGTCTATCTATTCTCCTGCCTAATCCTTGGACGCTAATATATTTTCATACATTATACATGTCTAAAGCACATAATTATATCTGTCATCTTATCTTCGATAGATATCACTCATAGTATTTCTTTAATATATCTTTTTTGATTTTGCCAGATATTTGTCTTAATTCTCATGTTTGTTACACGTAACTTATATATCAATGAGTTGTTAAGTGCCCAACACTAATATTCATATAATGTCGTCAGCCTAATATAGGTTTTGTAAAATTTACCTTCCAGTCTCACCTTATCCCATTATAGTGTAATACTCCAATGCACTTAATAATTTTAACCACTTAACCTTAATCTAGTTGATATTTCCTCCCACATTTCCATTCTTTTGAATAATTAAGGTATTTAAACTTATCTAACTTTGGTATTCATCATGTTATCCTCTGATAAGATGTATTGAGAATTGCTAATATTACCCAATTGAAATTGTATATCATGTACTCTGCGTGTTGCTCTACTAATTAGAAACTCTTTCTTCTAAACAATGTCATTGTTCTAATTTTTCACTTAACTTCGAGGATGTTTCATCTCACTTTGAATAATTTTTGTAAAGATATTTATAATTATTATGAAAATATATTGACTCAATGTTGATCATTGATGTAAGCCTAATGTGATATATAATTTCATGTATTATTGAAAAGGTTGCAGCTTCCTTGGTTTATTTAAGAACCATATTTTGTTATAGTGATGAATATTAAACTTATATTTCAGGTATTTTGTGTCATAAATCCAAGTAATTTCTATTAAACTTCTTGAAGACTGTGGATAAAAACTCAAACTTGTAAATACTTTCTCTATATTCAAATACAAAGTATGAATACATATTTATAGGAGGGAAAAAGAGAGAAGAAAGTCTTATACATGATGTGGGACTAAAAAGAAGAGAAAGAATAAACAAAAACATGGGCTTATATGGGCGCCCCTTTACATGGGCTTTTCTAACACTCCCCCACAAGCTGGAGCGTACAAGTCGTATGCACCAAGCTTGGACAAAAGCAGATAGAATAGGGTATTTGGTAGGGCCTTTGTAAGGATATCAGCAACTTATTCGGTGCCCGGAACATGCTTTAATTCTATCTTCTTCGTTTGAACCTTTTCCCGGATGAAATGACAATCTACTTCAATATGATTTGTTCTCTCATGGAAGACTGGATTCTTTGCGATGTGTATAGCTGCTTGGCTGTCACGTAGCAAGAGAGCCGGTGAGGGAAGTTTTACCCCGAGGTCGACGAGAAGATTTTCAAGCCACGTTAGCTCAGAGACAATCGACGCCATTGATCGGTATTCTGCTTCTGCTGAGGATTGAGCCACAACTGTTTGCTTCTTACTTCGTCAGGTAATGAGATGACCACCAAAGTAAGTACAAAAACCACTGGTTGATTGATGATCATCCAAGGAACCAGCGTAATCAGCATCAGAGTATGCAACTAATCTTGGAGTAGAAGATGAGGTCTTGTAGACAAATCCTTGACCCGGAGTTGCTTTAAGATATCTGAGGATGCGCTCCACGGCTTGGAGGTGAGAAGTTCGCGGGGCATGCATAAACCTGTTGACCACTCCAACAGCGAAGGATATATCCGGTCTTGTAACTGTTAGGTAGATCAATTTCTCAACAAGTCGTCGATAGTATTCCGGATTTTGAAGAGGAAGATCTGTGTCGGAAGCGTGGGCACACAGTTTATGATTTGCATCCATTGGAGTAGTAGGCTTGCATTTAGAGTAACCAGCATCTTTAAGGAGATCCAGGCAATACTTCTCTGGGACCGGACAAAACCATCTGGTTGCCTCGCGATCTCAATGCCAAGGAAGTACCGAAGATGACCCAGATCTTTCGTTTGGAAGACCGAGCTAAGGTGCTGTTTAACCGCATGGATGCCCTTTGAATCGTCTCCAGTGATCAGGATGTCATCAACATATACCAACAGAAGAACCGTTCCTGTTGCTCGGTGTCGTGTAAACAGGGAGAAATCTGCGGAACTGCGAGTAAAACCGACTTCCCGAACAGCCTTATAGAACTTATCGAACCATGCCCGAGGAGATTGTTTGAGACCATAGATGGACTTCTTCAGATGACAAACTCGGGACTCCCCTGTGGTCTCAAACCCGGGAGGTTGTTGCATGTACACTGTCTCCTGAAGGTCGCCATTTAGAAAATCATTCTTGATGTCCAGTTGGTGTAACGGCCATTGGCGATGAACCGCCACGGAGAGGACACGGACGGTGTTAAGCTTTGCTACTGGAGAGAAGGTTTCCTCATAATCCAGACCGTGTTGCTGGGTGAAGCCACGAGCCACCAGACGGGCTTTTAGACGGTCAATTGTCTCATCTTGAGCATGTTTGATTACAAAGACCCACTTACACCCAACGGGTCGCTGACCAGGGGGGAAGAGGTATCAGGTCTGGTTCGCCCAGAGGGCCGTCATTTCTTCTTCCATTGTTGCTCGTCAGCCCGGGTGTTGGAGAGCCTCCTGCACAGTGTTAGGGACAGAAATAGAGGATAATGAAGTGGCAAAAGTATGTAATGGTGAAGAGAGGCGATGTAAGGATACATAGTTCGCCAGGGGATGAGCGGTAGAGGCTGGTGTCGGATCAGCAAAACGTGGAGCGTCAGAGGTCGAAGCCGACTGCAGTGTGGCAACTGAGGCAGGGTGGCGACGATTATAAACACGTATAACAGGTGGCTTGAAAACTGGTGGAGCTTTGTCAGGAATATGTGGAGGTGAAGGAGTGGTAACGGGAATGGCAGGCCGGACCACTGTTGGTGGTAGAGGTGGAGGATCTGAGGCAGAGAAGAAAGGGAGATCCTCTCGAAAAGTCACATCAGCAGATACAGTCACTTTTCGGGAAGTCGGAGAGTAGCAGACGTATCCTTTCTGAGTCCGAGAATAACCAACAAAGATATGTTTGGCCGCCCGAGGGTCCAACTTATCCATGGATGGACCAAGAGTGTGGACATAGCAGACGCATCCAAAGATGCGGGGGGTAAGGGAGAATGGTGGAGTAGAAGGGAAAATGAGGCTGAATGGAGTGGCATTGTGGAGGACGGGAGAAGGAAGACGATTGATGAGGTAACAAGTTGTGGAGAGGGCGAAGTTCCAATAAGGTTTGGGAACGTGCATCTGAAGCATGATAGAGCGAGTCATATCGAGTAGATGTCGATTCTTATATGGGCCCCTTTACATGGGCTTTTCTAACAAAGACAGTTTCTAAGCTGCTTTCTGTCTTAAATCAAAGCATAAATAGAACTTATATCAATTCATTTTGATATTCTTCTCAACCATTAGTTTTCAATTTGAGATGCCTCTCAACCATTAGTTTTTCATTTTGATATTTTTCTCAGCCATTAATTTTTTTTCTGTGGGGGAGCACTAATAACTTTGCACATTTATTTCGCATCTAGATCTTTTCATTTTATTTGTAAAAATGATTCAAAGTTCATCTGTTTACAAATGTTGTCAAAATTTTATAATTCTTCTATTAATGCAGGTTTCATTGTTGGAGAAGCCACATACACTCTCTCACTTGAGCTGCTAGATGTAATAGAGTTTTATCTCCCTTTCCATTCCCAAATTGGCTCCTGCCCAACTGCCTTGGCGCCCTCTTGCCACTGTGATTAGAGCATCAATGAGTATTTCAAAATCTGTTTGGCTTGTGTGTATTGTAGGCAAATTTTTTTTTGTATAATTTGTTTATTAACTCATCATTCATTATCAACTGTAAATGACTTTTAATCCATGTGAAGGAAATGCAATTTTATGGTTTAGTTGCCACTTTCTATCCATTTTTGTATCGTAATAGTCATATTACAGCTCAAACATCGAACTTAAAACAAATTAGGATAATGTGCACAATACCAGCATGAAATTCTTAACTTAAGCACTTCTAACATGACGGAACACGTGAAACATCACTGAACAAGGGAGGGGGACGTGTATCATGTTAGAACTCGAAACATCCAACCGAAAACCAATTGATACTAGGCGGAGAGGCCCAAAATCTAAAAAATGTGCATACCAACATGGGATTCCTAGTATGGTACTAAATATTCCAGCGCGCTCATGTACGTGTAGGAACACCAAGGAAAAAAATACTCCCTCAGGTGCCAAACTTAGCTCTGATATGACATTAGAACTCAAGCAACCAATCAAAAATCAATCAGTGCTGGCCGAAGACGCCCATTTTCAAACCCTAAACCCTAATTCAACATCAAATTCTAAATCTACCACGAACCGAAACCACGGAACAGTAGCCCCGGAATCATCTCTTTTTTCAGTTATGCCATTCCCTTAGTGCACTTCCAATACTAACTACACTGAGCCCTGGCAGATATTTGAAAGTCTGAACAGATCTATGAAGCGTCACTGTACTCTCCAGATCCGTCCTTGAGCATATTCAATGCAGGCCTTGACTGCTGGGGTAGGTATGAAGTATTTGGTAGGTTTTAATTTGAATCTGTGTGCACAAAATGTCTGATCCAGTTAGATAAAATTGGCCGAATGATAATTTAATATTTCCCCTTTTTCGTTTTTGACTGGCCTGATATATGTTTCAGGAATTATATGCATATCATGCAGCTACAGCTGACAATTAAATGGTTTTTGCTGACTTTTAGTGACTTGGTGTGGCCACAGCTGGCGATTAAATGATTTATGGTGATTTGGCGGTGTGATAAGACTAGAGGCAGTTGGTTGGTGCAAACTGCTGGTTAGTCCAAAACTCATCTTTTTTTTTATGGGCGCTGCTATCCGCACCGCAGTTTTGGCTATTCGCACCGCACTTTCTCCTAATTTTTTGTGTTTTTTGAAAATACGCCTTGTACATGCATTTTTAGGAAAAGTGTTCAACACGAAAGTTGTAGATCTCGACGAGATCTACAACTTTCGTGTTGAACACTTTTCCTAAACATGCATGTACAAAGTGTATTTCCAAAAGGCGCGAAATCTAAACGTATTTCCATAGTACGTCTTGCACATGCATTTTTAGGAAAAGTGTTCAACACGAAAGTTGTAGATCTCGTCGAGATCTACAACTTTCGTGTTGAACACTTTTCCTAAAAATGCATGCACAAAACGTATTTCCAAAAAACACAAAATTAGGAGAAAGTACGGTGCGAATAGCCAAAACTACGGTGCGCATAGCAGCGCCCTTTTTTATTTCTTTGATTGTTATTTAATTTTTTGCCTAGATTGGCTAATTCTTCTAGTTGTTGTGCCTTTTGGTGTTTGCTGTTTAGATTTGAGCACGGGATGGTGGTTGGGTTGGGTTTGGTTTACCTGAATGGAAAATTAAGTGATTTTTAACTATTTGTAAAATTGGTTTATTTTTCTCTCATTTTCGGTCTCTTTTGCACTATTGATCCAAAATTATTGTTGGAGGTGTGGAGTCTGATCATCCTGTCGATTCATCCACTGAAGCATTTTTTGAGTAATGCCCCCGAGCATTTTTTTTGGACAAAGATATTTATGTAATTTTATCATTACGGTAGCCCTAGAATTCGAATATAAATGGCTTCCTTGCTTCTAATTTCTGTAACCGAAAAACCAAAGAAAAACAGGAGAAACCCTAGTGCGGCCGTGGATGTAGGCAGAGTTGTCTATGTGTATTTTTTTTTGAGTTGCTTTCTTGTTTTTTCTTCGTTCCTATGAAACTTCTTACCTAACATAACCACTTCGTAACCAGGATTGGGATCCTCTCCATTTGGCCTCCCATGGACCAAGTTCATTTTGCCGTCCTAAAGGAAATGAGCGAGATTTGACGGGCAGGATGAAAAGTAGCTAAAAAAACACCAAAAAAGGAATGAGAGAATCTGTTTTTCATCTCTCCCATTGGATCTTGATCCTTTCCTGCGGCCGAACGGTGAGGCTGAACTTGTTATCGAGCGCAAGCAGCTAAACCAGTTAGTGGATATATTTATTTATTTGTCTTCAATAGCTGAGCTTGAAGAGAGGAAAATGAGTTAAAAACATATTATTAGAAATTTAAAAATTACTGGGGTACAGAATTGATGACCACCCTGTGAAACTATACTATATTCTTGACTATTTGACAGAACTATCCTCTTGATTCCTAAAGCTAACAACAAAGAAAAAAAGAATAATTCGTGCGATCGATCTTGCAGTGGGAATTACGGGCGGATTCGCTGCCGAGTTCTTGGCCAATTTGTTCGAAATGATTGTGCTACTTTCTTAGTGACAAATGATTCTACTCTGTGACTCAACCATCTGGGTCTGGAAATATTCCTTACGCTTTGAATTTAAGCTAAACTCGTCGTCTTGCCTGCCTTCTCCTCTAGTTTTGGCTGAACTCTCTTCTTTGACTCGTAAAATTTTAATTCTTTAGCTTTGAATTTTTTGATTGTTTTTTTTGGGTTGGCTTCACCTTTGTTAATATCATAACTTATTTTCTGTCGTCAGCATGTTGACGACTTCACCTTTCGGCAAGGCGCGTCTTCTGTTTACTTGGTCGTTAACTTCTTCAATTAGTAGCCTAAAACAATGGATTTCTCTATGGTTGCATTGTCAACTTAGGCTTGGAGGGTTGTGTTATGAGGTTTGAAGTTCGTTGCTGGTTTTGCAATTGGCAGTGTATCTATTACTATAATGGAAGATGAGCATTTTGTGAAACATTCGTTATTCTAATTTTACTCTTGTTCTAATTCAAAAAAAAAACACAGGTGGAGTATGTTCACGCGTAGGCAGAGCCACTGTGCTCGTAATAGGCAAAGCCCCATCCATACTGCACTTCTAGTATACATAATTGCTAGTGTTTGTGTGTGTGTGTGTGAACATTTTCTTTTTTATTATTTGAATAAGAAGTCATATAGTTCTGGCTTGATTAGCATGGGCCATCGGTGCACAACTTCTAATGTCTGTGCCCATGCTTGTCGAGCCGAGTAAATGTGCCCAAATTACCCAATACTGAGAAAATAGTCGGCTCTTGCCTTATTGTTTAAGAGTTAGGGCATGCAAGGCCGTGTGTGCCTTTATTATTGGGAAATAATATATACAATTTATTAAAACTAACAAAATACTAAGATGAACAAAAAATATATGCGAACACCGGATGCCAATCAAAGAACGAAACAACTTTCCACCATCCCCGTGGGACGACAACTGCAATGACTAAGGCTTCGTTTGGAGGGACTTATTTTCACCAGTCAAGTGGTTACGACCGCATGAACTGAATCTTAATTAATGTCCGGTTCATGCGGTCCTAATCGCTTGACCGGTGAAAATAAGTCCTTCCAAACGGAGCTCAAGTCTTTGTTGCCCTCTCAGAAGGCACCAAACAATGAATTTCATCGAACTCATTCGAGATGAACAACCCTTCTATTAATATATATATATATATAAGAATTTCATGTACATAAACTGATTGTATGTCGCAAAAAATACAATGTATGAACCGTGTCATGTTGGATGTTTCTATACAAACAAATTAGCATGGGGTAATGCGCTGTCTAATTTGATCTACATCAGGTTAGTGGGAATAGTGTTATCAAAGTTCAGAGAATGTGGGGCCCGATCTAAGTAAAAAAAAATTAAGATATGTAGAGAAGTGGAAGAAGAAGCGAAAGGCAGCACGTTTGTTTTTGTTTATCAAGAGCCAAGCGAAAAGACAGCATCTGCTGCACTAAGGAGACGGGCATGCTCATGCTGCATTTACTTTTTTAATATATATATAGATGCGGATCCAGAAATTTAGAAAAGGGGGACAAAAAATAATTTTAATAGCATAATATATAAAATAAAAAATGTTTGATATTATAAAGTCATACACAATTACATATAAATGTCTTAATTGAAAATTATCAAATATCAGAAGAAATTACAATTGCCTACGACGAGTCTTCATTTTTTGAAAACGATCAATCACATCAGTATCTGAAACTTTCAAAAATGCGTCTCTTTCAATGAATGTAACCAAACAGTCATTCAATATCTGATTGCCTAAATTATTGCGTAATCTGTTCTTGACATAATTCATATCCAAAAAGACTCTTTCAACACTTGTGGTCACAGGAAGAACCAGTACGAACTTCAATAGGTTATATAATTGTTGATAATCAATATGTTTTTCAGTTTCAACAAGTTTCATAGAGAGATGACCAAGGTCGTTCAAGTCAAAAAACCTCTCGTCGTTTTTCATATCCACAATGAAATTGTCTAGCTGAAAGTCAAGATTAAACAACTCCAAACTTGAAAAATCATTAGGATAAAACTCTGCATGTCTGAGCATATTTTGCTTGTTAAAACAACTAAAAGAGTTAATGAGATTCAAACAAGCCATACAATGGAGCAACTTCATACTCACTTCATCAAACATGTTATTAAGCTCATGCAATTGTAAATCAACCATTTTTAAGAAAAATGACGTCCGATAATGATGCAAATATGTGTAATCTTCAACAAATCGTCTTGATCTTCCACGCGGAACATACAGATCATCCATTTTAGGAATATGAATACTACATTTACCACAAAAAAATAAGACCTTATTGAACAGAGTGTCTCAACCATCATCACGCAAGTTTTGCAATTGTTATTTTATCAAACTAACAAAAGACATAGCATTAATAATATCCTGATCTTTTCTTTGCAAAGCAAGATTTAATTCATGTGTATAATCAAATATAGTTGTCATCACATGAACCATCAAAACAGAGTCAAACGATTCTAATGCAAATAATACTCAATGTACCTTCACCCGATCATTTACCTTACTGTTACCGATCTTCAAAAGTGTAGCAACTATATCATGATATAAAGAAATAATATGGATTAATGTCAGGTGACGTGAGCCTCAACGAGTATCCCCCGGCCGACCCAAAGAAAGTGTCTGATTTAAACCCGGCCTCGTTTGTAGTTCACCATCATCTAGTGCCTAAGCAACCTTTTGTACTTGACTTTCTCTAAATATCTCATTTCGCTTGCAAGAAACTACAACCACATTTAATAACGTCAAAATTACTTCAAAAAACTATTAACAATCATCATTTATTTTAGTAGCTGCAACTACGGTTAACTGAAGCTGATGAACAAAACAATGAATGTAATAAGCTGATGGATTTTCTTTCAGAATTAGACTTCTAAGTCAATTTATCTCACCACTCATATTACTTGCATCATCATATCCTTGCATACGGATTTTAGACAAATTCAAGGAATGATGAATTAACAATAATTCAGTTGTAGCTTTAAGAGACATGACAGTAGTATCGCGAACATACACAATGCCGAGAAAACGCTCTATTAATCTTCTATTCCTATCAACATAACGCAAACAAATGGTCAATTGTTCTCTGTGTGACACGTCATTAGATTCATCTGCTAAAATTGAGAAGTAGTCATCTCCAAGATCTTGCATTATAATCTTTATAGTTTTTTTGGCACAAGCATTAATGATATCTTTCTGAATTGAAGGCGTAGTTAGTTGATTGTTTCTCGGGGCATTTTTCAGCACATATTTACCAACTCCTTCATCTATATCGACAATCCACCGCAAAAGCTCGAGAAAATTTCCCCTATTAAGTGAATTGTGACTCTCATCGTGCCCACGTAGGGATAATCCCTGTCGCAAGAGAAATCTCAAGCATTTCAAAAAAGCTTGTAATCGTGATTTGTTTTCAAACTTTGTTTTATCTGATTGTTTATCAAGAGAAACAATGATAAACTTTTGAGGGTTTTTTAAACTTTCAAATTTCTGGAGTGCTAAATAATGAGAACTATTAATCTTATCAACATGTTTTGTAAATCTGTCAGGTTTATTCCACGACTTATATCTTCCTCCACTGACAAAAGCATCTCCTATAACAGTAGTACTTGTCGTTTCATTCTTAAATAAGTAACAAACAAAACAAAACGCAATATCCTTTCCAACACTGTATTCTAGCCACTCAAACATGTCATATCATGTGACTACAAAGCTACGTTTTCGGCCACCTATCTTTCTTTGAGGAAATGAATGCAATTTTTGTTTGCATGGACCTCTTAGTATATAAGCCTTTCTCACTACATCTTGCTCATTTAAAAGATAGGCTGATATACTTTTTCTCATTCTCGAATCCTGTGGAAGCATCTCCATGTCATATAAAGCGCTCATTACAACGTCTTGAGCATCAGGTCATGGCAAATGCGACACATTCTCGATAGCTTAAGAAGCAATAAGGGATAACTCTTCATTTTGACTTGGAGGTTTACATCTTGAAGTCTTTTGAGATTTTAATTTCTTTTAAAACATAGATGATATGAGACTAGACTTCTTTTTTAACTCTTCATATCACAATATTGTTCAATTCTATTTTTATATGAATGCCAGAAAAAACAAAATATTAACAAATGAATAGGATTTACAAAATGCAAAGTATTTGAATATTTATCTACTCCGCATGATCTTCTACCGTCAATACTACGGAGTATCCCTAGGGATAAACATTCAGCACAGGGAATAAGTGTTTTACTTAGTCACTACCTGACTAATACCTTAAAACACCCATAAAAATAAAAAAAATATATGAATATAAATTGTGATAGGGTATATGAGAGCAAAACTTTGACCACAATTTGTAGCCAGAGAAGGACGTATATCTCCTTCTTTTGTTGTCACGTGACTCACATACTCAGTCCTCACAAATCTTGGTCACAATCTGTTGCAGTATATTAAGAAAATGAGCAAACGTACAAGCTACTTAATTACGTTTACAATAAAAATTGTAGTATCAGTTTGAAAGTGAAGAAATTATAATGAAAAACTAATAGATCTAGTCACATTACTCTACTAAGTACTAATTCATCTCATGAAGAAATTATAGTATTAATTTGAAAGTGAATTCAAATATTCACATGAAAGCTAAAAATGTGTGTAGTATTTATTAATTTATGGACACCTTCATTAGCATAGGCTAAATCATTCACAAAAAAATCATGAATATGCCGGTTACATTAATTAACCAGTCGATTGTGTGCATTCATTCTGCCTCAATCTCAATTATGCAATTCTAAAGGATACAGGAACATTAGTAAGGAGCATAAACCCTTATCAATTAGGCTTATAACAAATAGAGGATTTTCACTGCTTCGAATTCTCTGTGCCGAGAGGAGTGAATATCTGCCCCCGAAGAAGGGTAAGCGTCGGCCGGAAGTGCTGGTCAAAATCGTGACCGAAGAGCTACACGTCAAAGATAGGTTTGCGTGGGGGAGAAGTTCTGATCACTTCATAATAATTGATTAACCAAGAAGATGGGCAGAACATTGAAGTGAGAAATGTGAAGAAATCACTTCATGAAAAAACACATGATTTCAAACTTTAATAACTGAAAAATCCCTAGAGCAAAACAGTGATCTAAACAAATACAGAGAGGATTATACGGGCAAGGGCGGATTTAAAGCTTTAATAACTGAAAAATCCACAATCTACAGGTTATTGGGTGAGCAGATTCAACAGAACGCTGTCTGAGAAAATGACATACCTTGGAACCTGCGGCCAGTGGCTGAAAACGCCGCCCGGCTAGAAGAAAACAACGGCCAGGCAGTGGCGAAACCGGGTGGGGAACGACGGAAAAGAGGGAGCGGACACACGAGGGAGAAGGATTGTGTTGGATGAGCTTGCTGGACCACCTGTCTCCTGGACGCTCAGGAGAAGTGGAGCAGTGGAAGAAATCGCAAAGGGAGAGGAAATGACATAGACGCTAAGGGTCGGGATGCAGTGAAGCAGGGAAATACCTAGTTGACGGCCCGATGCGGGATTTAAAAAAGAAGCCCGAATTCCAGAAATTGCATCTGCTGATTAAAATTTTGGGGGTGCACAATTTAAAATTTTGCCCTACCAATACATATTTTTGGTTTATAAATATAACACCACATAGATGTGCACAAAAAAGGGAGTGACAGTGTCCCTTTGGCCCCCCTTTAAATCTGCCTCTGTATATATATAACATCAACATAGTAACTTAGTAAGGATGTTTTTGTTTGTGTGATGAGTGTTGAAAATGAAAAATATAGGTTTATCAAACGGCTATTTTAAGCATAGGAGTTTTTCTCTCAATAGAGGAAAAATGTTCAAACAAATTGAGCTTAAAACTTGAGCAAAAATACGGTCCGTCAACCGGATTTTTCTTTAGGTCCTCACCAATTAAACTCACTAGAAGCCTGTAATTTTGTGGGGTCAATGGTGCATAGTAAATATGTTCATTGTGGCCTCACCAATTCACGTGTTTTCATTGGCCGAGCGGACCTTCTTTTGAGTCTGCTCGACGGACCCAAATTTTTTTCCTAAAGCTGAATGGTCTGACCCGGTTCTGGCCTTTATTTGGAGTTCAACTTGATCTTTTGGTAGCGGATTGCAGTGGGACCAACATTTATGAAATTTGTTAGGTTTAGGGTTTACAGAATCTCGGCACATGGCAGCAGTTTATGCTTCTAAATTGTACCGTCTTAACTCTAGAGCGGTTGACCGCGCAAACAGTCAGAAAATTGTAGAAATAGACGGGTGGATTTCTTTGCGTGGAAAATCACAGAAAGAGATGAAAAATCATGTGGCCGGATTGGTGCCGACCGAACTTCCACAATACGGTGCTTCTTTATAGGGCATTTAAAAGAATGTGATGGCGACAGGACACTCCTCATTACAATTTACAGGGGATGTGAGATGGAGGCGTTCGGAGACTGACAAATCACTGCTTGCGAAACTAAGTATTTACTCTTGCCAGCAACAGAGATCGTGCAAGTGTGCTCTGGAGGCTGGGTAGATTTTTGCTTGTGCTTGGCAGATGGGGCAGAGAGAGCTTGATGTTAATCGGCGGGAGCTGAGTGCTAAGTGCACCGTGCACTGGTTGCTTCCTGCGGCAGAAGGAGCGTGCGCGGTGTTGAATGCTCGGAGACGCCAGAAGACAGACGAAGGCGGTGGAATAAGTACAAAGATCTTCGAACGATCTTTGAAGTGCTTGAAGATATTCAAGGGCGGCTTCGAAGATCAGTGAGTTTCCCGGAGGAATTTCTGAGCACGAAGAGGGAGAAGTGGAGGAGAGAAAAATGAAGGTGGCTCTGGGGTCATATATATAGGTCTCAGGGGTGATTATGGTGGTTACGCGGATATTCGCAAACCATAACCACCTCTTTTATTATTTGTACACCAATTTAGTTTACTCCCTGATGCATATGATTTTAATATTTTTGTTACGCGCACATCAGCATTATTTCGACTATTGGCACTCACCCATGATAGGTGGTTATGCCGGTGGTTACACGGATAGTTATCCACAAATCGAACAGTGGAGATCGTGTGTGGACGATCGGATGGCGATGGGGGTCGACGGGCGGGGGCGGGCGGCGGCAAGCCCCCGGGGGCGGGAGGCCGGCCGGGGGACAGGGAGATGGCGGGGGCCTTGCGGCGGCTGGCCTTGCGGAGTCCGGCCGGGCGGTGGCCGCCCAAGCGTCGGGCAGCCGGCCTCATTGAGGCAGGCCGGGCGGAGGCCTCCCGAGCGTCGGGCAGCTGAGCAGTGGTCGGCCTCATGAAGGTCAGTTGGGCATAGGCCGGTCGAGCGACAGCCGCCCGAACGGTGGTCGGCCGAGTGAAGGCCACCTGAGCACCGGGAGGCCGAGTGGAGGCCGGCCACACAGGGGACGGCCGGACGGAGGCCGCCCAAGCGTCAAGCAGCCGAACGGCGGCCGACCTCATGGGGGCCGGCCGGGCGGAGGCTTGGAGCTTACGATTCGGCTTCGAGAAGTTCTGGCCAAACCTTTAAGAATTTGTTCATGATTTTGTGTGGGATCCAAATTGACCTGATTGCAGCCCCAAGCTTTCGGCCGGGACACGATCTTCCACCTCACGTTACTTTTGTTTTAAACTTTATTGCTTTGAAATTTATTTTTAATGTTTTATTTAGCTCCAGGTTAATAATTTTATGATTATGCTTATCTATTTACTTGTGATTGATTATAATATTAGTTAATAATTTATTTGAATTTAAAGATGGTAAAACATAAAAGTCTAAAATGTTTTACCAAAAAATGCTCTTTTTTATATTATAATCAATTATTAATCCTTTTTACAAATTTATATAACTATTTAATAAATTTATTAAGGTGATTGTTATTTGCAGATCGTGTCTGCCAATTCACAGATTTTGCCTATTCACAGGGCTAAAGAAAGCCAAATTTATTATTCATAGATATTTCTATTATTCACATATTAGCAAAGAAAAAAAAAGAATTTTGATCGTCCTCTCTGCCCTCCTCATCATAAGAGAGAGTAACCACTCTAGCTATTTAAATATTCCTAAACAAATCCTAATTATCTAAATTATCCTAAATAAACCGAAATTGCATGAATAGTGAAGAAATCATCTTTTTCAGCTCTCACTTTCTCCGCTCATTCATTATATAAATCACGATCTATGCACGCATTGAAGTTCTCAAAAGATCGTCGGAGATATTTCTTCGTTATCGGGCCCTATTCAGAAGAATGAAGGTATCGACCGATCAAATTTAAAATTGATAAACGAATAAGAATTTATAAAGCCAAATAAAATGAAAAAAAATAGATCTGTCAGTAGTCATTTATGATCGATCAATAAGAATTGTCTTAATTAATAGGGTGGAAAGGTGAGCTTAAAAGACTACATGAAGAACATTTCTCTTATGAAAGGTGAGCTTAAAAGACTACATGAAGAACTTTTCGCTTATTTTGAATCCAGTGTTTTGAGTTCAGTTTTTGGAAGTATGCGAATTCAAAGTTCAAGTAGGATGGATGGTTAGAATTTGACATTTGGGCTACATTCAATGATCGGGATGTGTTGTGGAGGTTACATGGATTTCAAATATACTTCTTTATAAATGGTAATAGATTATTATATGCAGATAATAATATTAAGGGCGTTTATATTGGCAGCCCTTATATGGCTATTGGCAGGTCAAAGATAATAGTAGCCCCAAAAATGACTATTGGCAGCCAGATGGATATTGGCAGCCCAAAAATTAAGCTTTTAAAAGACAATTCTAGAAAAATTGTTAAACATGAAAGTTGTAGATCTGGACGAGATCTACAACTTTTATACTGAACACTTTTTCTAAAAATGTCATATAGTATGTCTTTTTTTAAAAGGCATGGAATCCGGACGGAACTCGCATAATTCTGTCTGAATTCCGTGACTTTTGAAAATAAGCCTTTTATATGGCATTTTTAAAAAAAATGTTCAACATAAAAGTTGTAGATCTCGTCGAGATCTACAACTTTCATGTTGAACACTTTTTCTAAAAATATTATATAGTATATTTTTTTCAAAAGGAGCGTGTTTCACGTTTTGAGCTGCTATTAGCGGTCATATTATGAGTGTTTTTTATTATTTTTTTCAATATAAATGCCCTAAATTAATGCTCCTAGCCTCCTGTATACTAAAAATTCTGCGTTACATGCTTTGACAAAATTACATATTATCCGACAAGGCGGCAACTGAATACTATTTAAAAACAATGTATGTAATACATATTAACCGGGCCTGTGGCCCCAAGCCTTCAGCCTTTTTTGGTGTGCCGGTGATTCTCCGTTGCAGCTCCGACAGGCGGACGGTGGAACGGAGGCCGGATCAAATCTTGCAAGCTAATTAATTAAATTGGTGGTATTAATAACTTTAAAGATATAGTTTTTGTTTGGGGAACTTATTTTCGCCGGTCAAGCGAAATTTAATTAGAGAGTATTGAGAAGTTTAATTAGGGATAATTTTATTGGCAGACCGCATTCAGCTATTGGCAAATCAATTTTAAAAAAAAAATACATTTTTCTCTCCTCACTTATACAACCTATTGGCAGCCCAAACTTATCCACCGCCCATGGAAATCCCACCCAATCGCGATCGCGAAACCCACCTCTGCTCCATTTTGCACGGTGGTGGCGGTCTACAAAGCGATTGACTGGAAGGGCATGGCGAAGTTGATCGTCGTCGACGAGGCTCGAAAGGAGTTTGCCAACCTCTGCCACACCTTTGACGAGGTTAACCAGCAGCTGCAAACCAAATTCAGTCCGGTTTTTTCCTATCCCGGGTCTAGGGTTTCCTTGTTCCTTAAGTTTCGCCAGTGGGTATGATGTCATTTTATTTCTTTTAGCACGAGTTCTCGTGTTTCCATTCACAGTTGCTGAAGTTAGTATAGTGTTATGTCTATTGTATATTTTGCTTCAGGATCGTGGCCTTCATCCAAGGTATTTTATGTGCATTAAGAAAAAAAATATATCGACTATATGATGAAATTATTAAAGACATGTGTGATAAAATAATAGATATTATAAACTGCATATGCAATTCAAAATCTACAGTTCAATTAATATTGAGTAGTATTGAGTAGATTGGATTTTAGTTGTGTTTGGATTGGCCAACTCCAAATTTGATGGAAATTTATGCTTGGGCTGTAAAGGCATTGTTCTACTTCATACATTACAAATTTAATAACTTTGATTCTATACTAAATACAGGATAATTTCTACGTTCAAAATATTGTGAAAAAATGGAACTCTTCTATGCAATATATGTTGCTAATTTTGATTTGTTATTTTGGTTCTATTATTTTTGACTAATTACTCATATGTACTACCTAACATATATATTGTTTTCTATAATTTTTGAAAAAATTATAAGATGTTAATTATTGCAAATTTTATAAACTTAGATATTTTGATTGATTTATTTTTTTAAAAAAAAAGTTTTCTTTTCGTCTGTCATTAATATAATGGTCTATATTTATATTTTTACAATTTGTCCTTAATAATGAAATGTCATTAATATAAATAGATTTGTCAAAAACACTGTCTTTAATTAGTTCAGATATAAACTGTTCACTTAAAACCTTAAACTTCTTATTGATGACGAAGCTCTCAATACCGTGTATTTGACTTGTTAACCTTATTAATTGTGCCATTTGTTAACGCCAGCCCAAGCCATTGGTCGTCCTGCCTGCAATCTAGGCTTTGTTTGGGAAGGTAGTGGCGGTGTAAAGTTCTATTTTTCATCACCATCGTTAGTTTAGTGGTCTGAAAGCTGTTTGGGGCTGTTGAGGCTAACTCAAGACAATTAGTAAACCGGTTTAAATTGGACCGTACTTTTGAGCGGTCGAGCGTGCAAACCGTCACAGAGAAAAGAGACTGCGGGCAAAAAAAGCTTTTTTACGTGAAAATCTCCGAAAATAGGTGAAAAATCACGTGGTTGGATCATTGTTGACCAAACTTCTACTATCAGTTGTTGTTTTACAAGATTTTTGAGAGTATGTGAGTGCAACACGCCGCTCCTCATTACAACTTGTCGGGGAAGATAGACGCGTTCGGAGGGTGACAGGTCACCGCTCACCGAGCTAAGTGTTTGTCTTTGTCTGCGGTGGGGAACACGCGCTCTAGAGACTTAGCGGTCTTCTACTTGTGATCGGAGACTGGAGCGGAGAAAGCTCGTGGTTGACTGGCGGGCGCTAAGTGTTGAGAGCGTTGCGCGCAAGTTATTTGTTGTGGTAGGAGGTGTGCGCACTGAGCGGAACGATCGGGGACGTACGAAGGTGGATGAAGATGGACAAAGGTGGATGAAGGTGGATTAAGATCTTCAAAGAGCAAAGGAGGTTCCCGGTGGAGCTCTCAAGCGCGTAGGAGGAGAAGCGGAGGAGGAGAAAGTTAAAAATAAAGGAGAGGCCTGGGTCCTATTTATCGGCCCATGGGGTGGTTGTGGTGGTTACGATGTTATCTACAAATCATAACCACCATTTCTACTATTTGCAGGTCAATTTACTATAGTTCGAGCAGTGCATTTTTATAATAATTTTTACTACGCGCAAATCGATATAATTTCAGATATTTGCACCCACCTATAGTTGGTGGTTATGTTGGTGGTTACGTTAGTGATTACCTATACATCACATGATGGGAATCATGTGAGGACGATAAAACGACGAAGGATTGGCCGATGGCGGAGAGAGGGACGGCATGTAGCGGCGATCCCCTGGTGGCGGGAGGTCGTCTGGGGAGAAGTGAGTGGCGGACGGTCTCGGGCAAGCTGGTCATGACGCCGACCGGCCATGCCTGGTTGTTGCGGGAGCGCGGTTGCGAGGCACGGCCCTGTCGGCCGCGATGTTGGTCGCGGGTGCGCCGACCGAGGAGGCGGGCCATGGCAGCGCTTGCTCGGAAGGTCGGTCGCAGGAGTGCCGGCCGGGGGGACCAGCGGCGAAGTCGGGAGCGCCGGCTGGGGGGATAGGCCGTGAATCAGGGCGCGTCGACAGGGGTGGGACCGGCCGCGTATTTCACCCGGGCGCGCGTCTTTCACCCAAGCACGCATTTTGCCGCCCGGGCACTCTTTTTGTCCTCCGAGCGCCCGTTTTTTGCCTGAACGAGCGTTTTTTGTCTGGGCACGTGTATTTCGCCCGGGCACCCTTTTTCGCTCGAGCGCGCGTTGTTCGCTTGTGCACTTGTTTTTCGCCCGGACGGGCGTATTGTCGCGCGGGCGCGTGTATTGTCGTTCGGGCAGCCGTTTTTCTCCCGGGCGCCTGTTTTTCGCCCGAACGCCCATTTTCCCCCGGGCGCCCGTTTCCCCCACGTGCTCGTTTTCCCTTGGTCCCCGATTTGGCACCCCGGCCCCGATTTGACACCCGGGCGTGCGTTTTTTTCCGGACATGCATTGTCTCCCCAACGCTCGTTTTTTCGCCCGGGCGCGCTTTGTTCGTCACGACTAGCATTTTTTCACCCATGAACGTATTTTTCTTCTGGGCATGTGAACTTTCGCCCGACCGCGCATATTTTCTTTTAGGCGCTCATTTTTTGCCTAAACGCAAGCATTTTCTCCCTGGAGCACATTTTGCGACGGGATGCGTGTTTGGCGCTCGGGCACTAGTTTTTTGCCTCGACGCACTATTTGCGCCCGCGAGCGTGTTTTTTGGCTGGGCACACATTTTGTGCACGGGCACGATTTTTTATGTCAGGACACACTTTTTTATTATATGTGAAAAAAGATCAACTTATTCATAGTATTTTTTTTCAATTGTTAGATTAAATTTTAGTTAACAAAGGAATAAAATAATTAATTAATTTCACAATATTCATTAATATTGTCTATCATTATCATACGGACATTGGAATTGAAATTAGATCAATTCCAATTCTCAATATCGAATCTAAATATTGAATTTCAATATCAAATTTCAATTCCATCTAAACGAACAAATCTTATCAAATTTGAATCCGATTTGAATTTGGTCCAGAACCAAACAAATTCAAATTATAACATTTATGGCTATCTTTACGTACCGGAGGTGAGAATCAATGTGGTTCACTGTGATTTAGAGAGGCAAGAAAAAAAACTGTACAAATATACCCCTTAATAAAGGAGACAAAAATCCTAAGACTATAGTTTATTTCATAGATGTACACAAGTTTACACCTTAGATTTAATACAACAATTATATTAATGATGATAACTAAATAACAGACAAAATTAGCTGACTAGATGAGTCACTCATCAACCATTTCATTGTTAATATCCATAGTATTAATAACTATGACTATGAGTGCATTAGTTTTGTCAACCAAAAACATTATAATTATAATTACTATTATTATTATTATGCATTCCCTCGGAGATTCAAATTGCTAGCTATGCCTTAATTAAAATGAAAGTATTATAAGCCAGCATCAACATCATCATATTATGGTAGATATTGCACGGACGGTTCATAACCATCGCGTTTATGACCGCCGCCGCGTCAAACAGACTCATAATCTCGTACTGAAATTGATGCTTATTCAGTTGTGATCAGCTAGAATATTTCATGATTGATAACTATTTATGTTTGTAAGTGAATAGATCTGGCTCAGTAACAAGCGTAATATGAGAAATCATGACCCCTCAAAACCGTTTCATTTTTCCCGGATCCATGTAGATATGTACGGCGCGCTAGAAATAAGGATACATTTCATTTTTCGTGTTCTCGACAAACATCTTTAAAAAGAAACTGGTTTTAGAAGTCTTCGTCCGTGTTGGTTTGTCACTACTCTAAGCTTCACTTATGCACTAAAATCCCACAGAACCCTAGACCACATTGATTGAGACAAGGTTAGCACTGCGGCGGCAGTCATGAATGCGGTGGTTACGAATTATTTTTTGTGCACCCCCGACTGCACCTAAGAAACTTCATTCACTTTTATGCTTTTTTGTGTGTCTTGATAGTGGTCATAATCGTCGTCTCAATCAATGTAGTTACAATCCAGGTGACCGAACGGAACGTCTTTCGTCAACTCAAGATTCAGCCGGACGCAATTGTGGAAGTTGCTCGAAGCATCCGGATGAGGATCAAAGTCGAATCCCCTACCCGTTGCCCCTATGCGGGTATAAATAGGCAAACCCAAAGAGTTTCTACGGGTATCGGATCTACACGTGTCCGAACTGACCCGTTATGCCTCAGAACCCGTTATTCGTCCAAATATACATTAACAATCTCCTCCTATATTTGTGACAAATAACGTGTACGTTTCGGAGTGCAGAAAGTGGAGAATATCAAAATAAATTTCCGACTTTACACATTACATAAGAGTTAGTACAGTTTTAAAGAAAAACACAAACATGAGTTTTAAAACAATAACATAATACATCATAAAAATATAAATGTGCTACTCCATATCAAATAAGTCTGGAAAACAAAAAATGACTATAGATAAACGTGTAATAATTCTACTCAGAGAGTAGATCATCATCATCTATGTCAAAATCCAATTTCTCTCCTCCATCTTCACCAGTGCCTACAAGGAATTTCATGAGTCAGACTCTATGAATTCATAAACATATGCAGTGACGTATCAAAGTAAACTAGCTCTACCTAAATGAGCTTAGCACTTTAGCAGTAGTGAAGTAACACTGTCAGCATCTCTATCCAGTCTAGCTAGAACCAGTCAAGTTTTGATTTTAATAAATCAAATGTTGTTATCTTGCGCATTAGTGGCCACTATGTACCTCATCATATGATTTAGCACACCGTCATTTGCAACATTATCAAATGTGGAATAATGTGTTATGATCACTAAAGTTAGATTAACACATACAACGACTTTCTATTCTCAGTTGAATAATTCTCAAATCAGCTTACAACGGGAAAGATGTTAAGTCATTAGGTGTGGAATGACTAGCATCTAACCATCTTGTGTTTTCATCAAGAAATTATTTGAGGTTTTCAGTATGTTATTAGATGCTTGAATGTTGCGACTATAGGTTCTTGCTATGAAAATATAAACATAGGAGGAAGTTTCATATTTCTATGAACTTTAATCTCATCTCCTCCGATGTTTTAATGGTGAGAACTCTATTTAAGCCATTTGTTAAGGCGTCTGAAACATTATCTTTTGACCTCACATCAACGAGATTCACAATCCCTTGACTCGTAAGGGAGGTCAACCAGACTTGTTTCATCCGTAGTTGCCTTCTTTTTCTATTGAACAAAGTATTCGTAGCAATCGTTTTAGTAGTCTGATTGTCGCAGTAAACTGCAACAGAACTCAACTTCAGGCTTGACAGTGGAATGTCCATCACCAAATCTCTTATCCACTCTGCTTCTTCTTCTGCTGAAGCTATAGCGTAGAGTTCGGATTCCATAGAAGACAATACAATACATGATTGCCTCTTGGACTTCCAGGCTACAGCTGCTCCTCCTAGTGTGAATATAAATCCACTAGTGGACTTGCTGTCATTTAATTCTGAGCACCATGATGCATCAGAATATCCTTCCAAAACTGGAGGATGACCATGGTAACATAAAGCATACTTTTGGGTGTGCTTTAGGTATCGCATCAGCCTATCGAGGGAATCTCAATGGTCTTGGCTAGGATTATTAGTGAATCTGCTTAACATGCCGACCGTAAAGGCTATGTCAGGTCTTGTGCATACCATAACATATATGAGACTACCAATCAGTTTAGCATAATCTGACTGTCTAACTGCAGCTCCATCATTGGGCTTCAAGCGATTATTGTAATCGTAAGGTGTCTCCACTGCTTTACGTTCATTGTATCCCTACGTGTCCAACAAGGACTTTATGTAGTGGCTTTGACTTAGGAAAATGTCATTTTTCCCAAAGCTCACTTGCATGCCTAGTGTAGTCTCAGCTATACCTAGGTCTTTAATGTTAAACGTCTGCATTAGTTCTGACTTAACGTCATCCACCATGGATTGATCAGAACCAAGAATCAGCATATCATCCACATACAAGCATATTATAGCGACATTGTTCGATCTATGACGTATGTAAAGATATTTGTCCGAGAGACTCGACATGAATCTCATGTTCCTTACACTATAGTCAAACTTCTCATGCCATAATTTTGGTGCTTGTTTTAGTCCGTATAGCGACTTGATTAACTTACAGACCTTACTTTCGTGACCGTGTACTATGAAACCTTCAGGTTGGCTCATGTATATCTCTTCGGTCAGATCTCCGTTCAAAAATGCAGTCCTAATATCCATTTGATGAACAATAAAGTTCTCAATAGACGCAATAGCAAGGAGTATCCTAATGGTTGCTAAGTGACACACTGGTGAATATACATCAAAGTAATCCACCCCACTAACTTGTGTGAAACTTTTAGCCACCAGGCGCGCTTTATACTTAGCTACACTACCATCAGGATTGAGCTTCTTTTTCAGAACTCACTTACACCCTATAGTTTTAGCCCCTTTTGGCTTATCAACCAACGTCCAGGTGTTGTTCTGAAGTAAAGAGTTCATCTCTTCATCAATGGCCTCTTTCTATAGTAGGGAATCCCTTGATATCATCGCGTCCTTATAGGTGGATGGATCAGCCTCAACGTGGTAAGTGACAAAATCACTACCGAAGGTTCTGGGAGTTCTCTCTCTCATCGAAGTCCGTCTAGACTCTAGGACATTATTGTCTACCGGGACTGAATAGGAGGTGCTCGATACTGATTTAGGTTCTTCTTCAGTAATAGTTACTTGCATACCTGGGATGGTCAGGTTATTATCCTTAAGGAACTTATCCTCAAAGAACACAGCATACCTAGATTCAATAATTATATTATTAGACAGGTCTAAGAATCTATCTGCAGCACTATCTTCAGCACAACCTAAGTAGACACACGTGTTGGTCCTAGGTCCAAGTTTAGACTGTCTAGGGTCAGAGACCCTGACATAGGCTATGCAGCCCCAGGTCTTAAGTTTAGTCAATGTCGGGGGTCTCTTAAACCAAAGCTCATAGGGTGTGACGTTTAACTTAGCATGAGGGACTTTGTTCAGAATGTTGTTTGCAGTTAAAACTGCTTCTTCCCAATAGGAAGTAGGCATGCCAGCAGTGAGCAACATATAGTTCAACATCTCTGTTAACGTTCTATTTTTTCGCTCGGCTATACCATTCGATTGGGGTGAGTAAGGAGCAGTGGTTTCTGCTATGATCCCTTGAGAGGCAAGGAAACCTCGAAACTCACTGGACATGTATTCTCCTTCTCTATCACTTCTAAACCTTTTTATTCTCATGTCTAGTTGATTTTCTACCCTGGTTTTGAAAAGACAAAACTTTTCAAACGCTTTATCTTTAGTTTTAAGAAGATAGATGTGACAGAACCTAGAGCAGTCATCTATAAACGTGATCATATACTTCCTTCCTCCTCTGGTGACAAAACTTTTAAAGTCACATATATCGGAATGTATAAGCTTTAGGGGTGTTGTGCTCCTAGTAACCGCACTAAAAGGTTTCCTAGTGATCTTGGTCTGAGCACACACATCACATTTCTCAGGCTGTGACTTAGTGTCTAATGTGATCTGGTGAGTTCTAGCTATTTGGAACATTTTCCTATAGTTTACGTGTCCTAGTCTTAGGGCTAACTAAGTTTGTTTGAACTCGTTGAACTACTTCGTTTGCTAGACTTAGTCGGTACATCCTATTTTGGGCGTATGCACATCCAAAATAGTAGGAGTTAACTGACAGTGTTACTCTACCGCTACAAAAAGTAAATTACATACCAGCATCACATAAAAGACTAATAGACACTAAGTTAGCAGCTAATGCAGGAATAAATTTGACGTTCTTTAAAATTAAAGACTTACCTGAGGATAGCAGTAAGGTTGCGTTCCTCACCTTCAGTACGTCAGCTGTGTCGCCATTGGCCACCGTCACATACTTTTTCACAGTAGTGAGACCTGTCATAAGAGCAGAATTGTTGCAAACGTGGTACGTCGCCCCCGAATCCAAGTACCACTCCGTGCTGGCCGTAACGTTTCCGACCATTGTAACAAAGTCGGAAGGCTCAGCTTGGCTAACCATATTGGCTTGGTTGTCATCCTGTGGTGCTTTGGTTCTTTCCCTTTTAGGGAGTCTGCAATCAGATGCGTTGTGTCCCCACTTGTTGCCGTTAAAACACTTGCCCTTGAATTTTTTATTGCGTTTGTTAGGGCCTGCAACTTGGGAGCTACCATGAGAGGGTTTGGTCCTCTTAGGGTTCGACACACGTTTAGAACTAAGAAGCATGTTAGCTGCAGCCTTCTGCTTGCTAACAGTTTCTAAAGAGTGTCGAGTCCTATTTTCATCCTCAATGCGAATAAATCGCTTGAGGTCAGTAAGACCGACCTGCATCTTCTTGTGGTACATTTCAGTTTTAAAGTTGTACCATGTAGAGGGCAGTTTAAAAATAATCGTGCCAGCAACAAAACTGTCTGGCAGAGAAATGTTCTCACTATGTAAAGAATCTACTAAAGCTTCAAAATCCGATACCTGAGGGAGAATCGTCTTCTTCTCGTCGAACATGAAGGAGTGGAATTTGTCCACCATGTGTACCTTGGACAGATCCTCCTCTTGCCTGAAGTGCTCCTCCAGTACCTCCCAGATTTCTTTGGCGGTCTTCATTTTGATGTACGTCTTCGCCAGGCTGGAGGACAAGCAGTTCAGAAGGTAGTCGCGGTAGAAGTCCTCATCAGCAATCTACTGGGCTTCATCATCAGTCCCCATAACGTCAGCACGATCAGACTGAACTGTGTAGAACACGTTCAGGTACTTCATCCCAAATTGCGTATTCAGTTTCCAGTCGTTGAACTCAGTCGTCGTGAACTTCTCCAATTTGATCATCGGAACTGGAGACGAGAAACTATTCCCCTTCATCATTTTGTATTGCCTCTTTGATCTTCAGTCGAGCAGAAAATTCAGCCCACTATTAGACCCAAACAGTAGCCGAAATCCTCACTTGGAGAAGCGTTGGTGTCAACTAGTAAGGGCCTGATCTGAATGAGTCTTCAAGTGGAAATCTATTTGAGTTTTCCAATAAGACCAGCAAAAGAGGAATTTGGATCTTCTATAGTTGGAGATGAATTAGCACTGAAAGAAGAAAATTTCCATCACTAAGATCTGAACTCCAGATCTTTTCCCAGATCTAAAAAAAATTGATATGTCCTCCTACAGCGGGTGAAATCTGTGAGGCATAAGATGATTTTCAGTGAGCTTTCTTTGCCAGCAATGGAGAATTCGATCTGAGCGTGGGTGGTTTTCGAGGAGGAAGATAAGGGTCGTGCTATGACGGCTGTTCCACGAGAGAAGCACGGCGAGACACTGCTTCCCGATCGAAAACAGTGACGGGTTCCGCCTCCCGTTCTTTTCCAGCGGCGGCTAGGTTTCCTCCCCTGATTCCAGGCGGAGGCGTACCGATTCAGAAAACCTAGAGCGCCGGGAGAGACAGAAATTTGGATCGGGATTCTTCTTCCCAATCGATCGATCGATCAGCGTTAACTCCTTCCCGAACCCAGCGACAGAGACGACGTGAAAAACTTTGCGAACGAGCGCCGGCGGGTTCTCATTTTCCTGTTTGTCGCTGCAGCGGTTACGGGAGCGACAGGGGGAGAGACGGTTCCGGGTTACGGGATGCACGAGCAACTGGGGGCAAAACTTCGAGAATGTGGAAGTTGCTCGAAGCATCCGGATGAGGATCAAAGTGGAATCCCCTACCCGTTGCCCCTAGGCGGGTATAAATAGGCAAACCCAAGGAGTTTCTACGGGTATCGGATCTACACGTGTCTGAACTGACCCGTTATGCCTCCGAACCCGTTATTCGTCCAAATATACATTAACAGCAATTACAACGCGTCCCTTCAAAAAATTATAAAAAGTCTCCGGCTTTCATTTGAGGACAAACAAGTTGGGAGACTGAAGAGAGCTTTGAGGTTTTTCGACGAGTACGTGAGACTTGGATCATTTCCCTTTCTAATTTGATCTTGTGCACGCAGCAGTGGGCGCAGGAAAGCACTCAAAGGAACGCACTTGTGGAGACTCCGGCGAACGCTCTTTCAAGGCAACGTGGACTTGGCTACATTTTTTGTTTTTTATACTTAAAACTTGTAATAGAGAGTCAAAATGTCACCATCCTAGCATGGCGGATCTAGAGGGGGGCCCAAGGACACCCCCCCCCCCCAATTATTTTTTGGAATTCTCCCGATCGCTGTTGCTCGGCGGCTCCCGATCACTGCTGCTCCAGAGTCCTCCTCCTCAGGTTCGATTTCTTCTTCTTCTTCTAAATCCCTGTCAAAATCTCGATCGATGCTGCTCCCGAGTCCTCGATGTTGCTCCCGTGTCCGCCTATTGTAAAACTTCTTCTTCTTCTTTTAAATCCCTGTCAAAATCCTCTCTATCAAAATCCTGATGCTGCTCCCGAGTCTTCGATACTGCTCCCGAGTCCGTCGATGCTTGCTCCCGAGTCCGCCTCTTGTAAAACTTCTTCTTCTTCTTAAACTGATCTTATGGGATAATTTTGCCTTGCCTGAATCATATTTCATATGCATCTCCAAGCATTTCACGATGTAGAAAGTAGCGAATAAGAAAGAACAAATGGATAGACTTTTGAATAATTGAAATTTTATTATCCAAAAAAGATATCATTTACAAAGGTATGACCTCCCTTATATAGAATGGAGGAGATATGAGAGAGTATAAACAAACAATGTGGGACTAAACATTTACAGGGCAGAGCGGCTAGAAATAAAGGAGGCCGCACAGGCCGCGCGGTTAGTCAGATGGGTTAACCGCACGGCACCTCCAGCAGGATAAGAACAGGCCGCACTGAGAGTCCGATAGACCGTCTGGTCTCCAAGCACCAGAGGAGACCGCTAGACCGCTCGGTCAACAAACTGCCAGACAAGACCGCAAGGCCGCCCGGTCTAATACTTCAACACTCCCCCTCAAGCTGGAGCATAGATATCAATCATGCCCAGCTTGTCACAAATGTGGAAGAAGGAAGTAGAGACTGGCTTGGTGAAAATATCTGCCAATTCCCTGTCAGAGGTTACAAATGGAGTACAAATCTGTTTCTTCAAAATCTCTTTCCGAATGAAGTGACAGTCAACCTCTATATGCTTTGTTCTCTCATGGAAGACCGGATTTCTGGATATGTACATAGCGGCCTTGTTGTCACAGAACATAGGGAGAGGACAGTCATATACCTCGCCCAGGTCAAGCGTGAGAGCCCGCAACCACTTTAACTCACACGTGGTTGACGCCATACTCCGGTATTCGGCTTCTGCACTGGATCTCGAGACAACAGACTGTTTCTTGCTCTTCCAACTCACGAGATTACCTCCAACAAAGGTACAAAAACCTAATGTGGACTTACGATCGCCTTTGTCATCCGCGTAACTTGAATCTGAGTAGGCCTCAACCCTCAGATGACCATTCTTCTGAAAGAGTAACCCTTTGTCTGGTGCTGCTTTGATATACTCTAAAATCTTCAGGGCAGACTGAAGATGGCACTCTCTGGGAGCTTGCATAAACTGACTGACCTTGCCTACAGCATAGGCGATGTCGGGTCTAGTCACCGTGAGATAGATGAGTTTGCCTACCAAACGTCTGTACCTTGTGACATCAGATAGAAGAGGCGAGTCATCTGTCCACGTTTTGTCTTCTCCAATAGCCATGGGAAACCGAGCCGGTTTAGCACCTGTCAATCCTGCTTCTTGTAGAAGATCAAGGGCATACTTCCGTTGGGAGAGAACCAACGAGTCAGGTTTCCGAGAAATTTCTATCCCCAAAAAGTATTTCGGGGAGCTCATATCCTTCGTGATCAAGTGCTGACGGAGATGCTTCTTCGTCAAGTCCACCCCATCTCGGTCATCTCCAGTAAGAAAAATATCATCCACATATACTGCCAAAACCACCAGTCCCGAGGCCGTTTTGCGAACGAATAAGGAGTGATCAGCTGAACTCCTTCTAAAGCCGATGGTAGCCACAATACCACTGAATTTGTCGAACCATGCCCGAGGGCTCTGCTTTAGGCCATAAATGGCCTTCTTCAAATGACATATGCGTGTCTCCCCCTGAGCAACATACCCAGGAGGTTGCTTCATATAGACGTCCTCCTGAAGATCGTCATAGAGAAAGGCATTCTTCACATCAAGCTGGGAAACAGCCCAATCCCGGTTAACAGCCACAGAAAGGAGAACCCGGATGATGCTGAGACGAGCAACCGGAGAAAAGGTATCAAAGTAATCAATGTCGTACATCTGAGTGAAGCCCTTGGCCACCAGCCGGGCCTTGTAGCGATCCACAGTGCCGTCGGGGCGAAATTTCACAACGAAGACCCAGCGACAGCTAACCACATCAGTGCCCACGGGAGGAGGAACAAGGGTCCAGGTACCCCGTTCAGTAAGAGTAGCCATCTCCTCATCCATGGCAGACTTCCAATGAGGGAGAGCAAAAGCCTCCTGGTAGGTGCGGGGAGTAGAAGTAGCAGAGATAGTCAAGGCAAAACACATGTGAGAAGAAGAAAGCCGATCATAGGAAACAACTGCCGCAAGCGGGTGTTGAGTACACGCCCGCACCCCTTTGCGAAGAGCAATGGGAAGATCCAGGTCGACGGGAGCGTCAGCGACCGGAGCATCCGTGGCGGAGAAGGCTGGCCCGGGACTAGAGAAAGACGGCGGTGGAGAGGAGGGTGGAGGGGTGGGTGGGGAGACGGACTGGGAAGGAGTCGGTGGAGGAGGAGACGGAGGTGAGAAAGCGTCGAGAGGCGTGGAAGGAACGGAGATATCAGAAGGAAGAGAAGAGGTAGGAGAGAAATAGGAAGCATTCTCGAAAAAAGTCACATCTGCGGAGACAAACTGCTTGCGGAGAAGGGGGTCAAAGCAGCAATAGCCTTTTTGAGTGCTAGAGTACCCCAAAAAGACACACTTGGTGGAACGGGGGGAAAGCTTGTCGCGGGTAGCAGATGGAGCGTGAACAAAGGTCGTACAGCCAAAGACACGGAGAGGAAGAGGAAAAGGTTCCTTGTGGGGGTAGAGAATGGAGAAGGGGGTCTGGCCGTGGAGAACTGTGGAGGGAAGGCGATTGATGAGATAGCAGGCGAGGAGCACAACGTAGCCCCAGTAGGAGCGAGGGACGTGCATATACGTCATGAGAGTACGAGCAACATCAAGCAGGTGACAGTTTTTACGCTTCGCCACCCCATTCTGCTGGGAGGTGTAAACACAAGTCGTTTGATGAAGCAGGCCATGTTGGTGAAAGAAAGAGGAGAACTCATGATTCAGATATTCCTCGACATTATCAGAACGTAAAACTTTAATAGAAAGAGCAAATTGAGTCTGAATCATAAAATAAAATGGTTGCCAAACAGAAAAGAGTTCAGAGCGATCTTTTAACAGATACACCCAGGTACAGCGTGAAAAATCATCTGTAAAAGTGACAAAATAGGAACTGCCCCGACCAACAGTGAGGGTAGGAGCAGGACCCCATACATTAGAATGAATAAGATCAAACGGGCGAGAGGAGCCACGGCCTTGCTTCGGTGGGAAGGAGGAGCGATGATGTTTGCCAAGCTGACACGCATCACAGTTGAACGGAGAACTGGTAGGAGGTAAGTGGGGCAGAAGCTGGCGAAGAATCCGAGGAGGAGGATGTCCAAGGCGAAGATGCCATTGAAGGAGATCTGTGGAGGAGGAGTAGGCGGACAGCGCAGAAACATCGTCGAGGAAGTAGAGGCCGCCGCTCTCAGTCCCAGTAGCAATCGTCCGCTGGGTCCTCGGGTCCTGAAAAGAACAAGTAGTGGGAGTGAATAAGACGGAGCACTGAAGTTGCCGGCATAAAGTAGTAACTGATAACAAATTGCACGGGAACTTCGGGACATAGAGGGTGTCCTCCAAGCAAAGTGAGGGGGTGAGTTGAACCATGCCCGTCTCATGAATCGGGGACGGGGAGCCATCCGCCACACGAACCGGGGGTAAGCGGTCATGTGTCTCAAGACGGGAGAAGCAATGAGGGTTGTCAGTCATATGATTTATAGCACCGGAGTCAATCAGTCATTTACCTTGGGTAACGACATGGGCACTACCTGACGTCGTGGCCACAGAGGCAGACGGCCGAGAAGAAGCGGAGGCCGAAGAAGGAGCATCACCGGAAGGGCGAAGATGAGGATGTTTCTGCCAGCAGCGGTCAACAGAGTGGCTGATACGACCACAGTGAGAGCAGAGGAACCGGGATGAACCCCGTCCGCCGGAGTGGCCGCGGCCACTAGGTCCCCCCCTCTGAGCTTGGTGAGCAAAGGAGTCCTAGGAAGGGGGGAGGCCAACAGAGGCCGCTGGAGCAGCGAAGTAACAGCGGCAATGCGAGCCGCAGTGGCATCCAAAGTAGGAGATTCCGCCTCACCCAAGATCTGCTGGCGGATCAGATCATAAGAATTGGGAAGACGAAGAAGATAACAAACAACCAGGAGTTCCTGGAAGTGTTTGTGCTGTTCGGCCAAGTCCGCGGAGAAGGGGCGATTCTGGAGGATTTCAGCACCAAGAGCCTGAACCTGCTGATAAGCCGCAGCAGGAGACATGGAAGGGGGGGCGAAGAGGTCCGCATAGAGAGTATAAATGCGGGACGTCTGGCCCCCCTTCGAATAGAGAGCAGCGAGGTGAAGCCAGGAGGCCTTGACCGTCTCATCATGGCGAATGACGGGAAGGCACTCATCAGAAAGGCTGTTGGCCAGCCAGGTGCGGACAAGAGCATCACTCGCATCCCAGTTATCAAACTCAAGAGAGGTACGAGGAGGAGGGTCATCGGTGAGGTGATGACGCTTGCGTTGAGAGCGAATGAGAAAAGTGAAAGAAACGCTCTAATCGGGATAGTTGGAGCCAACAAGCTTAGAAAGGGTGTCAAGGTTGCCCGAAGGAGGAGGTGGAGAAGGAGCTGTAGGAGTAGTGGTGAGACCGGAAGTAATCATAGAACACAGAAAGAAACCGCAGCGGATAGAAAAGGAAGAAGCCGCGCGAACACAAGCGGCTAGAAAGCAGTCAAAGGCACAGCGGGGAAGAGGTCGCGCGGACTGAAAAGGCCGAGCGAACAGAAGAGAAGAGGATGCAAGAAGCAGCGACTACAATAAGTCGCAGGCCAGGCGAACAAAAACAGGTCGCAACGACTAGGAAGTCGGAGAGGCAAGAAAGAACCAGGAGCGCGGCGACAACGAAACAGGTAGCGGCGAAGAAGAGCAGCAGGAGAAGAGAAACAAGGATAAGCAAGCCGCGCGAATAGGGCAGCGGACAGAAACAAGTCGCGCGAACAGGGCAGCGGACAGAAGAGAAGGCAAGCCGCGAGACAGGTCGCGGGAAGCGGAAAACAAGCCGCGAGAATCAGCAAGCGCACACAATCAGGAGGAAACGACCATGTCCTCTGATACCATGTAGAAAGTAGCGAATAAGAAAGAACAAACGGATAGACTTTTGAATAATTGAAATTTTATTATCCAAAAAAGATATCATTTACAAAAGTATGACCTCCCTTATATAGAATGGAGGAGATATGAGAGAGTATAAACAAATAATGTGGGACTAAACATTTACAGGGCAGAGCGGCTAGAAATAAAGGAGACCGCACAGGCCGCGCGGTTAGTCAGATGGGTTAACCGCACGGCACCTCCAGCAGGATAAGAACAGGCCGCACTGAGAGTCCGATAGACCGCCCGGTCTCCAAGCACCAGAGGAGACCGCCAGACCGCTCGGTCAACAAACCGCCAGACAAGACCGCAAGGCCGCCCGGTCTAATACTTCAACACACGAGAAGACGGATTTCATTATCTCGACAAATCTGAAATTTAGTCGAGAAGGCATGAAATCAAAATTCGATGGCAGAAAGTTCGAATGGATTCAACATGTTAATTATTGTCTTCAAATTATGTCATAAATGACGGTTGATAGATAGGTCTTCAATTTACTTATGTCATAAATGATGGTTGATATATAGGTCTTCAATTTACTATGCTAGTAAACCTTAAGCTCTTCTAGAAAGGTGTCAATATTTAGATCAGTAACAAGATTTGTTTGCTTAGCTATTCTTGTATCAATATTTAGATCAGTAGCAAGTAAACCTTAAGTACATGAACTGATTTTCTGGTCAGGACGAAGCACTGATTTTGCTAGTATGGGTGCTTATTTGAGTTGAGGACCAGAGGTATACATTGATTCTGCTAGTATGGGTGCTTATTTGAGCTGAGAAACAGAGGTGTACCTTTTGTTTCTCTCTATTCATCTTATTTATGTTTATATGAATGTTTGTAGGGATGATTTGAGGTATTTAGAGGATCAAGCGGAGCAAATAGTACTCTGCAATGAAAATTTTTTCAATTGTTGTTTTTCAATTGATGTAGCATAAAACTTAAATATGGACGGCCAGAAGAAAAAAATCTATTTTTATCGCATCCATATTTCAGAAAAAGTTAAAATCTCAAGAGTCTTCTTCAACTTGTACAACTCTAATTTAAGAACGTGAGAATGAACAAAATGAGGAGTTTCCCCGTCCTCATCCATTGAGACTGAGAATGTATTTTCTTCAATATCACCACAAATTCAAGATATTGTAATAGAGTTTGCATTTGATGTGGAGTTGCTTTCACATGATCTGAGAAAGAGAAGAAGTATTTTCACATATCCCTTATATGAACAAGAGGAAGTGAGGAAAAAATATATTCTAAGAGATCCATGTCAGCCAAAATGTCATTCTTTTCCGCCAAGAAAAATGGGAGAATGGTATCGTCAGTTTGTACTGAGGAAAAAATATATTGATGAAGAGGTTGGTAGGTTTGTTTTGAAAAATGCACCGGGAAACAATTAATTGACCGCTCTTTCAATTCAAAAAGATATAATCAATGTCTGCGCTAAAGAAACCACCAAAATTATAATTCAAGAGCTTGGTGGTGATTACTTTTCAATTCTATCCGATAAATTCAGTGACGTGTCACACAAAGAACAACTTGCTCTTTGTCTGTGTTACATTGATAGAAATTGATCAATAATAGAGCTATTTATTGGTATTGCGCATGTTTCTGAGACTACTGCAATATCAATCAAAGTTGAAATTGAATCTTTACTAATTGTTCATTCATTAAATTTATCTAAAATCTGTGAACAAGGATATGATGGTGTCAGTAACATGAGTGGTGAGATAAATAGATTTAGAAATTTAATTTTGAGGGAAAATCTGAGTGCATATTACATTCATTATTTTGTTCATCAACTTCAGTTAACACAATTGCAGTCGCTAAGATAAATGATGATTGTCATTGGTTTTTTAAAGCAATTGCAACTTTATTAAATGTGATTGGTATTTTCTGCAAATGAAATGAAATGCTTAGAGAAAACCAAGTTCAAAAGGTGGCTAAGGCACTAGAAGATGGTGAACTCAAAACTGGATCAGGTTTAAATCAGGAGCTTCGTTTGAGTCGGCCTGGAGATACTCGTTGGGGATCACATCACAAAACGCTAGTGCATATCATTTCATTATATCCTGATATGATTGCTACACTTGTGAAGATTGAGAAGAGTAAAGCAAATGATCGGGTGAAGACACAATGTGTTTTGTTCGCATTAGAATCATTTGATTTTATTTTAATGGTTCATGTGATCGTCACTATATTTGGGTATACACATGAATTAAATCTCGCTTTGCAAATAAAGGATCAAGATATTGTAAATGCAATGTCTTTTGTTAGTTTGACAAAAAAACAGCTTCAAACTTTGAGAGATGATGTATGGGGCACTCTTTAAAAAAAAATTAATTTTTTGTGGCAAACATTGTATTCATATTCCCAATATGTATGATCGGTATATTTCTCGTGAAAGATCAAGAAAGTTTGTTGAAAACTACGCAAATTTGCATCATTATCGGGTTGAAGTTTCTTAAAGGTTGTCGATCAACAGCTTCAAGAGTTAAATAATCGGTTTGATGAGATGAGTATATAGTTGCTTCAATGTATGACTTGTTTGAATCCCGCTAGCTCATTTGGTTGTTTTGAAAAAGAAAAATTGACTCAAATTCCTGAATCCGTCGCTGCTTCCTAGAAACTCAAATACTTGTAAATAAATGAATAATAGTGAATTTTGACTCAGCACAAATCCACACACGTGATTGTTCACCGCTTTCAAATTTGAAATTAAGGTGGTCTAATTATCCGCACTTGAGAAAAACCGGACAATTCCGCAATTTTGACATAATTTTTAAAAATTATTTTAATAATTTCATTTAAATACCTCCAAATTCCACCGTCATCATAATATTATTTTGCACATGCATTATAGTCACCTCAATGAAGAAATATTATATTGTATTCTATGTAATTAGTGAAGGATATTTTAGTAATTTACTCTTTTTTGTTAAGAGTGATTGCCTATAAATGTAAATCCTGTTTACTAGATTGTTTATGTATATTTCAAACTCTGTTTTGAATAAAGCAAAAGGGACTTCCTGTTTTTTCTTTTTCCAAACTCAATAATATTAACGATTTAATTACGAAATAATAAAAAATTATTTACTCGTTATCTTTTAAGTCAAAACCATGCATTGAAAAAATAAAAATAAAAATGACTCCACAAATGCACGATGCATGTCATCATTGTCATGTGTTAACTCCCCGCTCCAACCACAAACACCGAACGACCCCAAAAATGTTGGGCACACCAAACGCGGGCCACACATTTTTTTTATTAAATAATATTTTTTATCATAATAATTCTCCTAGAAGAAAATTTGATAGTGGTAGCTAACCTGTTTCACATTCCTTCTCCATGCCCTCCCATCAGCCACACCTAAAGCATTTAACAATAAATAAAATTATAATAAAGTTTTAAAAAAATACAAATATCAAACACCACTAGAATGCAAACTTAAGCCTTACTCAAAATACGAGAATAATCAGATACACGTGATCGCACCCAAATGATTAAATTGATCATTTGGGTGAGCTGAAGTAGAAACTACGCGATCACTTGGGCGGGCCATAGTAACGTGCGAGGAACGGGCCGGTGACGGGCCCCACCGCCTTAACATACGGGATGATAAAAATCGGTGCCGTCCGATTAAAGGCGGGAAACGATAACAGCTGTTTGATTGGAGGGAGTTACCTTGTCTAGCCTTATCGGTTGGCGGGCTGTGGGGGCTACCGGTAGTACGTACAGCTATCCGCCACCGAGGAGATTCATTGGCGCGAAAATCTACGGTGATTGAGAACCGTCCGATGGGCCGTGGTGAAGGGCGGTTCAAATTTCGAACCAAGGTTGAGGAGCCGAAAGTAACCGTTGCTTTCGGCGGGAAACCCGAAGAAAGACCAAGAAGGCATCCGAGGCACACTTATCAAATCCGGTTTTTTGGCTCGCCTCAAATCCGCCACTTTTTTAAAAAATGAAAAATAAATTATTATTTTTTCTATTTTAGGCCGTAAAATAGCTCCGTGCTGTCCTCTCGTTTTCGGGCCAGTATGCACGTCTGCGCCACAATTTCGCAATTTATGTTTTTTTATTAATTATCGTATTTTTATAAAATATATATATACTACATGGAATTGCTCTCCGTTGCCGGCTATCCGCCGTAAACTGACGCCGTCAGCGGCGCCGTGAAGGTAATGGTAGAAAGCGACGTCGGTAAGATGATAGAGGAGGAGCGGACGGTTATCCTATTTCGGATCGATAGCTGCCACGTCACCAAGTCGAGATTCAGATTCCAAATCCGGAGGGGTGACATTATAGTTTATGAACAGCAAAAACACAAAGCAAGCGGAAGGGGTAACCGCACGGTCCGGTAACTGCATCCACACGAAATTGGTGGAGCGGGAGTAGCGACGAAAGGGCGAGGGCAATTATGTGATTTCATTTATTAACAGGGATTAAAAAGGAAAAGAATAAAGGGTAGGGACAATTCTACCCGACAGGCACATGACAGTCCAGCCCTGTTACAAAGATTCAGATCTTTTTCCCGCCGCAGGGATTTCGTGGCCATGAGAAAATTACCATTTTACCCACACTAATTACCCCCCCCCCCAACCAAGATTAATTAGATTAGTATCGGGAAGGCCATTTATTATTAATTAGATCGAGAGAAATGACAATTTTGGACATGGTTAAAAGATGTTACTCCGGTCAGTGTCAATTATTTAATAAACACACACTAATTCAACCGGCTGTGCATCGTGTCAGGTTTTTACATATTAAATATTGTTCGGACTATCTCTATACTTTGCTCTGTAAATAAAAATAATAATTATTAAAAATATATGAAAAATCAGGTTTCAAACCAAATGGAGGCGGATGGCAGGTGGGTTGGCCGGAGGTCCAACCACTACAGGTCTGGGGAAGTTAGGGCTTCTTTTTTCCTAAATTTGGGATTCGAAAATATTTATGTGGTTTATCCGTTTATGACGCATTACTATTTTTAAATTTGAATGGATTAGATTTTGAATAATATTTTTAGAGAATTAATTTACATTAGATTATTTTAAGAAAATTTTGTCCAATCATTCCAATCAATTAATGACATTAAAATTTAAATGAAAAGGTATTATATAAGTTCTTGATTTTTGATTTTTTAAATTAGTTACAAAATATTGAATTCGTTGAAAAATGTTCCCAATAATTTGAAATATATTTCCAAAATTTTGGAGGTCTGACTGTCTGAGCCGCTTCTTCCTCCTCGAGTCCACGGCCGGCCTTTAGCTTTTGAGCATCAACAGAAGAACTCAAAGCGTCCAAGTGCAGTGTTGTTGGGTGTGGCCAGTCATCCACGTGTTAGATGGGGTGCCTCCCGGGCGCACCCGGGTTGGCTCCTGGCATGGGTGCAGAGAAATTTCATGATACGGTTCAGTGCAAGAGAGTCGGGTTGGCTCCGGGCATGAGTACATAGGAGTTTCGGGTACGGTTTAAGTGTGAGGGAGTCATGCGAACAGTTTGACCGGTCCTGCTAAAATAATATAAAGGAATTGGTAGCGCCCTTCCTGACACTCCGGGATTTTGGGAGAGTTGGTAGGCGTCATTCCTAACACAGTGCTCCCTACTATAGCAAGCAAATGACTTAACTCCGTGAGTGGTGACTTGTTACCCTCTTAGCGCATCTCTCCCCCACTGATTGTAACGAGTAGCGGCATGTCACTCTCGCCTTCTCTGCAAAGCATTGTACAACACCAGCAAATAATGAAATTTGGTTGGCTCGACCCCGACCATGTATTTTTTCACTTCTTTCTGAGATTTTTCACGTTAAAAAATGTCTCTTACCGGCCATTGCCTTCTCATTGACTTTTGTGCACTCGACCGCTCCCGAACTAGGACGGTGCAATCCAGACTGGTATGCACGAGCCTCGAGTTAGCCACAACAATAATAATATTTACGATTTACATTCGTGTTATTGTGGGTCATTCGAAACGCTCGTAAATCGGTCAAAGCAGATCAGCTTAGCCCCAGAGCGGAGTGAGCGCACAAACAATCACAAAAATTTTGGACAGCTTTGATATTAAGACTTTTTTAACATGGAAAACTCAAAACGGTGAATAAGCTTGTGTTCGGTTCGGTGCCAATCAAATTCCATTAATTATTTGAGGGTTAAAAGTTTCGAGTCCCCGGGGTTACATATCATCGCTTGTAACAACATGATTTAAAGGAATGCAAAGTAAGAACTTTGTGTTGCTCTTTAAGTGGAGATTTAAGGGGGGGGGGCGCCGGGTTCCACTCCAGTATGAGGGGGGAAAAGGGGGGAGGGGGCGGGAAGAGAAAGAAAAGAGGGGGAGGAGAAAAGGGTGGGAGAGAAGAGATAAAGATAAAAAAAAGGAAGGGAGGGAAGCCTTGGCAAGTACATAAATTGCGATTTTTTTATGTACATCGGATCAACATGTGCAATTGTAGTTTTTGACGGGAAAACTCTTATAGGATAAAGGACCTAGAAAATCCTGGCATTCTGCCACCTCATAGTCTTTGTTCTTGTTTATGAAATGATGAACTTGATATTTTACCTACATACATTTAAGCTCCTTGAAAATCATGCAAGAAATTTGGCGCAAATAATAACAGTGGAAAAATTGATATGCAGCTCCCCATCAAAATTCACAATTGTAAAATCAGTGCGTGAAATATAGAAAACATGTATCAGGCTTCATCAAGAAGTGTTATAATACCACCAGGTTTCTCCCAATAAGGCAAAGATTTGTTTATTATAGTTGCAATGAACTATTTTTAGGCTTAACGTCTCTATAATAGTTACCTAGCTAGCAATTTCAACATAAGAAATTGATGAAATGCAAGCTCATCATAACCAACTCTATCGATCCAAGTTTCGACTTCAAACAAACAAGAGATGTTTGAAATTGATGAAGCAAACATGACCGGAATGAGATGAGAAATTTTATTAAATCGATAGAATGAGATGAGAAAGCAGATCAATGAAGTTGATATAGGTCAACTGGTGAAAGCCCAAGGCGAGACAAAGAGGCTTTAAGAGCAGAGATAACACTTCCTCGGCCAAATTTCCAAGGCAAAGCTGCAAACTTGGTCGCAATAACTACGCCAACCTGACCAGTTCTTTGCCTCTATTTGATGAAACTGAGAAAATCGTCATCATTGCTTCATCATTAGATTTATCATAACAACATGGACCGACAACAAATTGCTTCTCAACAAGAAAGCGCTAATTGATATCTCGTTTGCACGCACAACCAGTGCTTATCTGACTTCACTGGCGATTTCCGTCTCCGCTTTTATCACAGATGGAAGCTTAAATGGAGGAGACAACGCACTGTAAGTTTTAATGGGGTTCGAACGATAATTTGATGCAAGTGTATGGTGTTTTTAGCTAAATGAAGTTTAGTGTTGATCAATTTACAGATTTATAAGACTCCAATTCTTCTACAACAATACCTGATTTTCTTTCATTCAAGTTGTCATAGGTCTGTATGCTGACGAACTTGGAAATGTATTACCGAATGTCGTCGAAGGTGTGGGTGTACCGGTTGATCCTCTTGCTTTTGATGGGCTTCTAGGTATGCTTCATGCGGCTACTTAGTTTGTTTTATTAGGTTCAGTTTGTTTTACTGTAATTGTTTGGATTCAATTCAGCTAAGAAGTCATATTGAATTATCACTTTTCGTTTCATAGTAGTCAATAGAGAGGTATGATGGTTCTATTTTATGTATTTTTATTCATTTGTCTTGACTTTGGTTTTATGTATGATCTCTCATGAGAAAGCTCTTTTTGTGATCGTTAAGCCAATCAATACTCTACTTAGAATATCTATTGAATAGCTCCGCAATGATTATGATGTTCTTGGTCGATCCAGAAACTAAAAGAGAACATAAAATTAATAGGAAAAATGTTTTCCATTTGATTCACTAAAAAATGTTAATGGTGATCTGTGAAATCAATGGAAAATGAGTACAACTACACCTATTGACATCCCGAATAAGGAAAAGAATTGAATCAACGTGATGCTAGTCATGCATGGATTCATGTCAGCACGATTGAGGAACCCATTGAAGGCCTACTGATCATGTGAGCTCGAGTCTTTTCTATGACGAGCCATATGGAATATGAAGGGGGCATACCAATGTCACCAGAGTTCCACTCATGTGCAGGTTTGTGTCTGTCATTCAGAGAATTCACCGATCTAGACTTTTAAATTGTAGTTTATAAAATTTACCTCTATCAGATAGTGCTTTCATGGCTCTTCTTCATTTTAATCATCTAGACTTAATTTTGGTGGTTATGCTCTTATCTACGTCCCTATTATTAGAGTAGTGGAACACTTCCGGTCCTTGTTTCTCACACCGGGTTCGCCCGTTTTGGGTTTCACGGGTGTGCGGATATCAGGCCGTTTTCGCACTCACCCTATCAGCCCGTTTTACAAGCTTATAAAGGAGTTCTAGAAATAACGTTCTTTATCAAATTTGTTCAGGATGAATGTAAAATGTTTCAAGGTCTTCTATGTACAGTCACAATGCTCCCACCACTCTTCATAATAACTAGGCTGAGGGTGACAAAGTCCTCCATACAACACAAGAAATTGGTCGCCATAATTGAAAATTTAAAGCTCAGGTTTCGTAAATTTGATTATTTTTTAGTCATATTTGATCCCTCTCTTATTGTATGCGATCACTTTCTTATCATGCACGATCACTATTTTTATAATGCGCATGCAATTGTATAATTGACCACATATGATAACTTGTTTAACAAAATGACATTGGAAACCAAATTACATTAAAAGTATAAAGCCACATTCATATCATCTTCAACATAGTTCGCACCAAGGCAACACATTACAAACATAAGCTTCTTGCATCATAGATGCAAGCTTGCAGCAATCATACACACATTTTATTCTTCATAGGATCATATAACACACACAAACACAAACATTATGCCAAGCACCATCTTCTTCCTTCAAGTTCATCTCACTTGCAGGTGCGGGAATCATAGGTGCAGTTGGATCCACACTTGCATCCATTCTCGGACACCTCAGTCATCTCAAATCCCTCAATTCCTCTATAAAATTTCAAATTGAATGCAAATTCATCAGCTATCAGCAAAATTTAGATCATATATGACATTTCGCAAGGGTATATCTGATTTGAGATTGCATAAGCATAAGATAATAATTTCAATGAAATAAAATATCAAAGATTAAATTCAAACATAAATGATTCATGTTTATGAATAAAGGAGTGAATTTTATAGGATTAAAGATATTCTTTAAAAATATAGTCCCACATCGGGAAACTCATATGACCTAAACACACTACTACATAGATCCTGGGCCTCACCACCAATAAATTTCATAAAGATTCTAGAGTATTTAAAATGTATTGGGTTATATTCAAGAGTCGTGACAGAATTAACATATCCTGCTTACTAATAGGTTCTCTGTGAACTTTCACTCTAAAGATCATCATAATACCTAATTTTACTTGCATTTATCAAAAACAAAGCAATCAATCCTTCATTTATACAGTTAGAAAAGAACAGCAGTATATACTGAGTGAATAACAATAACTCGAACATGTCTTTTTTTTTACAAAAATCAATAGCTGAATAGCATAGCGTTGAAGAATCCTAGACCTTTCTTTACGTTCTTGCAAGATCATCATCTGGGTCTTGTAGTGATTCTCTATAAACTGTTTGGTAGCTGCAACCCTCTACCTGGTTATATCCGAAAGAGGGGCCTCATCAATCGGGGGCTTCTGAACATCCTTCACGCTCTCCATTTCCTTCTGCTTCGCAACGACAGGCTTCACTTTACCCTCTCTTTGCTGGAATTTCCGGAACCAAGCCCTGGTAGAATCCATTAGTTTACGACGGGCGGAGTCGCGTGGGCGGAGCTGCGATGGGCGGAGCTGCGATGGGCGGAGCTGCGACGGGCAGAGCTGCGCCAGGCGGTGTTGCAGCGGGCGGAGCTGCGAAGGGCGACGTTGAGCAGGAGTATTAGGGATTTGTTGCACGGAAGAGGGAAGGCCATGACTTCTGTCGCCGTGGAAGACTCGCCGAGGAAGAGTGGAAGACAGAAGAGTGGAAGACGCTTCGTGCAGTTATCACCGTGGAAGACGCCAGTTAACGCGAGCGGGAAGAAGACCTAGCCGACGAGATGCGGGCCGACGGGATGCGGGATTCAGTTTATTCACTCCAGGGGTAAAATGGGCATCGCCTAACTTCAGTCTGACTGAAGTGAGGCCCGACCGGGGGGGATCTTCGAAGAGGACGAAAAACTTGAAAGGCCGATGAAGAACTTCAAAGGCTGATGAAAATCTTCAAGAGTAACTTAAAACCACAAGGGAGAACTCTGAAGGATCTTAGAAGGAGCTTTCACGAGTACTGAATGTAAGATGACTTGAAATGAAAACTCTGAGCATATTTTATAGTTTTTGACAATAGGTTCGATAATTACGCCATTGTATCCGCCATACCTACCGGACGGACGAATTACGTTTCTTGATCTGGAACACACGGATCGTCATTTTTGCACATATGACAATTTTTATCCCCAACGGTTCAAATAGTTCAAGTAGGATTGGTGAGGGTAACATACTGCGATCTGCAAAGTGCGAAGTGTGACTTGCGAATTGTGAACTGGAACTACGAACTGTAATCTGCGAACTGAAAACATCCATGTGGTATTTGCAAAAGAAGGTAAATTGCAACGAGTGCCCGAAAGGGAAACCGTGCGCTTGTGTGTTGGGATTTATGAGTATGCCACAAGCGAGCACGCGATCGTGCGACGAGAGGAGGTGCACAAATAAGGCGCACGATTATGGGTGTCGCGGCCAAGGGAGTGCGTTCGTACGTGCAACCACATGCGATAGCGCACGGCCTGTGCACGCGGAATCATTCCCGGGAGTGCGCGTTACCATGCGTGTATGGGGGCGTGCCTGAGTTGGTGCTACCGTGAACATGGTTGCACATACAGCTCCTGCACATACTTTGGGCATTTGGGCAGCCTACTTGCAAGCAACGGTCGGGGGCCCTAACCGCCTCCGCCGTGAGGCGGGGCCGTTCAAGGTGCTCCCAAGGTCGCACATTGTAGTAGTCCACTACAATATAGTGAATGTATAGCCACTACGTGGCATGGGGATAATTACTGTTGTACTTGTATAGCTCTATAAATAAATCTCTATTTTAGTAGTTCAGTATGGATGAATAGAAGTTTAGTATGTTTTCTAGTTGTCTCTTTTTTCACACCTTTCTTTCATCTCTATCTTATTTTCTTTGTCTCTCGTCTTCGGTCATCTCTCCTCTGGTCTTTCTCTTGTTAATTGGATTACAATTCTTGTGTCGGCGAAACTCGTAATGACATACAACCTATTATATTGGCGCTTTCATGGAGATTCGAACTCCCTGTTAGCTTTATCCAGCGTCATCCAGCTCCTCCCCTCACATCATCTCTGGCCATTTCACTAGAAGAATATTAACCTTATCAAAGGAATCCATCAAGAACGATGTTGTTTTCTCGGTGAGACACTCCCTTCCCGCAAACTTCTGTCCGCCAACACCGGAACAGCCCTCTCCCACACCGACAATCAAGAAAGGTACATGGGCTATCAACATCTCCACTGTTCCTACTCTGGCGAACTCGCCGGAAACAAACAAGAACTGTCATCATTGTCCCTAGGCCCAAAAAAGATCTGCCCGAATTAAGGAAAGGCCTAACGGGCAACGATGGTGGTTATATACGGTAACAATCCCTAACTTCCCACTTTGTGGGTGGTTACGAGCGGCGACTATCACAATCCGCATTTTCTCCGTATTAAATAATACGTCATAGTGAGAGAAAATACGCGTCGTGATGCCACGTCGTGCAGGGGACAACTGTAGACGCTCAGACGAACTCGTCCTCACATTTATTTTATGTAAAAGACTTATGAAATTAAGCTTAAAAATACATATAAGTTTTTTGAGTTTACTGACCGTGTCCCTCGGTCGGGTGAATAACTAGTCCATAGGTGAGAAAATATATAAGTTTACGCAGAGGAAAATACTTAGTTTGATTCATTTGTTATCTTATATGAGAATGAAAGCTTAGCATAATGTAATGATGATATGACTTCTACATTTAATATAAATAAATAAAAAAAGATTTTTATAGCGCTTAAAAGTAGTAAGTTTTGCAGTTAAAAAGTTATGTTCTGTCAATATTCTAGAATTCAGTTTTGTATATTTAAAAGTAACTAAATGCATCGTAACATAAATCATTCCTAGAGAGCAAGTATCAAACTATCAAAAGTAACTGCAATAAAAATAACAAGTAGTCTAACACAGAAAAGTCTGAGACTATGGGCGCCAACAACTGACACGAACTCATAGGAAAATCTGACAAGTCTAAACAAAGATAACTAACTCAATGCTTTGAGCTGGAAACAAACGGCCACAACAACACGCAGTACCAGAAGCACAACTCTGTCAGCTAAACTTGTTACTGCTCTGGACATGAGACATTCAAAAGAAGAACACATCAGGAGCAAGTTACAAGTGGTGCAAAAAGTAAGGTAGACCAAAAAACATCAAGGTGAACGAAAATCTACAAGACGACTGCAACAAAAGATCAGTAGCAGAGCAAAAGTAACAAAACAGTAAATCTAACTGAGCAAGAAAAGCTAATCACACCAGCTGGACAGAACAAAGTGTCAAACATTAGAAGTGTATATATACATCCTTCTTTATTATTCATGTTGCTCATCATTTTAAATGAGATTGACTAGCTCAACAAGAAAAAGTACTGTGTCAGGAAAAAGGTTCACAACGCACACAGGCCAATAGCTAAGGTAATGTGCTAGGGATGAAGGTCCACAACACGCACAAACTCAGTCATAATGCATTGTGCCGAAGGGAGAAACCCCAACGCGCAGAGACCCAACATGCAACGCACTGTGCCGAGGGATTTACCCCGACGCGCACATGCAAACAAACATTGTTATTCATTATATTATAAGAGTTTCATCATAACTTGCAGGTTATATAGTTAAAAACAGACTTTGACTATAATCTTGACGCATCCGACAAAGTTTCACAGGTCACACAACAAAATTTGACTTGTGCTTCAACGAACACATTTGACAAATCAAGGTTTTGTTCGGCGATTTGAAAGTTAGATTCGACGAACTCAAGGGGTTTCTTAACGAAAATTCGGGTTGACACGAACGGTGAATTCAAGGATTTACCAAAAGAATAATGGTAATGCGGGAGATTTAACACGAACAAAATGGTGCAAGGGAAGAAAAGGGAGATCACCACTTGCCTCAAAACGTCCGAAAAACGTCCACTCGCGGGCTCCGCTTCGAGGATCATCCAAAATAACACCCCGTCTCCGATTCCTGAAACTTTTCGAAGCAAAACGAGGGTTAGGTCAAAAGCCCTAGCGCCAAAAATCCATGAAACGGAGAAATCTTACCGTACACGCGTAGCTCTCGTCGAGAGATTTCCGGATCTATGCTCGGGCGAAAATTTTGTATACCAGGAGATCCGGTGGTAGCCGCCGAAAGATTTGCAAAAATCGTCACGCTGTCACTCTCTGACTTAGGCCCGAGGAAGAAGAGGAGGCTTGGCTACTTGCCTTGGGGGAGAAGATGAAGTTATAATGATATATATATATATATATATATATATATATATATATATATATATATATATATATATATATATATATATATATATATATATATATATATATATATATATATATATATATATATATATATATAATAATAATAATAAGGCACGGGCCTACCCGGGGGGTCGTGGGTGCGACAAATGTGGGGGGTGCGACAAATGTCGGGGTTGCGACAAATGTCGGGGGTGCGACAATGTCGGGGGTGCGATGTCGCGGGTGCGAAATGTCGCGGGTGCGCCAGGGAGTCGGGGGTGCGATGGATTTCGCGTCGCGGGTGCGCCAGTCGCGGGTGCGCCAAGGCGACGGGTTTCGCGAAATGTCGCGGGTGCGAGTCGCGGGTGCGAAGTCGCGGGTGCGATGGTTTAAATATATAATATAATATATTATATATTATAAATATATAATATATTAAAATAATAATTATATATTATAAATATATAAATATTTAATAATAATTATATATCATAAATATTACAGCAAACCCCCCCCCCCCCCCCCCCCCCCGCCATGACCTCACCCCCACCCCTCCAATGCCGGCGGCCGCGGAGAGCAGGCGGGTTCGCCGGAAATCCGCCGGGGGTTGTCCGGCGAAACCGCCGGCGGTTTCGCGAGGCGGGTTCGCCGGAGAGCGTGGGTGCCGGTCAGGCCGCCGGCGCATTTGGGGGTGAGGTCGGGAATGGCGGGGGGGGGGGGGGGGGGGGTTGCTGTAATCGGGAAAGAGGAGAGAGTATAAATTGTTTTTTGGGAAACCTTTTTAATTGGGAGAGAAGAATTTTGTGATTTACCTTGAGCATTAAAACGATCGTATATATATATATATATATATATAATAATAATAATAATAATAATAATATTATTATTATTATTATTATTATTAGAAATGAGGGAGATGGATTTCAAACAGATAATGGAAGAGAGCAGGAAAAAATGAGAGAGAGTTTGGCATTTTGTGAGAGCGTCGAACGCATTGCATTCGAAGAAGGCAATGCATTCGTCGAATGCATTGCATTCGAAGAAGGCTGCCCCCTACGAGGGAGCTAGAAGGGGTGAACGACCCTTGGAGGCCGCCCAAGGCCCACGACCGACCACACACCGGCCGGCCAAGGTGGGTGGTCGCCCCTGAGGGTCGAATGACCCATCGACCGCCCAAAGGAGGGAGGCTGGGAGAAGAGGGTGGATGGCCTCGACGGGGCAAGCGCCTCCCCGGTCGGCCTCGTCGTAGGTGGCCAGGAAGAAGAGGGCGGTCGGCCTCGATGCGGCCGGCGCCTCCCCGACCGGTCTCGTCGTACACGGCTGGGGAGAAGAGGGGCGGTCGGCCTCGATGGGGCCGTCGCCTCCCCGGCCGACATCGTCGTAGGTGGCCGGGGAGAAGAGGGGCGACCGGCCTCAACGAGGTGACGCTTCCCCGGCCGACCTCGCCGTAGGCGGTCGAGGAGAAGAAGGGGGGCCGACCTCGACGGGGTCGGCGCCTCCCGGTCGGCCTCGCCGTAGGAGGGCGGGGAGAAGTGGGGCGGCCGACCTCCACGGGGCCGACGCCTCCCCAGTCGGCCTCGTCGTAGGTCCACCGAGGAGAAGAGGGTCAACCGGCCTCGATGGGGCCAACACCTCCCTGGTCGGCCTCGATAGAGGCGGCCGAGGAGAAGAGGGGCGACCGGCCTCGACGGGGCCAACACTTCCCTGACCGGTCTCGCCATAGGCGGCCGGGGGAAGGGAGGCGGCCGGCGCCGCCGGCTGGCCGCGAGGAAACCGGTGCTCGGGATCAGAAACGATAGTTGGTGATCCCGCATGCGGTGGTTACTGTTTGATCTTACGGCGCCCTTAGAGCGTGGGGGTGAATAAGGGTATTATGAAATTTCGAATCTTTAAAAAAATATCAGTATTTATAAATGAAGTTTCAGAATATTTATAGGAATCTTAAATTAATAGTTTAGTAAAGATTATATTGGATATTAATTATAGAATATGTATGAATTCAATATTACTCCATTACTACTAGTGGTAAATTTTACCGTCAAGCACTAGCTTGCAGATATTGAATTCAAAAGTTTTTTCTTACAAAAACTAACCTTTTAATATATTTTGCAATAAGTCTTCAGGAGAAATATTAATTAAAATATTTTATGCATAGAAATGAATACAAATAGGGACATGATTTTATTTTTTTAGAATTGAATACAAAATATTTGATTTCTATAACGCTAGAAATCGAGGCGAAAAATGACAAATCTTTTTATGATACTTCATCGATCCTTCTCCAAAAAATCGACTGACTATAACTTATCTTATCCCAGATATGGTCTCTAGCCTCTCCCTAAATCTAACCTCGACCTAGCCGCTATACAAAAGGCGGTGAATTCCCTCTAAACCACACAAGGGCCTAGTCGCCACATACAAGGCGAATTTCCTACAGAATCCTTCTTCGAAATTCGATGTTCTTCTTGAACAATTTATCTAAACTCAATACAAAAGATAAAATGAAAGGATTACAAGATATATACAAAGGTAAGAACACTATACAAATAATTCTGAAGGTGAAGACGAAGGCAATGAAAATGACAAAGCTTAAAGCGTTCGCCCTTTGTATTGAATGTGCGTTGTAGCCCTTTTCTTTAAAAATCTCCTTTAGATCTTTGTATTTGCACAAAGAATTTCTCTCTTTATCTCTAGAGACGACCCTCTCTCAAAAGAATCAGAGTTCTAGCTTGGTGGAGTAGGAACACTGCTTCAGAAGGTGTCTCACTTGAATGCACGAAGTTTTCAGTCTTTTATAGAAAAATCGACATCACTGGGAGATATCTAGCAACCACACGCAATATCGCCTCAAGCTGCCACATGTCCCACACTGTGATGATCGTGTTGGTTGAAAACGGATGTGTTTGGGTCGTGGGCTATCGTGGGGTGATGACCACTATCGTCTAACGATGGTGCCTAATAATACGCGCTATGGTGATCATGTGGGACATGGACGTCGTCATGCTGACATCATTTTTATTATTCCCTGACAATAGTTTTTATCGCCAATGATAGCTCCTCTACACATTTGTTATTCGAAAATTTTTCAAATTGTAGATGACTTTGTTCTTCTTCCCGAATGGGGTGACACGTTCCGTAAATTTTCTCAAATTGAAAGTTATCATCATTTGAAATTTAGTATACAAAACTCGTCCTTTTGTTTTTTTTAAAGTGTATACACACTTAGATCATGCTCATGACTAAGGACTTGTCTTTTCATTCAATTTGTACAACCTATACACTATAAACACACAAAATATTATATCAAATACATCACGATATTATTATTCTCAAATCAAAAAATGCGGAACGCATGCATGCTCCAACAATCTCTCACTTTTGATGATAACAAATACCTAGATAATAAATTAGTGAGTTTAAAAATATTTGTGTTTATATATAATGCGATAAGAAGATATGCATGAATAATAGGTTTATGGCTTTAAAGCACAAATTCATACTCTTCCTATATGAAGGCTCCCCATTCATAAGCGTTCCTTATATATTTCACTCTCCTCTAAATATAATATCAATTTTACTAGATTTCTCAATTTATTACTCTACATTTTGCTATCTGCAAAAGTGGGTAGGGATGATTGTATACCTTTCAAGATTGATTAGAGATAACTTATTCGAAGAATAGTCATGATCGAACAATTTAAATTTTAATGTACTCCCCCTAAATAATTAGATTTATGCAATTTATTCTCCCTAATAATATCAAAAAGGGGGTATTAGGTGAGTGTATGCAATAAGAATTAATGTGAGTAAATATTTTTTTCTCAAGATACCACTTGTTAAAAAAATAGTCATGAATAAGCACAAGTAGTAATCACATCATAAAGTATAATAAATATTTTTAAGAATAAACATTTTTTAAAGTAAAAAAACATATAAAAGATAATCAATTTTAAGACTAATAAAAATATGTTGTCAACTTTTGCCCAAGAGATGTTATTTCATTGAGATTTTAAAATAAAATTACAGAAATGATTTAAAAATATCAAGAAAATAAAAAAAAAACTACAGTGTAATAATATTTGTATTTTAAGTAAACATAAATATTGTAGCGGTCATGCTATACAATCAAGTACATTTACTAAGCTTTGTAGATAATAATGCAGATATATATTAGGATTCAATTCTCATGAGTAAAAGTTTTATATATGATAATGATGTGTACAAATGTGATTTAATAAAATATACAAATGTTAATCAAAACAGATGACATATATAATGAAATAATAAAACATGAAAATAGACAAATAAAATTACTTCTACAATATTTCAACGTACATACAAAATAGTAAAACTATTAAGGTGTTTCGCACACATAAAGCTCATTAAGATTTATCATGGAGCGAATTAGTGTTTGTGTGATTATTTTTATTCTTTTTAATTTTGTTTTTATTTTTGTGATCCAGTATACTAAGAAAAATGGTGAATACTTTTGTTTACTACAAGACACTTTGCAATCATTTTCAAAGTGATCAATCTCGCAATGCTCATTAAGACTTATCAGAAGGGTGAGTAGTGTTTGATGAAGTTTTTTTGTCATTTATTATATGCTTTTAGGCTTGTGACCATGAACTTTGAATTTACCTATTTTGCAAACAATATTATTTATTTTTTTAAACCACTTTTCTCTAATAAAAACTTGCATGAAAACTAAAGAATTAAAATAAACAAGTCAATGTGCATGGTGTATGTACTTTATTTATGCATTTTAATTATTATGTTATTACATTACACAACAACACAAATATAAGATTAAAAATACATGTAAGTTATCAAAATAAGTGAGTGAATGAATTATTATCAAAAATAAAACAATACTAATACTTAGAGGCATGTTAAATAATAATACACATGTTTTCTACAATTAGCTTCATTGCACATAACACAGTAATAGTCAAAATATGACATAATCAAAACAATATTTTAAGAAACTTAAAAATTAAATTAAACATTACATTTAGTATTTAATTGATATAATTAGTCATCATTGATAATGACAATGAATAATAAACAGTTTTTATGATTTTTGAGTTTTATAAAAAGAATTCAAAAATATCAAACATACAAACAAATAATTAAAAAAACATATATATATATATTTTTAATTATTTTATAATTTTATATTTGATTTTCAAATATTTTAAAATTAAATATTTCTCTAAAAAATATAAGCGCCAAATAAAAATACAAAAAGAAAGAATAAATAACAATTTTATGCTACCGTTTAGTACTAACACATGCATTAGCCATAAAAACATATTAAATTACATAGGAAACATGATTTTTAATAATTTTTTATTCTAATTTTTTTTATTCATGTTTTTTAACATATGTGACCGAGTAGCACAAAAAGTTTTGAAAAAAAAAATTTTGACATAAGTTGTCATAAAAAATATTTTTAAAAATAATTATATTTTTCAAAATCATGAATGCCCAAATAATTATAGTATGAAAAACACAAGATACACATATTCGAACTATGCATGATACAAATAATCATAAAGTGTAAAATAAAGTTCAGGTAATAAATATGATAAGTGTATTCCTTATATTAAACTACCCAAGTTTTATGCCTACACCTTAGCCCCGCACTAAGTGACGGATGGCATGAGGAGCTGCACGCATGTCGTAGGTTGGGGTGTTAATCCCATATGAATATAAGAGATAACGTTCAGCCCAACACTCTTTTCCACCAGTGTCTCACAAGCCCCCACTAAAACCCTTCCCGGTTAAGGACAAGACATGACTTACAGGTTACGTCTCTAATACACATAATTTTACGCCAAACATTTAAGTTTGAGAAAAATTTCATAAACTATGTATTTATTTGACGTTTAGAATTATAGTAGATTATAAAATCACATCGATATTTTAAATTAATCTTTTAATTTATTTTATCATGACGATATGAAATAACTACTATAAATAATAATATTCATTATGTGTGGATAATAATATTCATTATGTGATAATGCTAGAATTTTGATTCCAATGTAAGACCATAATATTAATAAGTGATAATATTGCATAATTTAAAAATAGGATTTCAATTTATAAACGTAGAATGAAATGATGATTTTATTTGATTTGTTTTTATTGATGCAAAGATGATTTTAAAGTCTAAATAAAAAGAGATACATGCAAACAAAAAAAATAATGTATTCAAACGATGATTTTGAAATCAATAATATCTTTTTTAATTGAATTGATCATTGATTTTTCAATACTTTATGATCTTCTTTTTTTGAAAATATAACTATAATTGAAATACATAATCTTTTGTTTTATTAGAAACATATGGATACTGTACAACCCCGTATTCGCGAAGAGTGAGCCCCAAACGAGGCAGACACATTTTTAAGCTTTTTGGAGATTTTGCACTCTCGGTGGCCAATTTGGCTCTAGCTTGGAAACATACTAGTAGGGGGAGGAAAAATCTACCTCCCCCCAGTGGCCTTCTTTTGGGGGGCGGGTGGGACAAGTTGACTAACACCCGCTCCGTCCCGATAGGTGCTTGGCGGCCTGGTGGGGCGAGACCGGTCGGGGGCCAGGGTCTCGCCCCCGCCTCCTTCTGCTTCGCGGCCTGGTGGGGCGAGACCGGCCGGGGGCCAGGGTCTCGCCCTTGCCCCCCCTGTTTTTACCTTTCTGCCCCCCGGCGTGGTTATTTTCTATTGGCCCAAGGTTTTTTGTGCGTAAGGGTATTTCGGTCTTTTTACCCCCCAGGACTTGGAAAAACTATAAATAGACCCCTTTGGGTGCCTTGGAGAGGATCCTTTTCGGAGTTTTCTCCTCCCTTGGCTTCTTCTTGGTAGAGTTGAGAGAGCTCTTCAAGGCACCTAGCTCGAGCATTGGCTAGGGAGGGGAAGTGCTCAGGTAGCCTTCCGGGTGTGAGGTGGGACCTCCGCGCTAGAGCCGAGGGTCTGTTTCTAGCTTCTTGATCTTTGGTCTGTGACGTTCCTCCGGGTGTAGTAGGTGTGAGGTCACCCCTTTCCAGGGACCCTGAACTCCACAGAGGTCAATTTTGGCTTCAACATTTTGGTGCGGTGAGCGTGGAGAGTGACCAGCACAGAAGATCTTGGGAGAGAGTCATGACTGGAGGTCAGGGAGGTAGTGATGATCTCGGCAAGCTCCCTAGCTCAGGACCCTTTATGGGAGGCAAGAGTTTCATGGCCTCCATCCAGGGTATCATGGAGATGCTGCGAAGCATTGCTCCTCAGGGTGGCAGCTCCACCCCGACCCCCCAAGAGCTAGCTCCCCCCCTCGACGAGTCGACTCCCAGGGGTCTAGGCGAGATGACCCCAGTAGGGGGAGAAGGAAGTGTACCAGGAAGAAGGCAGGGAAGGAGAGGATGGGAGATAGGGTCGAGTGAGACCTCACCGGCCGGGAGTTGTTCTCTAGCCCGGCAAGTGCCAACCTCCCAGGCGAGCAGGTTGCGCGAGTGGAGGTGGCGAGACCACCCCTTAGGGGGTCACCCTTCAGCGAGCTGATCATCTCAGCTCCCGTTCCCGAGGGGTTTCGAGAGCCTGACATGGCTTACTATACAGGGAAGGATGACCCCGTCCAGCATCTGCAGTGGTTCGAGGATGTCGTCTCCATCAGACCGATGACGGACGCCTTCAAGTGTCGCCTCTTTGCGATCACGTTGAAGGAGAAGACAAGGGACTGGTTCCATCAACTCCCTCCGAGGTCGATCTATGGGTTTGATGACTTGAGCCGGAGCTTCCAGCTTCGCTTCTCCACCTCCAAGAAGCGGAAGAGGAGTCCCGAGTCCATCTTCCTGATAAGACAAGGGGCCGAGGAGTCACTGGCCCGTTACGTTGACAGGTTCCAAGAGGAGATCCTGGAGGTCCAGGAGATGCCAGGGTATGCTCTCCATATGACCTTCACCGTTGGGCTGAAGGAGGGCTTCTTCAAGATGAGCTTGACCCGGAAGGCCCCCCTTTCCTTCGAGGAGCTGATGGAAAGGGCGGCGGAGGAGATTGCCATGGAGGCGGCCAACCCGGCATTTTGTCAAGAAGTTGGCAAAGTTAACAGAGATGGAGGCAAAGGAGCAAGGTGGCTCTAGACCTCAGGAAGGAAGAAGAAGATAAGAGCGGAGAGCTTAGGAGGGTCCGGAACCAGGTTTGAGGCAGCAGGGAGGACCCGTACAGGGCCCGGGAAGAGGTTACGCCCAAGATGGGGGAAACTTTTATGGGGGCCAAGGGAGGTTCAACTTCTAGAGAGAAGCCCCTAGGCAGCTCCTACCCCACCACAGCAAGCGATGGAGATTGGTCGAAGGGAGAGGAGGAACCGCAAGGGAAGGAGAAGGGTCAGGGTAGATTTGCCGTACTGTGACTTCCACCAGGCGGAGGGGCACGCCACAGCTACCTGCCCTGAGTTCTTGGAGGTGAGGGGGGGCGAGAGGCCCTGCCCAGCCGCAGCCACCAGTGCGGGTGAAGAGGTTCTGCCCAGAGAAGGGGGAGATGATGTATGTGAGGACTGGGTCAATGTCGGACCCCGAGACGGTATAAACGGTGATCCACGGTGGAGTGGGGGTTGAGGCCACTCGGAAGGCAAGTCTCAATGTCATGTACCGAAGGAGCGTCGCCTCAACCTCCCAGACCCTGCCCCAGGAGGAGAAGATCACCTTCTCGGTGAAGGACCTGCCGGATCATGAGGATCCGTTTTGCGATGTGCTGGTCATCCAGACAGCCATCGAGGGCTACACCGTCTCCCGGATCTTGGTTGACAACGGAAGCTCCGTCAACGTCGTTTTCAGGAAGGCGTTTGACGAGATGAAGGTAGAGTCAAGGAGGTGTGTTGGCCTCGGACGGTCCCCTGTTTGGATTTTCAGGGGAGAGGAAGGAGGTGGAAGGTGGAGTGGGACTCCAAGTTAAATTGGGGGGAGTCTCAAGGAACTGTCGGTTCGTCATTGTTGACGCTCCAAGCAGCTACAACGCCATCTTCGGAAGGCCCCTCATTAGCGCCTTCCATTGCGTGCCGTCTTACTTCCACCAATGCATCAAGTTCAGCTCCGGAGGGATCCAGGTCAGAGTCAAGGGGGACTCCAGGATGGGAAAGCAGTGCTACGTCACGGCTGTCAACACCATCTCTTGGTTGGCCCAGACAGAGGAGATGGAGAAGGTCATGGAGAGCTTGAGCAAGATGGAAGTGCCCGAGGAAAAGGAAGCGGAAGACGGCCATCATGCCCAGGCCCCACGAGGGTGCCTCGCCTTGCGGTTGTTTTTTCATTTTTCTTATCTTGTAACAAGTGCTACCCCTGACCAGCAGAGTCGGGGGGACCATGTAACTCATGTTTTTTCCCGTTTGAGGATGTAGGATTTGGTAAGGTTTGATTGAGATGCATAGTCCTTTTGCTCCGAGACGGTCCCGCTGCCCAGGCTCTCACTAGCTGGGCAGGGTCGGTGGTACCTCTCGTGGAAGCCAAGTCTCTCACCTCGGGATGGATTCCGCTGCCAGGCTCTCATCCAGCTGGCAGGGCAGGTTGATCTCTCAGATGGTGGGGTAGGTCTCACCTCGGGATGGATTCCGCTGCAAGGCTCTCATCTAGCTGGCAGGGCAGGTTGATCTCTCGGAGGGTGGGGTAGGTCTTACCTCGGGATGGATTCCGCTGCCAGGCTCTCATCTAGCTGACAGGGCAGGTTGATCTCTCGGAGGGTGGGGTAGGTCTCACCTCGGGATGGATTCCGCTGTCAGGCTCTCATCTAGCTGGCAGGGCAGGTTGATCTCTCGGAGGGTGGGATAGGTCTCACCTCGGGATGGATTCCGCTGGCAGGCTCTCATCTAGTTGGCATGGCAGGTTGATCTCTCAGAGGGTAGGGTAGGTCTCACCTCGGGATGGATTCCGTTGTCAGGCTCTCATCTAGCTGGCAGGGCAGGTTGATCTCTCGGAGGGTGGGGTAGGTCTCACCTCGGGATGAATTCCGCTATCAGGCTCTCATCTAGCTGGCAGGGCAGGTTGATATCTCGTGGAAGCCAAGCCCTTAGCTCTCGGGATGGATTCTGCTGTCAGGCTCTCATCTAGCTGGCAGGGCAGGTTGATCTCTCGTGGAAGCCAAGCCTTAGCTCTCGGGATGGATTCTGCTGTCAGGCTCTCATCTAGCTGGCAGGGCAGGTTGATCTCTCGTGGAAGCCAAGCCCTTAGCTCCGAGATGGATTCCGCTGTTAGGCTCTCATCTAGCTGGCAGGGCAGGTTGATCTCTCGTGGAAGCCAAGCCCTTAGCTCCGAGATGGATTCCGCTGTCAGGCTCTCATCTAGCTGGCAGGGCAGGTTGATCTCTCGTGGAAGCCAAGCCCTTAGCTCCGAGATGGATTCCGCTGTCAGGCTCTCATCTAGCTGGCAGGGCAGGTTGATCTCTCGTGGAAGCCAAGCCCTTAGCTCCGAGATGGATTCCGCTGTCAGGCTCTCATCTAGCTGGCATGGCAGGTTGATCTCTCGTGGAAGCCAAGCCCTTAGCTCCGAGATGGATTCCGCTGTCAGGCTCTCATCTAGCTGGCATACCAGTACTTCCTGCTACTCTCTTCGCAGGTGGACACCGCAAATATTACAAATGTCAGGGGTCTTTCCTAGCTACCATGCTAGTACTTCCTGTTACTCGCTTCACAGGTGGACTCCCCATGAACATTAAGCATTACAAAGGGTATTTCCCTGGAATTCCAATCCAGTACTTCCTGCGACTTCCTTTCACGAGATGGATTCCGCTGTCAGGCTCTCATCTAGCTGGCAGGGCAGGTTGATCTCTCGTGGAAGCCAAGTCCTTAGCTCCGAGATGGATTCCGCTGTCAGGCTCTCATCTAGCTGCAGGGCAGGTTGATCTCTCGTGGAAGCCAAGCCCTTAGCTCCGAGATGGATTCCGCTGTCAGGCTCTCATCTTGCTGGCAGGGCAGGTTGATCTCTCGTGGAAGCCAAGTCCTTAGCTCCGATGATGATTTCGCTGTCAGGCTCTCACTAGCTGACAAGGCTGGTTGACCCCTCTGGGGGGGGGGGGGGTGAAGTATTTTTTTACCCAGAGGAGGTCTCGCCACCCGGGATCCCATAGCTGGCATGGCAGGTTGACCCCGCAGGAAAGTCACACTCCGCGAATACGTTGGGGTTGGACATTTCTTTTCGAGCTTGTACCAACCTCGAAAGAGCGGGGATTGTGTACAACCCCGTATTCGCGAAGAGTGGGCCCCAAACGAGGCAGACACGTTTTTAAGCTTTTTGGAGATTTTGCACTCTCGGTGGCCAATTTTGGCTCTAGCTTGGAAACATACTAGTAGAAGGAGGAAAAATCTACCTCCCCCCAGTGGCCGTCTTTTTGGGGGCAGGTGCGACAAGTTGGCTAACACCCGCTCCGTCCCGATAGGTGCTTGGCGGCCTGGTGGGGCGAGACCGGCCGGGGGCCAGGGTCTCGCCCCCGCCTCCTTCTACTTCGCGGCCTGGTGGGGCGAGATCGGCCGGGGGCCAGGGTCTCGCCCTTGCCCCCCTGTTTTTACCTTTCTGCCCCCCGGCGTGGTTGTTTTCTATTGACCCAAGGTTTTTTGGGCGTAAGGGTATTTCGGTCTTTTTTACCCCCCCCCCCCCCCCCCCCTCCCCCAGGACTTGGAAAAACTATAAATAGACCCCCTTGGGTGCCTTGGAGAGGATCCTTTTCGGAGTTTTCTCCTCCCTTAGCTTCTTCTTGGTAGAGTTGAGAGAGCTCTTCAAGGCACCCTAGCTCGAGCATTGGCTAGGAAGGGGAAGTGCTCAGGTAGCCTTCGGGTGTGAGGTGGGACCTCCGCGTTAGATCTGAGGGTCTGTTTCTAGCTTCTTGATCTTTGGTCTGTGACGTTCCTTCGGGTGTAGTAGGTGTGAGGTCACCCCTTTCCAGGGACCCCGAATTCCACAAAAGTCAATTTTGACTTCAACAGATACTGCAATATGATAATGTTCAATATATATAATTTGATTTGCATACATTCAACATTGAGTTTTGATTTCTCTTAGACCTAAAATTAAATAATTATACTTTTTGAAATTTGAGATGCATGCAAACAATATTGAACCACTTCACACACATAACACAAAAAAACTATAATACCAAAAGCTATTATATAATTCATAATTCCTAATTGTGCCAGAAATAGTCATTTTATGATTATTCTTGATAGATTGTGTATTATTATATATGAGTAGAGAAAATTGTAGCATAAAATATAAGTAGATCATTGTGGTGTATATGAAGATCAAATTTTTCAATATGTATATGTTTTGGTGACATTTTTTTTTATTTTATAAATTATCCAAAACATATATAAAATATTTGATAATAGAAGATAACGATACTTAACATAATAAAATAATTTTTCAAAAAATATCACATATAAAAAATTGGAGTTTTCAAGAAATACACCTACCGCTAGTAGTAGGGTTGTCGCCCGGCGGTATCAAATAAAGACTTAAAATTTCAAGCAAAAACATGATTCTTTTTTCAGTTTCGATTTTTCTTGATTATGATTTACATTTTAGGGCTATCATATGCAGCAATGAATTTAGAAAAAAAATCAAAAAGTAGTGTATTTAATATTTTAGCTTAAGACCCCTTAATAACCCATTGAAATCAATTTTAAAAAAATAATTTCATTGATCTTGATAATATCACAAAAGAAATTCAGTATTTAATTCATAATGAAATTATAAGATAATTATATGCATGAATTTAATAAGTATGGATGCTAAAAAATAAGAGAGATAAGTCATTTGAAATTTAAAAATAATATAACTTGTTATTCAATTTAATTCAATTTGATTTATTAGATAATTTAGCCTTAATGCGTATAAATCATATCATAAAATATATAAAGTGATCATAATACTTGTTGGCATAAAAGAAATATCGAAAAAAAGAAAAGAAAATAGATATTAAGTATATTGTGATGTAGAGTTTTGTATATTTTATTTTGATTTGATTCTATTTCATGTATTTGATTAGATACTAATGAATAAGACATTTTGGTATCCAAAGGGGACCGAGTGTGTCGGCTCCTTTGGGTACCCAAATGCAGAGTGTTGGCTTATGGAGGGAAAAAATCAATGGACCCTTTCAAGAGAAGTTAATGTATCATTTTTTATTTTGGGTTTCCATTAATACTTTGGTTGAACATATTTCAATTTTTCATAGTCATGAAAATGATTTTTATAATTATAGTGATTTTTAAAAGTATTACTAATAGAAAATTTGTGAACATTTAATTTAGTGTTGGGAGAAATTAAATTTGTGAAAGATAATGATAGTTGTTTGAAAAATAATGAATTGAAGATTTATGAGTTTTAAAATTATTTTTCAAACTATCATTGAGCTGATTTGTTTAAAATAATAGTAGAAGTTTTACATAATTTTGAAGATAAACTATAAATAAATGATTTTTTATTAATTAAAAATATTTCCACAAATAATTTTAATGATTCTAGCTTATTCATTATGACATTACTTTCTTTTATTAATTTTTTATTATGCTCTTTTGAAAATAAATGCACTTTTTTTAAATTTCTTCAATCTTCTTTTAAGATTATTGCAATCATAACAAAGTGTAAAAATTTCAACTACATAGCATGAAAAAGAATTTAATACATCAATATGAAATTCTACTTTAGCGTTTGTTTTTAAACTTGTATTTTCTAAACATAATTTTGAATTAATATTTTTCAATTTTTTTATTTTTACGTTTAGCAATTTCAAGTATGTTATATGTATAAATAGAATTTATAACAAAAAAATGAAGAATTAAATTTTCTTACGACACTTTTGGATGAGGCATGATTTAAACATATAGTTCCTATGACATGTTCGTCATCCTCTTTCATTGATGAGATTTCGTTTCCTCTTTCGCACAATGTGTTTTTTTCTTCTAATCTATTTAATGTACACTCAGTAGATCTTTTAATGGAGGAGCTTTCTTGAATAATTATGCAAGCATTCATATGTTTCATGTATTGTACTTGTTTTATTTATGTGGATGAAGATTCGTAAGTTTCTTCAAGAAATTTTCAAATTTTATAAGTAGTAGAAAACATAAATAAGTTCGAATATATTTTCTCTAGCGCACAAAATAAACTATTAATTGATTTAACATTCAAAATCATTTTATTTTTATTTAAAAAGTAAATTAAAAATTTTAATTAAAGTTGTAGAAAACTTCAATATCTTTAGATTTAAGCATTTTTTTCATTAAAATTTTCCACCATTTGTAATTTTCACTTATAAATAAATGTGGTGATAAATATTTTTCATTAAACAAAAAATTATCCACTCTTGTGGTTGCGAGATCATAAAACAATATTATTCTCAGTTGTGAAATCGTTTCGGAATAACGTAGCTCTGATACCACGTGTTGGATTTTACGGCTCCCTTAGTGGAGGGGGGGATGAATAAAACCTTTATGAAATTTTGAATCTTTAATAAAAATATCAGTGTTTATAAATGAAGTTTCGGGATATTTTATAAAAATCTTAATTTAATAATTTAGTAAAAATTATGTTGGATATTAATTATAGAATATGTATGAATTCAATATTACTTCACTACTGTCAGCGGTAAGTTTTACCGTCAAGCACTAGCTCGCAGATATTTAATTCAAGAGTTTCTTTCTTTCAAAAAGCGAACTTTCCAATATATTTTCCAATAAAAATTCAGGAGAAATATTAATTAAAATATTTTATGCATAAATATAAAATCAAGAGATGAAAACAAAGAGAGACATTATTTTATTTATTTAGAATTGAATACAAAATATTTGATTTCTATAACGCTAAAACTCGAGGTGAAATATGACAAATCTCTTTTTGATACTTCACTGGTCCTTCTCCTAATGATTGGCTGGCCATAACCTATCTTACCCTAATTATGATCTCTAGCCTCCCCTATATTTAATCTCGACCTAGTCGTTGTGCACAAGGCGGTGAATTTCCCCTAAACCATACAAGGACCTAGTCGTCACACACAAGGTGAATTTCCTATATAATCTTTACTCGAAATCCAGCGTTTTTCCTGAACGATTTCTCCAAACCCAATATAAAAAGATAAAAGGAAAAGATTACAGGATATATAAAAAGGTAAGAGACACTCATCAAGAATTTCTGAAGGTGAAGACGAAGGCAATGAAAATTTCAGCATTCTTGAAGCATTCGTCCTTCGTATTGAATGTGCATTGTAGCACTTCTCCTTCAAAATCTCCTTTAGATCTTCGTATTTGCACAAAAGATTTCTCTCTTTATCTTTGGAGATAACCCTCTCTCAAAATAATCAGAGTTCTAGCTTGGTGGAGGAGAAACTACTGGTTCAGAAGGTGACTCACTTGAATGCACAAAGTTTTCAGACTTTTATAGAAAAATCACCATCGTCAGACGATATATAGCTATCATAGGCGGTATTGCCTCAAGCTGCCAAGTGACCCGCGTTGTGCTGATATTGCGGGTTAAAGACGAATGTGTTTGGGTCGCGGGCTATTGCAGGGTGATAGCCATTATCGTCTGGTGATAGTGCCGAGTAGTGCGCGCCGTGACGATCGTGTGGGACATGACTGTCATTGTGCTGACGTCATTTTCGCTATCGCCTAATGATAGTTTCTATCGCCAGCTATAACTACTCTTCACACTTGCCATCCAAAACTTTTTTAGATTGTAGATGACTTCGTTCTCATTCCGGAATGGGGTGACACGTTCCGTAACTTTTCCTGGATTGAAAGTTATGCCCGTTCGAAGTTAAGCACACCGCCATTTTGTTTTTTCTAAAATGTACACACCCTTGAATAATGCCCATGACCGAGGCCTTGTCTTCTCATTCAACTTGTACAACATGCACGCTATAAACACACAAAATACTAGATCAAATAAATCACGATATTTGTTATTCTCAAATTAAGAGATGCGTATGCTCCAATAGTCACGATCTGATGTGAGGTAGTCATGGCGTGAATCGGGTGAGGTGATTTTTTGCGCTAAATGGTTTGAACTGTAACCCCCACACTTTGTTAGTGGAGGAGTGGAATTTTTGGCTATGTGCAACCGTGTTTGCCTATAAATTGGGTACGACCCCAACAGTAGTTTTTCTAGTTGTCTCCTTCCCTCCTTCCTTTCATCTCTACCATATTATCTTCGTCTCTCGTCTCTGACCATCTCACCTTCGGTCTTCTTCTTGTTAATTAGATTACAATTCTTGTGATAGTGATCTCACCGATGAACTCGTAACGACATACAACCTCTTACACACACCTAAGTGTTTGCGTCCCCAACGATCGTGTGAGATTTTTTGAGTAGTTACACGCGGTTTCTATTTCCCCACTTTGGCCACTCTTCTCTTAATAGAGAGAGATTCCGCTATACGCAGCCTCATTCTAAATTATAAAGTAAAGAAGTTCTCCATCAATTGTGACATTTTATCAAGACACTATTTGTTTGGGCGTTTCGCAACTTCGTTTTGGGCAAAAGTCGTCAGAAGGAGGATAATTAAACAAATGAATCTTTGTCGACGTTTGCTCCGTTTCCACACGCCCGACTTGAGAAACGCCCAAAAAGTCCCGTTTGGAGCAGCCACCTCCCTCCTCCGATTCGAACTCTCCGTTTCCACCCGCCGTATTGACCCGCTACTGCTAAAACAAATGAAGCCTAAAACTTAATGAACATAAAAATGATGTTTACAATTACCCAGTTGTATTATTGAATAGATAATGAATATATTAAATAATATTTGGCCCACATCCGATAAAAGGCCAATTGACAAGCATTCCAAGCCTTAGAACTCAAGCCTTTGACATTCTCTCTCTGTCCACCCCCTATATCTTCACTCTCTCTCTCTCACAATTCTTGGCCCGATTGAGTGGATAGCAGAGGGAAGGAAGAGCACAAGCGAGGTGTGAGAATCATAACAGAGCCGGGGAGAGAGGGAGAGAGAGCGGGAGCGGGGCAAGGCAGGTGTTCTAATTATTATTTCTTCTCAAGCCAGCAAAAGGCAAACTGGACTCCACTCTGTTTCACTCTGCTTGCCCTAGACCTCTGCCTGGCCGCCTCTGCGATTCAACGAAGATGGCGGAGAAATTTGAAGACGGGGAGTTTTGGCTGCCGGCGGAATTTCTCGACGAGGACTTTTTCTTCAAAGAGAACCGCCCGGCCGTGCAAAGGGGCGACCGGCCCTCCTACGCCGCTGATATCATGATGGAATCAGAGAGCGAGGAGGATTACATAGCCGGCCTCACGCGGCAAATGGCTCATTCCTTTCTTGGGGACGAGAAGGTCTCCTCTGCTCTGAACTCTAAGGTACGGTTATACCGCCACGGCCACTGATTATTCTAGTTAGTTTGTTTAATTTTGTTTTTCGCTAAGTATACCGTACCTCAGATCATGGGTACGTCGCCGCAGTCTACACTCTCTGACGCCGGAGCATGGTCGGCGTCGAGTCGAGGCAGCCCGAACGGTCCATCTCAAGCTCCTTCACCGCCCTCCACTCCTCTTGATCAGAACAAAGGCGACGCGTGGGATCTTCTCTATGCTGCGGCGGGGCAGGTTGGGAGGATGAAGCGGAATGAACAGAGCACCACCCATGGCCGCGGCCTCCTTATTCCGCCTAAGAAACCCCTCGCTAATGCTAAAATTCCGCCTGCCTCGGCCTATAGAAGTTGCAGTCCTTTCCTAACACAACAGCAACTCAGGGTTGCAAAGGTGGGTTCTCTAACTCTTCGTTTACACTGAAAATCGTTGTAACTCCATCGATGAGGCTTACTCTATCTGCTAACAGTTCTATCTCTTCCGCCAGTTCCAACAGCTCAAACGTGATCAAATGATTAAGCAGCATCTTTCTGCTGCTTGGGGCGGAGAAAACAGGGCAGCCAGTAACAACCGCTCCATGGGCGTATCTCCCTTTACCTGGCCGCCCCCTCAGCGCCGGCAGCAGGGTTCTGGAATGAGAGCCCTCTTTCTCAACAGCTCAGGCACAAGACGTGAATCCGCCGGCACCGGCGTTTTTCTTCCCCGGCGAGTCGGCACACACAACGATACACGCAAGAAGCCAGGTAAATCTCTACTTCGAAGATATTTCAAAACCAATATAATAATTTTGATATCCTGTAGTGAATGACTTCATCTTCTTCCAGCTTGTTCTTCCGTTCTTCTTCCAGCAAAAGTCGTCCACGCGCTCAACTTAAACTTGGAAGAAACACAAATATATCCACGCTATCCGACATACTTCTCCTTCGATCATGGTATGTTTTTCCATTTTCTTTAATTTTACTCTTTAATTACTCTATGCAGTATTTTACTCAACCTAGCTGATCTTTTTTTAAAAAAAATTTCTCAGACATTCCTTCCCATCGCGAAAATGTCTCAAGCCCTCTGCAGAAGCCTCAGCAAGCGCCGTCCGTCACCATCCTTCGTCTCCGGCCATGAAGTTCGACTTCCACAAGAGTGGACCTATTGACTACTGAAATAGTTTTCTAGACTTGTCGTTAGGTTTTAGCAGTTTGAAGTTGTCTTTTTTCTAGTGAAAGAATGAATCTTACAGTTTAGTAGTAGGTTATCTTTTGGGATTTTTGCATTGGTTTCCGGTGAAGTAAGAACTGAAAGAGGAGAACCAGAGTCGTCGGTTCGCCGGCCCCCTCTGTGTTTGTCTGGGAAACAGGGGAGAAGATGAATGGAGGAATGCAATAATAATAATAATAATAGCCGTTTGCTTCGGTGCCTTCGGAGAAGAAAGCGTTCAGGGGTATTTCTGTAATAAAATTTACATTTCGTTTGTGCCCTGCTCACTTTATCTTTTTTGCAGCCATGTATTTTGGGGGTTCCTTCTGCAAAAAAAGGAAATTACCTCCCGCACCCTCCCTATTACTAGCCTTGCATAAGGAATAAAATTGAACGTTTCCACTTGGTTTCTTTTTTGCATTTTTATTATTATTTTTTTCAATTATTATTTGGTATTTTAATGCGTGTGGCATTGAAATGTTCAAGTTTCATTAATGTGGTATCCATAACCCCCTGCTGTTGCCGTTATGTGGAGTGGATCTTGAAGAACGGAATCTAATTGAAATGTCGGGGACGTGGGCCCCGGAGTCGCTCTTTGAGTTTTTTTTTACTTTCATTTTTAATCGTAATTATACATTTAATTTTTTTAAAATTTTTTTATTATTATTTCCATTGGATGCTAATTATTTTCTGGCTTTATTCCGCCCACCATGTGGGGATTGTCGAGCAGTTCGTGGCTTTGGCGCTGATTCTGGACACAGATTGGGTTTTTGTGCTCCGAACGTGGGCTGATTTTTATAATTTTCCGGTTTGAATTTGAGATTGAACCGTGGCGGTTTTTTATTAGAGGTGGAAAAAGTGCCGTGAGGCTTTGTTTGTGTTTCCGTTCAAACACAGCTGGCTGAAACGATGTATCGGTGGCTTGTTCATTTTAATGGCCTGCATTGTGGGGGGTGTTCCGCGGTTTTGACGTCCGTTACTGGTTTTTCGCTCTAAAGTTAAAACACTTTTTTTTTTGTAAAATTACAAATAAAAACTAAAATTGGAAGCCACTTTGATTTTTGAACTCTAAAGTGTAAAGTGCCAGTTTTTGGGAAAAAAATTTGGTTGAGTTTTTCCGAACTATTTATTGGGAGAATAAATAGTCTTTCAAGTGGGTCACACTCCATTCTGGGGCGCACCCATTCTTTTGAAAAATTTCCATCACTCCAGCTCTCTTCCTTGAGCGGCGAAATCCTGCCCTAATTTTTCTCCTGTGGTGAAATGCTGCCCTCTTCTTCCTCCATTGGCATAATGTTGCAATATGTAATTGGATTAACATCTTTTTTCAACTGTTTTATATAATATGATATAAATACATATATTATTATACAGTGATTTTGGTGTAATATTACATGGACAATATTTTGGTAAAATAGTAAAAGTTCTTATAATATTTTGGTGAGATATGAGAGTTTTGATAGTATTTAGTAAAATACTGTATATTATATTATGACAGTATTGTGATCTTTAATGTTCCGTTACGGTTGAAGCTGGAGGAAATCGGAAGAGGAGAAGGGAGGAAGAGTATCAATAAGTTTGTCATTCTTAGGGTGCGGCCATTGCTGGAGAAGGGGAAGGGGGAAAGTCAAAATGTTTTTGGTCCAATCTAGGGTTCGGGGCCAGCTCTGGAGGAAGGGGGAAGGGGGAAGGGAAGGGGGTTGTCTCTCTAGGGTTACCACCGCGGGGGAGAAGAGTAATGGGGCACAATCGCATGTAATGTTCTGCCTCTAGTGTTCGCCAGAGATGGTCAACGGAGATGGGGAGCACACCTGGCGTTCACCAGCCTGTACGGTGCCCGAGCCGGAGAGGGTGTTTTTCAGAGTTTCGCGGGTCACGGCAAAACCCATCGGGATTAGGGTTTGTTGCAAGTGAAAAAAATCCACCCCAACGGCCTTAGTCGCATGGAGAAATCACGGTCCAAGCCTCCAAGGTTTGGAGTGCTGCGAGAAATGGGTGGGATCCACTTACAAAGAGCATTGTATTCTCACCAATTTTTTTTTACAGTTTTGTGCGGCGTTTTTTCTCCGGTGAAGACTGTTTGCTTGAGCTTTTTTTTAATTCTCTGGCAACCGCCCAAAATTCAAATTTTTTCCCAAAATGCATTTATTGTCCAAAAAAGAAATTTTTGCTCAATGGTTACATGTTTTATTATTGTAAAGAGTAAGTTCCCCTTTTTAGTGTCTGTACAGAAAACACTTTCTTTGAACTGCTGGCCGGAGGGAATTATAGCTGTGGAATTGTGGAATGGGCAGGTGGGCTGCCGAGAGTAGTATGTATTGAGTGTGAGAATGGTGTGGGAATACAGCCATCTAAATAAGTACACTAATAATATTGTATTTTGGTATATAAAGTACATATGATTATGAATAATGTGAGTTTTCAATTTTGTAGTACCCTTACGGAGTTTTATATTTGGACTCGAATATTAGGAAATATGAGATTCTGAGGACACCGCAAGAAAATCACAGATAAATTAACAAAAAAAAAACAAAAATTTAACGTGAAAAAACTCTCAAGATCGGAGAAAAAACCAACTTATCCTTTACTATGAAAGAGAACAAGAGTACGTCTCTTCTATTCCGCTGCTCATCTTCTTCAGTTTTCGCATGCGCGTACCCAACCCTAGCTGAAACAGAACTTTTTTAATACACG
>CM077159.1:170903774-170991576 GCA_039583875.1 Platanthera guangdongensis | reverse complement strand
GCATGAACCAGGACTTAAAAGGTCCGATTCATGCGGTTCGTGACCGCTTGACCGGTGAAAATAAGTCCCCCAAACGAAGCCTTAGTCGCAGGAGACATCACGGTCCAAGCTCCAAGGTTTCTTGGAGTGCTGCGAGAAAGGGTGGGATCCACTTACAAAGAGCATTTATTCTCACCAATTTTTTTTACAGTTTTGTGCTGCAATTTTTTTTGTCGGTGTGAAGACGTTTGCTTGAGCTTTTTTTATTCTCTGTCACGCCAAAATTCAAATTTTTTCCAAAAGCATGATTGTCCAAAAAGGAAATTTTTGCTCAATGGTACATGTTATTGGGGTTGTGGAACACTTCCGGTCCTCTTGTTTCTCACACCGGGTTCGCCCACGTGAGCTTAGAGGAATCGAAGTGTGATCCCCCCTCGACATCTCTGGACCCACGACAGCGCGGGTTCCGGTGGGCGGTGCCCCCGCGACCAAATTTCTGATGTGAATTTTTTGGATCGTGTTATCGATCGTCGACCGGCCCTTTGGTTCGACGATCGACGATCGTCGACCGGCCCTTTGGTTCGACGATCGTCGATCGTCGACCGGCCCTTTGGTTCGACGATCGACGATCGTCGACCGGCCTTTTGGGTCGACGATCGGGGTCGCGATCGTCGACCGGCCTTTTGGGTCGACGATCGACGATCGTCGACCGGTCTTGCTTGGTCGACGATCGTGGTTGCCGGCAGACGTTTATATACGTTGTTTTTTTCCCGATTTAGGGATACGGCTTCATTGCAGTCTGCGGCGGCGTAATCTTTTGGAGGCGATACGAGGTATCTCGTTGAGATCGATCCAGAAGGTATTCTTCTTTGGTTTTCTTGTCCAGAAGAGAGGAGAAGAGGTAGGATCGGATTTGATCCTTGCAACCTTTGTAATCTGTTTCTTTTTGGTGAATACAAGAAGGAAGAAGAAGGGGAGAGAGGACGTAGCCCGGGTTTTGGGGTGAACTCTGTAACATCTTGTGTTTGTTACTGCTCTTTTTTTTGTTCTGTGTTTGTTATTCGAATTCGGATTTCTGCTTCTCGGCACCCGGATTTCCTACATTTGGTATCAGAGCCAGGTTCTCTCGATTCTTGGAAATGAGTTCAGGAGGAGTGCGGATCGAGATAGAGAAGTTTGATGGCAGTCGATTTGATCTGTGGAAGATGAAGATGGAAGATCTGTTGGTGGATCGAGATTTGTGGGGAGCAATAGCGGATGCTCCACCGAAAGAGAAAATTACGGAGGAGGTTGTTGCAGCCTGGACAAAAGCCGATCGGAAGCCAAAGGTCTGATCCGGCTGTTTCTTACAGACTCTGTTTTTAACAAACGTCATGGAGGAAAACTTCGGGCCAAGGTTTATGGCGGAAGTTGGAGACTCTGTACCAGAGCAAATCTCTGGTGAACAAGTTGCTGTTGCGGAAGAAGTGGTACAACTTGAAGATGCATGATGACAGTTCTTTCTCAGAACACCTGACCAATTTCAACACCGTTGTGGGTCAGTTGATCTCTATTGGTGAAAAAATCTCTGATGAAGATAGGGCCATTACCTTGCTCTGTCATTGCCAGACTCTTGGGACAATGTTATTGTTGCCATTGGGGGCAATGGAGATAGGGCTCTAACCTGTGAGTCAGTGTGTGCAACACTTCTCTCCGAGGAAACCAGGAGAGCAGGTTCCGAGAAGACAAGCAAAGGTGCATTGAGTGTATCCAGATCTCGCCCTCAATGGAGGGATAATAAGCAAGGTGGATCTAGAGACAAGTCTCGGGGTAGATCCAAGAGCAGAGAAAGAGAGAAAGAGAAGAAGCCTGTACGTTGCTGGAAGTGCAATGAGGTTGGCATGTGAAGTCTCAATGTCCAACAAGGCTATTCAGAAGAAGGAGGCAGGGTCAACTTCGGGTGCTAAGAAGGAGACCGATGGCGGTGACATGTACATTGCGGCTGCTTGTGTTGCCCATCAGGATGCTGATGTGTGGTATGTTGATACAGGAGCCTCTTACCACATGACTCCTCATAGACACTGGTTCTGTGAATATGAGAGGTTTGAGGGTGGTGATGTCATGCTTGGAGATGATACTGTTGTTCAGATCATTGGGCGTGGCAAGGTGAGGCTGAAGATGGCCGACGGCACCATGAAGACCCTTCCGGGGGTGATGCACATTCCTGGAATGTGCAGGAATCTGATCTCGGTGGGATCTATGGCGGATGCGGGTGTGATCTTCAGGTGTGACATGCACTCGTGCAGGATGACCCGAGGAGCGATGGTGATTGCCAAAGGCATTAGGCATGGAACACTGTACAAACTTCTTGCTGATACAGTGGTGCCTAGTGGGGCCTTTATTTCTGAAGGCAAAGAGGAGGACCAGGAGGAGCAGTCCAGGTTGTGGCACCAACGGCTTGGACACATAAGTGAGAAGGGACTGTCGACTATGACATCGAGCCAGATGGTGGGGGTGTGCCCATGTGCACCTCAAGCTTTGGGTTCTGCGAGCATTGCCTACTTGGCAAGCAGAACCGGGTTAACTTTCAGGGAGCAGGGACGAGGGCCACCGGTTTACTGGATCTTATTCATAGCGATGTATTCGGACCTACCCCAGTTCCATCTCTTGGTGGAGCTAGGTATTATGTATCTTTCGTTGATGATTATTCTCGCTATTCTTGGCTTTATTTTCTCAGGTCCAAGGCAGAAGTTCTAGACAGGTTCAAGGAGTTTAAGAACCTGGTGGAGAACCAGTTGGAGAGAAAGGTGAAAGTCCTCCGTTCTGATAACGGAGGGGAGTATTGCTCGGATGCCTTCGAGCAGTACTGTACTGAGCAGGGGATTGCACGTCAGAAGACCACGCCGTATACTCCAGAGCAAAATGGAGTGGCGGAAAGGCTCAATCGGACCTTGATTGAGAAAGAGAGGTGCATGCGCGTTGGGCCGGTTTGGGGAAGGAGTTCTGGGCTGAAGCGGTAGCTACCGCTAATCATTTGAAGAACAGGTCCCCTACATCTGCAGTGAAGGGGTGTACCCCCTTTGAGGCAATATTTAAGGAAAAGCCAAAATTGGCTTATGCTCGTGTTTTTGGATGTGATGCATACGTTCACATTCCAAAGGAGAAAAGGGGGAAGCTGGATATGAAGTCCGAGCGGTGCATCTTTGTGGGCTACAAAGATGGCATCAAGGGATACAAGCTTGGAACCCGGTGACGAAGACGGTGACGTATAGCAAGGATGTGGTCTTTCATGAAGTCCGTCCTCAAGTCACTACACGATTGGAAGAAGAGAAGGATGCAGAGAAGGTGGTAGTGGAAGGGAACATGGAACCCTCTTTGGAGGATGCTCAGATTACTACTACAGAAGGTTCGGATTCAGATTCTGAATCTGATGACTTGGAAGAGGTGGGCTTTGATGATGAGTCAGAAGAGGAGGTTGCTGATGCTCCACTTCTGAGGCGCTCAACGAGGGAGAGGAGGGCACCACTCCGGTTTTCCCTTAGTGCTGTTGGAGCACAATATTGCTTGAACATGCTTGGAGAAGATCCCATTTCAGCCAGGGAAGCGAGGTCGAGGGCTGATGCAAATCAGTGGGAGCTTGCTATGGAGGATGAGATGGTTTTCCTTGCGGAAGAATCAGACTTGGGGTCTGTGCAAGCTTCCGAAAGGAAGGAAGGCCATTGGAAGCAAATGGGTCTTCAAGCAGAAGGTGAAGGCTGATGGCACTGTGGAGAAATATAAGGCAAGGTTGGTTGCCAAGGGATTCTCACAGGTTGAAGGTGTGGACTACGACGAGATTTTCTCGCCGGTGGCCAAGCTCACTTCTATCAGATGGTTCTCTCCATTGCGGCTGTGCATGATCTGGAGATTGAACAAATGGACGTGAAGACGGCGTTTCTTCACGGGGATTTGGAGGAGGAGATTTACATGCGGCAACCTGAAGGATTCGAGGCCAAGGGCAAGGAGGATCAGGTGTGCAGGTTGAAGAAGTCCCTTTATGGACTCAAGCAATCTCCGAGGATGTGGTATCAGAAGTTCGACACCTACATGCTGGAGTTGGGTTTAGAAAGGTCGAATTCTGACCACTGTGTGTATTTCCAAAGGAAGGGAGAGAACTTCACTTTTCTGACACTCTACGTAGATGACATGCTGCTCGTAGGGAATAGTGTCAAGATGATCCAACAGTTGAAGAAGCTGCTCTCTGCCAAGTTCGAGATGAAGGATTTGGGGCCAGCAAGTGTGATCTTGGGAATGCAGATTACCAGGGAAAGAAGCAAGAAGAAGCTTTGGTTGGGGCAACAAAGGTACATCGAAGAGGTGTTGAAGAAATTCAACATGGCTGATTGCAAGCCTGTTGGTGCCCCTATGCCCGTTGGGGAAAAGCTATCTGTGGAGATGTGTCCCAAGACACATGAAGATATTGAAGACATGGCTAAAGTTCCATATGCTAGTGCAGTGGGAAGCTTGATGTACGCCATGGTTTGCACTCGGCCTGACATTGCTCAAGCTGTGGGAGTGCTAAGCCGTATATGGCCAAACCAGGGAAGGAGCACTGGAGTGCGGTGAAGCGAGTGTTCAGGTATCTTCGTGGAACTTTAGATTATTCTATATGTTATGAAGGTGCTGAAACGGGAAGAGTCCTGGACGTGGTTGGACATGTGGACTCTGACTGGGGAGGTGATCTCGATAGCAGGAGGTCCACCAGTGGGTATGTTTTTACTTTATTTGGTGGTGCTATCAGTTGGATGAGTCGACGGCAAGGAGTGGTGGCACTCTCGTCGACGGAAGCAGAATATATGGCTCTTACCCATGCCAGTAAGGAAGCCATATGGCTGAGAAGGTTGTGCTGGGAGCTCGGTTTTGAGCAAGGTCCTGTGAAGATTTGGTGTGACAGTCAGGGGGCGATTCAGTTAGCCAAGAATCCTGCATTCCATGCTAGGACCAAGCATATTGATATTCAATATCACTTCATCAGGGAGAAGGTGGAGAAGCAGGTGGTTCAACTGGAGAAGGTTGAGACCAAGGTGAACAGCTCAGATTTTCTTACCAAGGCTGTGCCTGTTGCTAAGTTTCAATGGTGTGCAACAGCAGTAGGGTTGAAGAGGAGGATTGGAGGAGCTGCTCTTATCTGCGGAAGTTTTCCAACAAGTGGGAGAATGTTGGGGTTGTGGAACACTTCCGGTCCTCTTGTTTCTCACACCGGGTTCGCTCACGTGAGCTTAGAGGAATCGAAGTGTGATCCCCCTCGACATCTCTGGGACCCACGACAGCGGGGGTCCGGGGGCGGCTGCCCCCGGACCAAATTTTTCTGATGTGATTTTTTGGATCGTCGATCGTCGACCGCCCTTTGGTTCGACGATCGACGATCGTCGACCGGCCCTTTGGTTCGACGATCGTCGATCGTCGACCGGCCCTTTGGTTCGACGATCGACGATCGTCGACCGGCCTTTTGGGTCGACGATCGGGGTCGCGATCGTCGACCGGCCTTTTGGGTCGACGATCGACGATCGTCGACCGGTCTTGCTTGGTCGACGATCGTGGTTGCCGGCAGACGTTTATATACGTTGTTTTTTTTCCCGATTTAGGGATACGGCTTCATTGCAGTCTGCGGCGGCGTAATCTTTTGGAGGCGATACGAGGTATCTCGTTGAGATCGATCCAGAAGGTATTCTTCTTTGGTTTTCTTGTCCAGAAGAGAGGAGAAGAGGTAGGATCGGATTTGATCCTTGCAACCTTTGTAATCTGTTTCTTTTTGGTGAATACAAGAAGGAAGAAGAAGGGGAGAGAGGACGTAGCCCGGTTTTGGGTGAACCTCTGTAACATCTTGTGTTTGTTACTGCTCTGTTTTTTGTTCTGTGTTTGTTATTCGATATTCAGATTTCTGCTTCTCGGCACCCCGGATTTCCCAAAATGCATTTATTGTCCAAAAAAGAAATTTTTGCTCAATGGTTACATGTTTTATTGTAAAGAATAAGTTCCCCTTTTTAGTGTCTGTACAGAAAACACTTTCTTTGAACTGCTGGCCGGAGGGAATTATAGCTGTGGAATGGGCGGGTGGGCTGCCCGAGAGTGGTATGTATTGAGTGTGAGAATGGTGTGGGAATACAGCCATCTAAATAATGCACACTAATAATATTGTATTTTGGTATATAAAGTACATATGATTATGATATAATGTGAGTTTCAATTTTATAGTACCCTTACGGAGTTTTATATTTGGACTCGAATATTGGGAAATATGAGATTCTGAGGACACACGAGAAAATCACAGAAAAATTAACAACAACAAAAAAACAAAAATTTAACGTGAAAAAACTTCAAGATCGGAGAAAAACCACAACCACCCGCGCCTAAAAAATCTACTATGAAAGAGATCAAGAGTACGCCTCTTCTATTCCGCTGCTCATCTTCTTCAGTTTTCGCATACGCGTATCCAACCATAGACTGAAACAAGCCTTTTATACACGTAACAAACATGCAAGTTTCTAGTACTCACAGACGCAGTCAGACTGCACAAAATAACATCAAATGGTTAGCCTACATGTGTTGTGAGCCAAATTTGCACTGGATTAGAATGTCCAACAATTTGACATTCGCACTAGGGGTGTAAGATGGAACCCATTGAACTGACTAATCGAACCAAATCAAATTGTATTATTAAGTTCGGTATTTGTATGCCAAGGTTCGATCACGGTTTTAATTTTTGAAAAATCGTGTGATTCAGTTCATACCGAACCAAATCATATTAGAACTTACATGATTACATCAACATTAAAAGTTTTGTATCATAACATCGTTGATTTTTTTTGAAAGGCATGGTTGATACGGTAGCAATTTAACAAAAAATTATTTTATGTCAAAGAGTTTAGTTTCAAATGGTTCTTGTTGGGGATGACCCTTATTTTATAGAAATCGAGTGTGCACATAACCGCACACTCATGATCTCCATCTCAAAGAAAGAGGGATCATGGGATCGACCGCGCGTGCGACCACCGCGCCTGATCCCCCTCGCGCCGATCCCATTACGCGTAATGGGCAAACCGCGCGAGCCCCACCTCGCCGGCGGCGACCGGCCGACCCCCTCCCCGGACGCTGGCCGCCCGCCCTCTCTCGCCACGGCCAAGGGGGCGGCCGCCCGGGCCGCCCCTTCCTCGGCCGTCGGCGCGGCCGCCGGTGTGGCCGCCCCTGTCGCCCCTTCCCCGGCCGCTGGCGCGTCCAAGGGGGCGGCCGCCCAAGCCGCCCCCTTCCCCGGCCGCCAGTGCGGCCAAGGGAGGGGCGTCGGCTTTGGCCGCCCCCTTTCTTGTCCGCCGGCGCGACCAAGGGGGCGGCCGGACGACCCCTTTCGTGGCCGCCGACGCGGGCAAGGGGGTCGCCGCCTGGGCCGCCCCTCCATTGCCCCCGGCGCGCGGCAAAGGGGGGCATCCTCACTGTCCCGGCCGCGGTCGACGGTCCTCCCCTCGCCGATGGACTTGGCGGCAAGTTCGCCGGCGACCTGCGGAGTTCCATGTTATGGCTCCGCTCAAGATAGTCTACTAAGGCTCATCGGTGTGGAATGACCTTATATAGTATCTCCAGCGTAGAGCCGTTACACTCTAGTGACACGTAACCCATTGGGTCGTTCCGAGTCGGTCCTGACACGCGCAGACATATAACTAAATATTCTAACAGTCTCCTCCTATGTCCGCGGTAAACCCGACGTCGGAAAAAGGGTGGTGTGTGAAATGTTCAAACGAACATGAAGCACTCACAACCGTGTCCATTACACTTGTCAGAACATATTGGACGTTAAATAAAGCAGTTGTATGCATGCATAAGAATAAACAAAAAATCTCAGCAGCATCATAGCAAAGTCTAAAGTACAATCACAGCACAGGTATCAGAACACTAAGTGTCTCATGACCAACTAAAGAGCAAGAAAGTCCAAACAAAACAAGTGAAAGCAAAGAGAGCTAAACAGTGCTCTAAGCAGAAGAAAAACCAATTTATACTCTAGAAATCAATGTCCAGTAGGTCATACTCATCTGGATCCCAACCGGCAAGTGCTCCTCCATCAGCAGCAGCTCCTGTAATTTCCAACAGAGAAGTTCATTTAGAATGAATTCAACATTGGAAAATGTACAAGTATCTAGTTCTACTTATATGAACGTAGTACAATATGAGAAAACATGTGTAGAGTATTTTAGTTTCTACCTCAGAATTCATTATCTGTTTTCAAAGAAACGAAGTCATGGACTTCTGGACACCGCAGCTGTATCTGTGTTCCTATGTGAAATGTCATGGTTACTGTTCTTCTAAAGTCAACTAGAACTCATCAAATGTGGAATGGAACCAATAAACAGAAGAAGAGTCAAACCTAGTTAGATTGTGTTATCAAATGTGGAATAACACTCTCCTCCTAGATAAGGAAGACGAACCCAGTGGAAGTTGTTAACATCAAATGTGGAATGAAACAACTCACCAGATTCATACTCAGTAACCCTGAACATCAGCGGAGCACAACACGCTTGTTTTGACAAAGGAAAGTGGAAAAATCAAAACATTAGGACTAAGGCTGAACTAAATCGCCTATCCTTGAACTAAGACTGAACTTAAATCGCCTTGAGTCCCATTTCCCCCACTGTTTTGATTGATAGGTCTTTAGGCATTCCTTTCGTCAGTGGATCAACCAGATTATCCTTCGATCACACATCGATCAAAGTGATAATGCCTTGTTCTTTCAGATAATTTAGTAGAGCGTGTCTCAGTCGTACATGTCGCCTTTTAGTATTAAAAAAGACATTCTTCATGACTTGAACTGCTGCTTGATTATCACAATACAGACTCAAAGAATTGACTTGAAGTCTAGACAAGGGAATGTCTAGAATCAAATTTCTGATCCAATCTGCCTCTTCGCCAGCTGAGGCTAAGGCAAACAACTCGGCTTCCATAGACGACAAAGTTATATAAATCTGTCTTTTGGATTTCCAAGTGACTGCAGCGCCACCCAAAGTGAAAATAAATCCACTAGTGGACTTGCTGTTCCCAACTTCTGAACACCAGGAGGCATCAGCGTATCCTTCCAACGTAGGAGGGTAACCAGTGTAGCACAGAGCGTGATCTTTAGTACCTTTCAGGTACCTCATCAGCCGATCTAAGACATCTCAATGCTCTTTGCCTGGGCTACTGGTAAAACGACTCAACATGCTTACCGAGAAAGCAATGTCTGGTCTAGTGCAACTTGTGGCATACATGAGACTTCCAATGATCTTTGAGTACTTGACTTGATCAACGCTAGTCCCTTCATTCGTACTCAACTTGACATTTGAATCGATTGGTGTTTCAACAGACCGACAGTCTTTATAACCCAGGTAGTGAGGATCTGCTCAATGTAATGAGCTTGACTTAGAGTGACACGTCCCTTGTCTACTTTAACTTTCATACCTAGTAGGGTATCTACGGGACCAAGGTCCTTCATGTCAAATGCTTTCGCGAGAGCGGATTTAGTATCCCTCGTTGCGGCAAGATCTGACCCCAGAATCAATATGTTATCCACATATAGACATATGATGACTGTTTGATTTGCCATCGAGCGGTAGTAGAGGCACTTGTTTAAGAGACTAGACTGAAATCCAACGCTCTTTACCACTTGATCAAATTTAATGTGCCACATCTTAGGTGCTTGTTTAAGCCCATAGATCGATTTATCGAGCTTGCACACTTTGTCTCTTAGATCCTTATGTACATAACCTTCAAGTTGTGTCATGTAGATCTCTTCATCAAGCTCTCCATTTAATAAGGCTGTCTTTACATCCATCTGATGAACTATAAAGTTCTCGATAGAAGCTATGACAAGAAGAATCTAATAGTGGATAGGTGGCACACAAGTGAATAGACGTCAAAATAGTCAATTCTCCCCTGTTGTTTATAACCCTTAGCTACTAGACATGCTTTATATCTGGCTATAAACCATCACTGTGCAATTTCTTCTTCAGTACCCACTTGCATCCTAAGACTTTAGCTCCTTTCGGCAGGTCAACTAGATGCCAAGTGTTATTTTGTTGCAGCGAGTTCATCTCATCATCGATGGCTTCTGCCCACATTAATGCATCTCTAGATCGCATTGCTTCTTGATAGGAGAATGGATCATCCTCTAAGTGGTAGGTGACGAAATTCTCACCAAAATCCTTAGGGATTCTGTCTCTTGCAGATACTCTAAGAGGAACAGGTTTCACCTCTAGAGGTTGGGGAGCAGTGCCATAGGTGCCAGCTTCAGGTTCTACAGTAGATTCTGAAATCATGTCAATAGACCCGGAGACGGTCAAGACATGATCTTTGATAAATTTATGTTCAAAGAAAATATCATCTCTAGACTCTATCACTGTATTAGTGGATGGATCCAGAAACCTGTCAGCTGCACTATCTTCTGCACTACCTAGATAAACGCAGGTCGTTGTTCTAGGTCTCACCTTTGGTCTCTTAAGGTCTTGTATCCTTACATAAGCGATACAACCTCAAGTCTTTAGAGTGTCATATCTACAAGGATGACCATGCCACAACTCATATGGAGTAGAGTTGAGCTTTGAGTGAGGCACTCGATTTAGAATGTGATTTACAGTTAAGACTGCTTCCCCCCAAAAGGAATTAGGCATGCCAGCTGTGAGGAGCATAGAGTTCAACATATCTGTTAAAGTTATATTCTTACGCTCAACAACACCATTCGACTGGGGTGAGTAAGGAGCTGTGGTTTCTAAGATTATACCCTCAGAGACACAAAAGTCCTTAAACTCAGTTGCAGTGTACTCTCCTCCTCGATCACTTCTAAGTCTCTTAATCTTTAGATTTAATTGATTTTCTACCCGAGATTTGAAGATCTTAAAGGTCTCGAATGTCTCATCTTTCGATTTCAATAGGTAAACATGACAATATCTAGAAAAATCATCGATGAATGTAACTAGATACTTCTTTCCTCCTCTAGTAGCGTGACTACGAAAGTCACAGAGGTCGGAATGTATCAACTCCAGAAGTTGTGTGCTCCTAGAAACTGTCTTGTAAGGGTTTCTAGTGATCTTAGTCTGGGCACAAACCTCACACCTATCAAATTGAATAGAAAGATCTAATGGAATGTTTTGACTTTTAGCTAGATCTCGCATTTTCTTATAGTGGATATGTCCAAGACTATTATGTAATAATTTTGGATCAATCAGAGTTGAACTCACTTGATTTATGCACTCATTATCTATGCTAAGTCTATACATACCATTGATCGGGTAAGCGCAACCAAAATAGTGAGAATTAACAGTTAATGTCATTCTACCGTTCACGATTGTGAAAGACAATCCAGCTTTATCAAGCAAACTCATAGAAATCAAATTCTTAGTTAAATTAGGAACTACTTTAACATTTTGCAAAATTAAAGTTTTACCTGAAAAGTGCACTAGCTCTGCAGTCCCAGCATGAGTAACATTAGTCACTCCTCCATTGCAATTTTCGACTCTGTCCTTGACCGTTGTCATCTTAGAAAGTTGACTCCTATCATTTGTGACGTGACAGGTAGCACCACTGTCCAGCCACCACTCAGAAGACGCACTGCGGTGACTACTCTCAATCATAGCCACAAAGGACTTAAGATCGGAGTTGTCGACCATCATGTGTGCCTCATTTTGTGGGGCATCCTCCTTTAGCTTCTTCGGACCCCTGCATTCAGCGGCCTAGTGACCCCATTTGCCGCAGTTGTGGCACTTGCCCTTCTTCCTTTTGAGAGAAGGCTTTTTGACCGCCAACGGTGCTGGAGTATCACCCTTAGGTGCCGGGGGATTCCGAGAAGGCTTACTAGGACGTGAAACGAAGTTAACAGCCTGTGAGGGCTGCGCAACCTGCTCCAAGCTTTTCCCAGCAATGTTTTGGTCCTCAATATGAATGAACCTTTTGAGTTTATCCAAGCTGATCTTCTCTTTCAGTCGGTGCATCACGGTCTTGAAAAAGAGCCACTCAGGAGGCAGTTTACTCAGGATCATGTACACAAAGAGGTTGTCGTCCATATTCGAATGATCATCATCCAGCTTCTGTCGAAGATTGAGCAGCTCCAAGAGTTGAGAAGTGATAGGAATGTTCGCTTTGAATCTAAAGTTGAAGAACTTCTCTCCAATGAGCGACTTTGACAATCCTTCCTCCTTCTGGAAATGCGCGTTCTGTCGATCTCATATCTCCTTTTCAGATTTGTAAGCGTGGTAGGTCAACGCGAGCCGAGGATTCAGGGAATTCAACAGGTAATCCCTGCAGAAATCCTCATCTTTGTTCCACTGGTACTTGTCCACGTCCTCGACGGTGGAAGCGAAATCGCTCTGAACAGTATAGAATATCTTGCGTTCCTTCATTCCTAGTTGGACTTGAATTTTCCAACTGAGAAAGTCGGATGCGTCGAACGATTGCAATTTTATGGTGTCGAGCGCGCTTTTCTTCGATATATTTCTAGATTCAAGCAGAAATAAAAAATTCTAGAACAATATCACCTGAGTCGTGTGAAGACGAGTCCAACCCTTCGGATCAAATCCAGAAATTTTGCTCCTCCTCTCTGGCTGAATGCAGTCGCCAAAAGCAGGATGAATATAAATTGATCACCAGACTTCCTTCACTGATCTTTAGCAACAAGAAATGAATCCACAAGATCACAATCACTGAGGATAAGAACTCCTGGGTATCTGGATCGGCTTCCTTACTGATCTTGAACAAAAACACAAGGATCCTTTGCAAAGAACCAGTATGAAGGGCTTGTGTTGATCTAAGAATCCAAAGGGAGATCTTTTTTTTGATCTGCAATATGTGGATCGGCTAGGGAGATATGCAATAAGTAGATCGGTTAGGGAGATCTGCTAGGGAAATCCTCCTTGGATGAAGGCAACCAAGAATGGGCCAGATCTGATGAGAAGAAGGCAAGATCCGGCAACTCCTCTGGATTTGCACAGGAATGGCACCAGATCTGCTAGGGAGATCTGCTTCCTCTTCAGCGGCGATATGATCGCAAAAATCAGGAACGACAAGGAAGCAACCAGATCTACAATGGCAGCGCAGATCTGCCTCCTTCTCCGCCGGAGCAGCAGATCTGGAGCGACGCGACAGGAAGAACTTGTGAATGAGAAGGGCGGCGATATTGTTCTTCATGATCGGTGTTCCAGTAGTTGCAGTTTCGGTCGGCGGAATCAGGAAAAACAGGGAGCGAAGACGCACTGCCTTTCCTCCAGGCGGCACAGCGCACAGATCTGGAAGCGGTCGGAGAAGCACTGGAAGCGGCCGGATCTGAGGATTGAAGCCCTAGATCTGCGGCTTAATCGCGAGCGGCGGCTTCGGCGGAACGAAAACACGAACAAGGAAGCTTTCTTCGCGGTCGACACCAGAGCCTAGACCTCTTCCCGATCAAGAATCACAATCTCTACAGAGCGCGGAGGCAGATCTGTGCACGGGACGATTTCAGATTGCGAACGGGTGCAGCTTCAAGAAATTCGCGAGCGGCGGTGGAAAAAACCGAGAGAGTGGAAAAACCTAAATCCCTATCTTGAGAATGTTATGGCTCCGCTCAAGATAGTCCACTAAGGCTCATCGGTGTGGAATGACCTTATATAGTATCTCCAGCGTAGAGCCGTTACACTCTAGTGACACGTAACCCATTGGGTCGTTCCGAGTCGGTCCTGACACGCGCAGACATATAACTAAATATTCTAACATTCCACACCCGCCGTCCGATCGTCGGGGAATCCTCCCGGCCGTCCGATTTACGCATATCTACCCACTAACCGCTGGGTTAGTGGGCAATGATTTAATTAATATTTTATATAGTTTATTAAAGTGGTCTCCAAATATTGAAATATGAGCATTTAAAATATACTAAAAACAATTATGATGGTGGTTATGGTGTGCGGATAGCCGCGTAACAACCGTAACCACCACCCGGAGCATATAAAAAGAGTCGCAGACCTCCTCATTTCTCACCTTTTCTCCTCCGAGTCTTCTTCTTCATCAGCTCAGAGCTCTGTCGTATTCCTCTTACGAGCCAAACCCGAGCCGCACCCGAGCCACACCCGAGCCACTTCCGAGCTACAGGCGAGTCGAGTCAAAGCCACCTGACGAAGTCGGATCTCTTAAAGCTCAAGTGGTCCCCGCAACCGAAAGTTCAGACGCTCCGCTCCCGTGTTCAGAAATTCACAAGCTGATATCGGAAGACCACCAACGCATAGCGCAATTTGTAATAACTCTCGGCGCGACCGCCTGTCGTCCGCCGCGTGTTAAGTGTTCTCTCACCCCCACCCCCCCAAAGCTGTAACGAGAGGTGACTTGTCACCCTCGACTTCACGAACAGGTTGTAACAACCAAAAGATAATGAACTTTGACCGACACAGATCCGATCACGTGGTTTTTTACTCAGTTGAGAGGTTTTTTCACATTAAAACTGTTTGTGTACAACCAACCTACTCTATTGACTGTGTGCCCGCTCGACCGTTACGAGAGCTAAGACATTCCAAGTATTCCGGTCCACGTTAAAACTTATGCTGGAAGAACGACGGACTGACGGCTAATCGGAGCAGGTCGCTGCGAGAAGGGCTTGCTGACGGCTAGCCGACAGAGGAGGTCGCTGCGAGAAGGGCTTGCAAAGGAGCTGGCGGCAAGAGCGAATAGAGCAGGTCGCAGCAAGGGGCGGGTTGCCGAGTTGTCGCGGCGGGTTGTCGGGTTGTCGCGACAGACAGGATGCTGGCTTGCGGAGGCTTGAGCAGGTCGCGAAAAGCAGGCGACAAGGTATGAATTGCCGTGCGGGCTGAACAGGTCGCGGGCTGGGAGCGGACTGATCGGACAGAACTCATGAGCAGAGCGGACTGAGCGGACAAAACTTGCGGGCAGAGCGGAATGAAGGTTGCTCAGGCAGAGGGCAGAGGTAGCTGACAGGATGCGGACAGAGCGCGTGAGCAGGGTGCAGTGTGAGTGCAAAGAAAAATTAAGAACCTAACTCTGATACCATGTTAGGATTAACAAAAGCCTTTGTATTCATATGTAAAAGAAACACCATTGGGGTCTATATATATGAGAAGAGGGGAAGGAGAAAACACCACAGATGATATGGGACTAACTCTAGAAGCAATATAGAATAATAAATACATTAAATATTAATATAAACAGTTATTACAATGTTCTTTGGAAGTATAAAGAAGAGAAACACAGATGAGGGGTTGACGATCGAGAAGAAGAAAGCCTGCGACAACTTAAGATCAGGGTCTTTCAATTTGATTATTTGAAGGTTCAAGAGTACTAGTAACTTTATTTTACTCGCATTAGAAGGGAGAAAACTCATCTATAAACGGGGCTTAAATGAAATTAGTATAATATATATAAGATTTAAATTAAATTGTCTTTATTTATTTATTTATAAACACCAATGTACGTGTATAAAATTAAATCTGTGTGCTTCGAGAGATTTTTGCGTCCGGGCTCCGGCTGTAATCGGGGAAGAGGAGCGCCGTTCATTTTTATGGAGATTATCACTCGATAAATTCAATACATCCATCTAAAATGTACTTTAAATATGACGTCACATGATTGGCTCCGATTTTCTCTCTCTTCCGGACACAAGAACTTCGCTTGTAGTTCATATCAGGTTTAAAAATTTTGGAATCATTTGAAACTTGTTGTTTGTGATTCAAGTTTTGGTTACATTCCAAAGATAATTTAAAGGCACAAACTATTTTTATTCATGATTTCAAAATTTAAACCAAGCCAAAATAATTTGCAAGTGGTTCAATCTTGTTCAATGCAGTTCTAGTTTGATTCCGGTTCAACTTAAGGATCCCGGTGCTAAGTGTATTAACCCTATAATAAATTGAAAAGGTTAAGAAATATATAAACTCACAAAAATTTACTAAACTAAATGTGTTTGGCGGGTGTTAGTAGCACTGCATTTTTTCTATTTGTAACTTTTTGATAACGGCAAACAAAATTGTTATAAATGAGAGTTGAAAATCCTAGAAATAGGATTTTGGATGCCAACTTTGAGTTCCATGAAGTCGCACAATAATCGTCTTTGAAGATTGCGCACGGCGATGGTGTATATACGGGTCCTCCTTGGAAGATTGTGCGCCGTCAAGGTGGCATTGGGCAAGTGGGAGGCGACTCGCGGGCATCCGGAGAGATGAAGGGAGTTTGCGATTTGAGAGAGAGAAGCGTGAGAACATATGTACAATCGCGGAATATTTTCCTACCTTCGGAGATGAGGCCAAAGGTATTACCACCATCAAGTGTTGCTGATAAAAGACCGCTAAAAAATACAGTCCAAGAACTATACAACGTATGGTACTTTGGAAAGAAGATACATGCATGGGTACCAAATAACAATTGCGTTGTTGCGCTGGGATACCGAGAGCTGCGAGAGGCAATTGTGTTGCCTCGCCGGAGCACTGTCTTAGATTGGGTGCTGTTGCCGCCGCACGGGTTTTCCCGTGTGCTCTCTTATATTATATAAACATTCATCTTGCTACTTGCTAAGAATGTGTCATTATCCTTTCAATTTTTTAAGTATACATTCGGTGCTGCAAAAATTTTCATGAAGACTAAAGCTTTGTTTGGCATAGTGGCGGCGGTCATAAACATATGGGCTCAACCATCGTTCGTTAACAATTACCTAAGAAATTTCATTCTTCTGAACATAAAAGTGGATGAAGTTCCTTAGGTGGACGCTAATGAATGACAGTACTTCCCATGTTTGCCACCATGCACCGTGCCAAACGGAGACGGAATTTTTATGTCCGGAATCCGGTTTGAGCTCAGATTGATCCACGTCATTGATTTGCATTTTTATATTTGGTGATTGTTATTAGCACTACAGTTTTGGCTAGTCGCATTAAGTTTTCTCCTAATTTTTTGTGACTTTTGGAAATACGTCTTGTACATGCATTTTTAGGAAGAGTGTTCAACACGAAAGTTGTAGATCTCGACGAGATCTATGATGGGTTCGGGTTCCCTCCTAGGCGGACAAAACCCGCGACGACGGACATCGAGAGGTCCGTAATGGGGCGGATTGAGTCGTGAATAAATCTTGGTGTGATCATGTGCATGATCATGGAGATCAAATGTTTTCATCGATGAACGGCTCAGATCCAAGTTCCTATATATTATTATTATATAATAATAATATATATAAGATATATAAAAGGAATTAAAACATTCCTAAATCTAATTCCCCTCCTGCCCGCCTACTGCTATAAAAGAGAAAAAACCTAAATACCTGCTGGTCACCCGGAGGAAAAAAAAGGCCGGCTGCTATTCACCTTGAAGAAGATCCGTGCAATTGGACAAGGTCATTCCTTCTCTGCTTCGCCTCTTATCTCTTTTTCTCTCGTTCGAGCCGGGATTTCTCGCCGGCTAACGTGGGCGGAGGTGGCGTGCCGGAGCAAGTGGAGTTGAAGAGGTGGTCGGAGCCTTGAGGCCGTCCGGAGTCGAGACTTGACTGCGGCTTTTGTCGCGAGGGCGGATACGCCGACGACTATTTGGACGGGGGCTGATTTTGGAGGCGGTGTTGGCGCCGTGCTTGTGTAGCGGGGCGGTGGTGCACGTGTGCGGGGGAGCGGCATTGGCGAAGACAGATTTGGGCGGAGCCGGAGCGGCATAGGCGGCGGCCGATTTGGGCGGTGCCGGCGCGGCGTTGGAGGAAGCCGTTTTTAGAGTGCGCATCTTGGCGCAAAAAACGGCGGCGTGTTATTGTGGTCGCATCTGCGGCTAGCGGCGGTCAGCGCGAGGAGACATCTTAGCCTCAAGTGGACTTTGGCGGCGAGGCATCTGAGCCTCGAGCGGGACAATCTACTGACGAGTTGCGGACTGATCGGAGTGCGCCAACGACGTCGTGTGTCGACGTAGGCGGACAGCTTGGCACAATATTGGAAGAACTTGGAAGACTGCAGAGAATTCAGAGAACCAGTTTGGAGCGAGTCTCTATGACTCGAACTTGGTCGTCTTTGTCGGTATACCTGTATTTTTCCTCGTCTTTATTTTGTGCTAGCTGTAGGATCCATCTGAGGATCGCGGGGGAAAGTCATTGTATTGTTGAACATTATTTAGTGGCGGCTTTCGGGTTGGACTCCGATCGTCCCGTGGTTTTTACCCTGATTTGGGGGGGTTTTCCACGTATACGCCTGTGTGTTTGGTTGATTGTATTTGCTATTGCGTATTTCGCTGACAGTTTTGCAGGTATCTCAGCTCGCATCCTCGCGTGCACTCAGGTCCGTGAGAACGTGTTTCTCACAACAATCTACAACTTTTTGTTGAACACTTTTATTAAAAATTCATGCACAAGACGTATTTTTAAAAGGCGCAAAATCTGAGTGTATTTTCAAAGTACGTCTTGTACATGCATTTTTAGGAAAAGTGTTTAACACGAAAGTTGTAGATCTAGTCGAGATCTACAACTTTAGTGTTGAACGCTTTTTCTAAAAATGCATATACAAGACGTATTTCCAAAAGACACGAGAAATTAGGAGAAAACGTAATGCGATGTTAGGATCGTGACACCTCACACGCGCATGGATCGTCCGGATTGCGCCACGTCGGCAATCCGTGGGAGGTGTTATTACCTATTCCGGGCAAAATTCAATTTGGGAATCCTATTTTTTGGAAGTTAATTGTGGTCGGCTATTCCTTTTCTTTTGCTGTAATTAGACTCATAGCTTTTTGGAGGAGTTATTTTTGGAGATCTTTTGATGGCCGGTTATTCTCCATTCTATATTAGATTATCTCCTAACTGAGAGAGGGTTTTTTGTTGCTATTTATAGGGGAGCTGTCATGATACTTCATGCCAATTAAGAGGAAGGAATCCGTGAGATGAGATCCAATTTGTGAACAGAGAGCTTCAGGCGGCGCAATTCCGGCGGCTTCGGCTTTGTCTCAGGAAGCGGCGGCGGGTCTTGGACCAGGTGGCAGAGCAGCATCGAGACGGGCATCAGGCGCGGCGGCGAAGGAGCACGGTGGTCTGGAGGGAGTTCCGGCCGAGCTTAGCGCGCATTTTTTTTTTGGTTGCTCAGGAGGAGCAACGTTCCGGCGACAGCGCTGTCGGAAATCCGACAGCTCCAGTTTCAGTTTTTTTGTTTGTTTGTTTTCTTTCTCGGTTCGACTCATTGAAGTCTATTGTAATCGGTAACTTTCTGATTTTAGTGGGATTTGTCCGGCGCGCTCTCCACGTGGAGTAGGAGTCCCATACTCCGAACCACGTAATCTTTTGTGTCGTCTGTGTATGCTAGAATCTCGTTCCGTATTTTATTTTGCGCGATACTGGTTCTTGCTCATTCGTGAAATTCTGTTGCGCTACTGCGGCTTAACTCAATCCGATTTCGCAACAATTGGTATCAAAGCCATCAACAGAGATAAAAGGTGGGCAGAGTGTCATCTTCCACCTTGACGCCTCACGGCACAAACGAATTGTTGTGAAATCGGATCGAGTTAAGCCGCGGTAGCGCAACGGAATTTCACGAATGAGCAAGAACCAGTATCGCGCAAAATAAAATACGGAACGAGATTCTAGCATACACAGACGACACAAAAGATTACGTGGTTCGTAGTATGAGACTCCTACTCCACGGGGAGAGCGCGTCGGACAAATCCCACTAAAATCAAAAAGTTACTGATTACAATAGACCTCAATGAATTGAACCGAGAAAGGAAACAAACAAACAAAAAACTGAAACCGGAGCTGTCGGATTTCCGACAGCGCTGTCGCCGGAACGTTGCTCCTCCCGAGCAACCAAAAAAATGCGTGCTAAGCTCGGCCGGAACTCCCTCCAGACCACCGTGCTCCTTCGCCGCCGCGCCTGATGCCCGTCTTGATGCTGCTCTGCCATCGGGTCCAAGACCCGCCGCCGCTGCCTGAGACGAAGCCGAAGCCGCCGGAATTGCGCCGCCTGAAGCTCTCTGTTCAGAAATTGGATCTCATCTCACGGATTCCTTCCACTTAATTGGCATGATTGGTCATGACAGCTCCCCTATAAATAACAACAAAAAACCCCCTCTCAATTAGGAGATAATCTAATATAGGAATGGAGAATAACCGGCCATCAAAAGATCTCCAAAAATAACTCATCCAAAAAAGCTATGAGTCTAATTACAGAAAAAGAAAAGGAATAGCCGGCCACAATTAACTTCCAAAAAATAGGATTCCCAAATTGAATTTCGTCCGGAATAGATAATAACACCTCCCACGGATTGCCGACGTGGCGCAATCCGGACGATCCATGCGCGTGTGAGGTGTCACGATCCTAACAATCTCCACATTGATGCCTCACGCAAACGAAACTCCACCTTGACGAACGTAACTCCACCTTCAGCTTAAAACTACCGGCGACTACGAGCCCCCTCTCCCTGGGGCCTGACCGTGATCAACGCGCATCAGAATGAGTCAAGTCAAGACCGCTCTTGAACTTGACTCCAGTCATTGGACTTCCTCGCAAGTCCGTACTAATATCCCTCCAGGATATCTCCCGCAACTTCCTGCCTTTACCCCTACCGAACTCCTTCAACTCCCGGTGGCGCACCCCGACGTGCTTCGCCCTTGACCTATAGACCGAGTCTCTTGCAAGACGATTCGCACTCAACCTTCTCCTGAGTGATCATTAGTTCCCTGGTGGGACCCTTGAGCCGGATGGCTCCATTTGCGGCGTCTGGGCTCTCCTGAGATGACTCTCCTCCCACGGATGCGAAAACTTTACCTCCGCCAAGGTCCTTTCTCTGCGCTTTCCGCTGAGAGCGGATCCTGCTCTCTATAGCTCTATCGAAGGAACCGCGATCTGGAGAGATCGCATGAGATGCATATGCTACTGTGCCCTGTAGCTCGAGAGACGGTCTGACCTCTCTCCTCGCATCTCCCCTGGCAGTCGTGGTGCCAATCAGTCTATAGAGCGACCCAAAACTCTCTCCTCTCAAGACTGTTTGCGCGCCTCTCCTGACCTCCAAATATCCGCCGTTACTGGTAAAAGAATACCCGGCGGCCTACAGAGTGCCTAACGAAATCAAACTCTTCCTCAAATCGGGCAAATACCGAACGTCGGTGAGGGTCCTAACCACTCCGTCAAACATCCTGATCCTGATGTTACCGACTCTCGATATCTCGCACTCTGAAACATTCCCCATCCGAACTCGACCACCCTCATATTGCCTAAAGCTGGAGAACCACTCTCTGTTCGGGCACATATGGAACGTGCATCCTGTATCCAAGATCCAGGAGCCTGTGGTCTCACTGCTAGGTGCAGCATGAAGAGCGTCGACATCGCTCTCATCCTCAGATGCCACCGCAGCCAAATCTGGCTCATGCGCCTGCTCCTTGAGCTTCAGCTTTGGACACTTGTCCTTCCAGTGCCCTTCCTCTTTACAGTAGTGACACGTGCTCCTGCCTACGAACTTTACCCTAGGTCGGTCTTCCCACTTGCCTTTCCCTCTCGATCTACCACTTAATGTGTCCATGCTCTTTACGAATAAGCCCTCGTCGGCCCTAGGGCCCGACTTGCTCCTCGTTTCGTTCGAGAGCAGCGTCGTCATCACTTCTTCCATCTTCAGGGTATCCTTCCCGTAGAGGATAGTGGTGACCAGATGATCGAAGTACCTCGACAATGAAGACAACATGAGCAGAGCCTGGTATTCCTCCTCGACCTTAACGTCCATACTCCGCAACTGCGAGACGAGCTTGTTGAACACGTTCATGTGATCTAGCAGTTGCGAGCCCTCCGACATTCTCAGGCTGTATAGCTGTTTCTTCACATACAGCTTATTCATCAGCGACTTGGACATATATAGCTCCTCGAGCTTCTTCCACAAGTCCGTCGTCGTCTCAGCATCCACCACGTTGTACACCACCTCATCGACCAAACACAGCTGAATCGTGCTGATGGCCTTCAGATCGAGCTCCTCCCATTCGCCGTCCTTCTTCCCGGACTTCTCCTTGCCGAGGAGAGCCTTGTGAAAACCTTGCTGGACGAGAACGGCCTTTATGCGCTTCTGCCAAAGGCCAAAATCAATCTTGCCGTCGTACCTAGAAATCTCGAATTTTGCCGACACTGTCTTGCTCGCAGAGCTACTGGGCGATCAAGATGATATTCGCGGAACCGATCTGGGAAGATAGGGAGCGGACCAATGTCGTCACCCACCGTTGACCCAAATCTAGAACTGGAACGTCCAGACGATCACCCCCGCGGAAACTCGCTCTGATACCAATTGTTGTAAAATTGGGACCGGATCCGCGATTACGGTGGTTCGCCACGGATGTAGCAACGGAAGCTAATCTGAGCAATAATATGATAAACAAAATTTAAATCCAAAGCCAAGCAAAACCACAGACGACAAAATATATACGTGATTCGGAGTTGGGACTCCTACTCCACGGGGAGAGCACGCCAGAAAGATCCACTAAAACTGATGAGATTTACAAGATACAACAAGAGAAAACAGAAAACACTGTCTATCTTCCCCGCTGGAATCACCGCCTGCTTCCGCCGCCTGATGCCTATCCCGCCTGGATCTGTCGCCTGAAGTCGCCGAACGCCTGTAGTCAACTTCTGGAGGCCGACCGGATGTCGCCTCGCCTTAGGTGACCGGATGTGCCGCCTCCGTTAGCTCCGCCTGTATCGCCGCCTCTGCGCCTGCTGCCGCCGTCGCCGCGCCTGATTCCGCCGAACCTCTGGGGCCTACTGCAGGTGGCCGCCGGATGTCGCCTCGCCTGAGGTGACCGGATGCGCCACAACCTTGCGCGCCAGATGCCGCCGCCTGCTGCCGCCGTTCGCCGGAAGAACCGCCTGAAAAGCTCAAAGCTCTCCCTCTCTGAATTCTCACTAGTGTTGTATATTTCTGATCATTCTCATGGCTAAGGGAGGTTGACCCCTATTTATAATAGGATCAAGAGTCATCAATATATGGAGATGAACACATATGGAGGGGGTTGCCAAAACAAGACTCAACCGAACAGGAAGAGCATCCTCTAGATTATATCTCCCCATAAAGCATTTCCATGTTTAGGACTCCCCCCAGAAAATCAGCCTCCCTCACTAAACCACTTCCTAATCAGGATTAGGACAAACTAGACAAATAAACCTCCCTAGGATCAATGACGTGGCGCGATCCCGACGGTCCGATATTGACGATGAGGTGTCATAATCTCAACAATGCGACTAGTCAAAACTTTAGTGCTAATAGCAATCACCTTATATTTCAGAAAGTAGTGTGCCCAACTGCCCATCATGCTGCAGCCTTTAATTATAATACTAATATTATTATTATAAAAATATGCAAGAATAATATATACATACGATCGTATTATGGACAAAACTGTAGTTTTTAACTTCTTGCTATTGAATAATGCGTAATTTTCAAGTTCCCCGAGCTAAGGCTCCGTTCTTGAGTTAAAATATTATTTATTAAAGATAATTTAATAAATATTATTCATTTGAATATAAAAGTGGTGGATAAAGTTTCTTAGATAGACATTAATGAATGACAATTTAATCCTCATGTTCAAAACCACCTCGACCGTGCCAAACGGACCCTAAATGTGTAACTTAATTTCCCTCGCATATTTCATATTCATTTTGATGTCTGAGTGCTTACTGACTTCACACATGCATTCATTTATTCATGGATTCATATTGAGTACTCAATTTTAATTACAATTATTTATATCAACCTTAATTAATTCAGCCGTGCCTCCATGGGCGTAACAATAACCAAACAAATATGACTTCAAAACTTTGGTCTAAATCAAACATTTTATTATTAATTATTATGCTCTTGAACAATAGGGTATATTTGTGCTCAGGACTCTCTGTTGCAAGAGATCATGATCACAATAACTGTCTTTTTGGCATTGTGGTGGCCTGGCGGTCATGAATATATGTGCCCCTCAAATTTTCGACTATTTATTCGTCAAAAACGGTGTCTAAATGAGCGAGAAAAGAGTCCGAAAGACGGAGATGTTCAAAAAATTTTTTGGTTGGAAGAGGGGAAAGATGACACCGTTGCTAGCTAGTTTAATTAACTTTTGTGGAGATGACATCTGTAAATTAAATTGAAATAGCTGCAATCAATTTTGACTTTTCTAAATTCACATTTTTCTTTACTTATAGCTTCAAGAAATCTGGCTTTTAGTAATAAAAATTTTGATTACTAAATATTGTGGGTTGATACCTAAAGACATTTAATATATGTTTAAAATTAATTCAACAGTTGAAATCTCACATGCTAATATGATTTTTTTAATCTACTTTAGAGCATCTCCAATCGTTCGCTATTCTCTAAAAATAGCGAATAATTTCACTCCAACCCTTCATTCCGAACTCTAAAAATGCCGATGGACTCTCTCCCCCTCTAAATTTAGAGACTGGAGAGAGAAAATGGAGAGACTGTAAAATTTTTGATTGTATTATTTATTTATTTATTATTTTTTAAAATTAGGTATTATAAAACTCATCAATTGCAATATATCATTCGTAATCGTCAATATATTTTTTCAAATATGACATGTAATATATCAATAAATTTGTTTTTTCAAGACCTACAAAATGAGACTAATATTAAATACTTTCTAATTAGTATTGATCATGCAAATACGAAAAGAAGACGTTCGCTGTTTCGCCATATGATCAATACATATTAATTTTCATATTTGATCATGCAAATACGAAGAGAAGACGTTCGTCGTTTCGCCGTTTCGTCGAGCTCAGCTCGACGCTTCGTCGACCTCAGCTCGACGAACAGCTCGACGGTTCGTCGAGCTCAGCTCGACGAACGTCGAGCTCATATATATTATAAAAAAAATACAAAATAATTATTATTTTAATAATAATTTATAGATATCATGTTCTCCACATAAAAATAATTCAATAAAATAATTTATATATACCATGTTCTCAATATTAAAATAATACATATTATAAAAATAATACTTAAAATAATACCATGTTCTTCAAATATGGAGAACATGGTTGGAGTTGCACCTACCATGTTCTCTATATTTAGAGAACATGGTACAATGAGGATCTCTAAATATAGAGATCCCCATCGGAGATGCTCTTACAATGTAGTTTCACAGAATGCATATGTTACAGTATCTACAAAGATTTTGTTTGAGAGAGCTTATGATGATGTATAATCTTTATTCAAAACTTAAAAACAGTTTTGCATCTGTTTGTTTTTGCAGTTATTAAAAAAACACTTATTTCAAAACTGATGATAAGTTGACTTTTCATAAGTTATTTGAGTAGCTTATGACTTCTCATAAATATTTATAGCTTTAAAAAATACTCAGTTGGTTTTATGGCTCGGGTGGGATTTTTTCGCCTAGACGCATTTTTGTGGTCTGGATGTGATTTTTTCGCCGGGCCACGATTTTTTTAGCCCGGGCGTGAATTTTTCTCCCGTGCACGATTTATTCGCCCGTGCGCGATATTTTCGTCCGCATGGGAGTTTCCGCTCAAATATGATTTTTTTCGCCCGACCGCGATTTTTTTTCTCAGGCGTGTCTATTTCCCCCGAGCGCGCATTTTTCTCCCGCGAGGTTTTTTCGCTGGGCACGCTTTTTTCGACCGGGCGCGATTTTACTTTTCGGACGAAAAACCGCATTCGAGCGAAAAATCACGTCTAGACCAAAAAAATCAAGTCCAGGGAAAAAAACACGTATAAACGAACGAACTTTTATGTATGAATGAACCTTTAGATCAGCAAATGTGGACTTAATATCCAAATAATATAAGGCTTATTAATCATTACTTTTATAAAATTTCTATTAATCATCACTTTAATCAGTTTATTCATCATTTTCCCAAACATAATCAAAGTCAACTCTTATAGGAGGTCTTCTAATCAGACTTCACAAGGATAATTTCGTAGTCATCTCATGCGGCCAAATAAATGTAAATAATTTCATTAATTGCAACACATTACACATACATATTTGTTTCATCATACTATTATAATCTCATGTTTTATTAATTATTCATTAATTTTGCAGGATACGACACGGGCACAAAAGCGAGCCATAAGGATTTGTCACCGCTTGTATTTCAAAAGTATTAAAATTAGGAGCAATACTCAAGGAGGCTTCCATGTACTTGCACGATATATTTTAATATAATTATTACAAAATATTTATGACATTAAATTGATTTTAAATCATCAATTTACAAAGGCTCCGTTTGGGAGGACTTATTTTCACCGGTCAAGCGGTTACGATCGCATGAATCGAATCTTAATTAAGTCCAGATTCATGCGGTCGTAACCGCTTGACCGGTGAAAATAAGTCCCCCCAAACGGAGCCAAAGTAAACAGCCTTAATTTATATTATTTTATCGGAGCCGGCGACGGCAAATCAATTTATATTATTTTATCGCAATTGTTTTGGCTCACCCAAAGTGGTAATACTTATTCCAATAAGTATTACTACCATTCAATACAAATTAAGCTCCGTTTGGCACGGTGATGGTCGTCGTAAACACATGAGTTAAATCGTCATTAGTTAAGAATCACTTAACACGCATCATTCATTTCAACATAAAATTTGACGAAGTTTCTAAAATGAGTGAAAACGAATGACAATTTAACCCTTAATGCTCATGACCGTCATCACCGTGCCAAACCGAGCCTAAACCGATTGAATATTAAACATTATATGGTGAATATTTTTTTAAAAAAATTCTTTAATTTGCTAATAATAAAAAAGTTTTATGAATAGCAATTTTCAAAAGTTATGATTTTCTATTAACAATGATTTACTCGTACCCAATTTTGACTTGCTAATAACCGCGACAAAAAATTATAGTAAACAGAGTTACGACTGTTATTTAATTATTTGAAACGAAAATTTTGATGCTTTTTTCACATTTTTATTTTAGGCTATAAGAGAGAATCTAAGACCCATTCTTGTTGAGATCTTTAATGTTATATTTATAATTTTAACACATTTTTTAATAAAATAATTTTAAATAAATATAATAACATTAAATTAGGCATTGAGGACAAGAGAAAAGTCTAAGAAAAAAACAACCCCAAAGTGATAAAGCCTCATCTCCACAATTTATTGCGTAGGCAAAGTTTTTTGTTGCGGGTCATCCGATTTTTCTCTGGTCCAGAGAATCGGACCACTTTAACCCGGAGTTGAGCTGATTGCGCAAATAGTCAATGAAGAACGACAACACTTACATGAGACTGTTTTTTTACCATGAAAATCCGGAAAGGGCGGAAAGTCACATGTCCGAATCTGTGCCGGACCAAAATCCATTATATAGTTCGAGGTTACAGGCACTGGAAATCTCCTCGGAGGGTGACAGACTACATCTCTGTTACAAGCTTTAAGTACAGAAAGAGTAGGAAAATTATCTAAGTCCATGAAGCCTTGACACAAATGTCATCTGGAGTGCTTCTGTGTGTCTTCTTCTAAAGCAGAAAATTGACCAAGTCTTTGGGGCTTGGATGATCCCGTCTTTCTAGAGAAAATGACTAAGTACTTGAAGCTTTGGAGTTCGCGGAGCTTGGAGGCAAGCATCCTGAAGAGTATTCTTTTGTCGTCTTCTCTTAGGCTCACAAATGCAGCCGCGCAAGCGCTCAGTGTGGGGCGTCGAGCGCTAAGCGTTGAGTGTTGAGCGCTAAGCGGCTTAGAGAGGGAGTAGAGTAAATTTTAAGTGGAGGAACGATCTAAGTTTCACGTCTTCTCCGAAAAACCTCAGATCTCTCTCTAGCCTCTGCAATTAATTGTCTTCAAATGAGGACGCGTGGGTGCATTTATAGTTTTCTGGACGAATATACTGGTAATTGCGCCCGGACGGATTTTAAGGTGGAGAATGACATCGCTCTGTTCTAACTACCTCGATTGCCATTTTTCAAGAAATGACGAAAGTGCCCCCCGGGCGATCAGACGGCCCATGTAGGTTGCCCGACAACGACTGTGGTCGGTAGCGGCGCGCCCGGGCACACAGGGTGTTGGTGCACGCACCCCAAAGGCCGCACGTGCTAGCGCGCGCCTAAGGGCCGGGTCCTAGCATGCGCGGGGGCGTGATGCGCCTGCTCTCGCGTGCCGCGGGCGGTGCGCTTGTGCTTGAGCTGGTTGTGCTTGTGTATGCTTCCTCTCGTGCGGATGTCGGGCCTCCTACGGTTCGATTCAAAAAAACTTAGGGGGAACTCCATCAACTGTAAATATCAATTGTCTTGTTGAGGGTTTGTTTGATGTGACATTTTTGCTCTATTGAGTTCGGTCAAAAGTCACTGTTCTTAAATATGTGGTTGCAGGGGCGGATCTAGGGGGTTCAAGAATTTTGAAATTGGTCAGTGGATTTGAATTTCTCTCGTTGAGACAGAATTTTTGTTACTTCTACATCGAAACAGTGACCGTATGAGAGAAAAATGGCTCCGATAAGATGAACAAGTTTTTAAAAAAATTGTTAGAATAAGTTGATGTCCTCCCCTCTCTCCCCTGTTAAAATTTCTAGATCGGCGGCTCTGTATTTGGCATGACAAAAGCTATGACAGTTGTCAAACAAAACAATAAATTTTAAATATAAAAGCATATGAAGTTGGTCCTCTCCATCCATGCAAATGATGAAGGGTTCATAAGATATCACCTCTCGCAGCAAAAGAAATACACTAAATCCAGAAAGAAACACAGAGCATTAGTTGGATCTACTCATCAGAGGCAGAGATCTAGGTTCCGTTTGGGGGGACTTATTTTCACCGGTCAGGCGGTTACGATCGCATGTACCGGGTCTGGTACATGCGGACGTAACCGCTTGACCGGTGAAAATAAATCCCCCAAACATGGCCCTAATACGATCGTCATCCATGACCGCATCAAGATCATCCACAATATCGCTTAACTCCTTCGTAATCTCATACACATCCAAAGTTTTACGCTGCCACACTCTCATTAGGTTGGTGGGACGACACTCGCCAGCATTATGCAGCCCTCCCCGACGATTAACGGCGGACAAAGACTGACCCCCATGAAGGAAAAGCACTACGCAAATTCATTTGGGCATTATCACAAACACCCGGCTGGCATTGCAACCCGGAAGAAGTCCCACCCACAACCGGAAGGGGAGTTTGACCACTTCCAACGCCATCAACAATCACCATCTCAGAATCACAGTCAGGATCAAGAGTACCAATAGATTCATTATCCTCGCCATCCTCAAAGGTGCAGCCCCCAGCCAAGCTTGAGGATCGACCTAGCTTAAACATATAATTAGCATTTTTAATATTTAATTAAGACAATATATTCCAAATAAATCTATTAGAATTAACATAATAAATAGTTTTATTAAATGAGTAGTTAAAGGGAAGTATAAAAATAACTATAAACAAAGCCCAGGCCGCGGCCCGACCACCCAAAAAAAATTGGGGCTTGCTTGAGAATACCACGATGGGCCCAGGCCTGCCTCAAAATTTCCATTGGCAACTGTTGCTGCTGCCAAGTGGCAGATGCTGTCGCTGCCAAATGACAACTAACTACTGGTTGCCAAAAGGCAGCTAGCTGCTGCCAAACGGCAACTGCTGTTGCAAAAATAATATAATAATGTAAATGAATAAGCACTCTTACCATTTAATGCAAGACAATAGATAAATAAATAATTTTTTAGATTATTACCCTAACGTATAGAGTAGATATCTCGAAAAACGGGAAGAAGATCAAAATATTGATAATACTAACAGTTTTTTTAAAAAAATATTGCAGCATTTCTTGAAAATAACTAATTTTATAGGTGGGAAAAATGCAACTAATCCCCCACTAAAACTCGGTGGGAAAAACACAACTAATTTCACCGTCTGCGTTTGGAGCAAACGTCGTCAGACAGCGGATAAATAAATGGACGCCAACAGCGTTTGCTCCGTTTGCACCCGCCAGACTGCGGAAAGGCATCCTTTCCAACTCTGCCTCCCCCTCCAGCTCCATCCCTCCCTTCCCAAACGCCATCTCCGCCCGCCACCGCTGCGCCAAATGAGGTCTAAAGGTATGTTTGTTTCTGCTGTTAGGGGCGGAAACTTTATTTTTTTTTTTAAAAGTTGCATATAGTTAGTTATACTTCGAACTGGAGCCCGGAGCTTCTTTTTCCTGCATCCAGACGTACATCTGCCAAGGGCAGAAAGCAGAAGGTGGAAGGGAAGCCGCGACCCGTGGAAGGCAGAAGCTTCACTCGATTTGCCATCCTCGCTAAGGTTCGCAAACGTCGCATATCTCTCCCACAGTTCCCCACATCTCTTCCTGCGATGGCAATAGCGATGGTGGAGGAGGCAGCTAGTATTGAGGTATATTTAATAAGGGTGGTGTTACTAACAAATTCAATTTGATTTCTATCAAATTATTACTATTATTAAACACTCATTTTTCAAAATATCTATTTGAAAATCATTTTGTTACTATTAAAGCAACAAATTTTTTTTTTTAAAAAAAATTAAATTTTGTTTGAAACATTAATTTTTTTTCAAAATAACTTACTATATATAATAATATTACAAATGATTTCAGATGTATTCATTTAAACACTTATGTTACCATTAGAAATGAGTCAAAATGTCGCAAAATTTTGTTTAGTATATCCAAAACTCATTTTCAACAAAATATCATCATCTGCACAAAAATCTTTAAACAAAATATCGCATGGTTTAAAAATACATTTGATTTCTAATTTCTATAAGGGTGTGATGTATATACGAGTTAAATGTATATAAGAATATACACGTCCTTTTGAACTGCGTCTTATACGTACATTTTCATGAGAAGTGTTCAACATGAAAGTTGTAGATCTCGACAAGATATACAACTTTAATGTTGAACACTTTTTGATTTGAAGCAATTTAGACACTCAATTTGACCCCAGAAAAAAGTCACGTCGAATATATGTACGGACGCACGAGATCGGCGTGACTTTTTTTGGGGGCCAAATCGAGGGATTAAATAGATTCAAATTAAAAATTGTTTAACATAAAAGTTGTAGATCTCGATGAGATCTACAACTTTTATGTTGAATACCTTTTGATTTGAAGCAGTTTCAATTCCCGATTTGGGCCCCGAAAATAGTCACGCCGAAAATCTGTACGGACGGTTCGTTCCGTGCGTGTCTTCTTTCACGCCCAAATTGAAGGCCTAAACGACTTCAAATCAAAAAATGGTCAACATAAAAGTTGTAGATCTTGATGAGATCTACAATTTTAATGTTGATCACTTTTTCAAATGAGAAAAATTTGAGGCTCAAAATTCAAAAATGAAATTTTTTTTAAAAAACAAGATTGGTTTGCTAGTATTAATTTTTTGGAAGAGAAAAAATGCAAAAAATGGCTGAATCTGTTTTTTTCTAATTTGCTAGTAACGAAAGTGAGTTTGCTAATAAAATCATCCTTTAATAATGATAACGGGTCATTAACGAGTTGATTTGGATCTGTTAGGCATCCAATAGCCCATCGTAGGAGATTTAAGGTTATGCCTATAGATACCCCTGCTGGGGAAAACGTGGTGGTCGTTCCAAACTTGACGGCGACACGGGATACTTCGAGCGCACTAACATTCTCGAAGTTTCATTTCGTGTGCCCTATCCCCCTTCCCATGCTCTCGTCCGTTGTCGCCTCATCGCTCACACTTTTTGCGTTTTTTTGTTCTTCCGTTGGGGTTTTCGTGCGCAGCTTGTGGATTTGGAGGACAAAGATTGGTTCGCCTCTTCCGCTACCGGCGATCAGGACCAAGAAAAAGTTCATTGTCTTCTGTCGCGGTTTTCTTGCAGTGATCGAAGAAGACAAGCAACCCATCACCAAATCGAGGTTGGCTCTGCTGAGATTTTGGTAGTCAGGTTGTCCCGTCGCTCGCTCCTGTGAAATAAGCGCAGCTGCTCACGATTGTGTTTGAAGGAGGAAACGCCGCCGCTGTCGCCTTCGTTTTCTACGTTGATCGAAGAGTAGAAACATCGAAAAAGATCTCATGTTGTCGTGCGATCGTAAATCCGGCCGACATCAGCGAATCCTATCGCTGCTCTGTGGCCGCTAAGAACGACGAAGAAGGATCACATATCCCTAGCCCGTCACTGCTCAATCAACGACGATATCCAGTCAGATCCAATCTTCTCTTATGCGAACAAAGCCAAACTCCTCCAGATTCTTCAATCCCGCTGCTCTATTTATCTTCAAAGGAAAGGAGGATCGTGACCTTCCAAAAGTGCTCTCCAGATCAAAAATCACTTCTGAAATTTCAGATTTCAGCACATCATAGAAATTTAGGGTTGACTCTGCTGCAGCCTCTTGATCGAGATCTAGACTTTGACGACTGCGTTCAACCGAAGAGGTGCAAAACAAAATTTACTGGATTGGATCTGAAGAATTCGTCGTCTTCGTGGCTCAGGTGATCTCTCTCTAATTTTTCTGCTTGTGCTTTAGTTTTCTAGTGGAACTCAAAAATTTGGAAATAGATACAATGTCGAAGGGAAATTCTCTCATTCCAATGATCAAGCTAGAGAAGTTCTCCAACTCAGAATTTAGTGTCTGGAAGCGAAACACACAGTTCAACATGAAATATTTAAATATCTTTTACACTACGCAGTCCGATTTTGAGTTTTTTAAAGGAGAGGATGACAATCATTGGAGCAACGATGAAGATTTCTGTCGTGACAGAGACATATAGTAAAATGAAAATTGCTAAGGAGATCTGAGAAGAATTGGAGGAGCAATTCAGAGAGGAATAGAACATCTTCAAGACACACCTAATGGACAAGTTCATGGCCTTCACCTTCACAGATGACATGGTAATACTTCCTCAGGTTGCAGATTTTGAGTCTCTCGTTGACAAGCTGAACAATGAGAACATCCCTCTGTCAGATGGATTTGTTACAGGAGCCATCATTTTCAAGCTTCCATCGACATGATACTCCTTTAAGACGAAGATGTATCAGAAGAAAACGCAGGTTAGTCTTAAAGAGCTTAAATGTTTCATCTATATTGAGGACGAGAACCCGAGTAGGCACGCTATAGAGACAGATAATAAGCAAAAGTCTACTTCTAACATGATTACGCATCCTAAGCAGAAGCCTTCGCATAGAAAGACTAAACCACCTGTTGAAACCGGAAACCGGCCTCTTGTGGAGTTCGACCCTTGGGGAAGGGGTGGTCTCGTGCCTACTTCGCACCTGCAAGAAAAACAACGAGAGAGACAAGAAAAGACAGACCCAAGGGCTCGGCAGGGAGGTCCCACCACAAACCCGGAAGATCTCTGAGCGCTTCCCCTCCTTAGCCAAGAGCCGAGCTAAGGTACTCTCAGAGAACACTTGAAAATGAGAGCAAGGAGGCACTGAAAGCGTGTCCTCTGAGGTACCCCTTGGGTCTTATTTATAGATTTTCAGAATCTGAACTGCCAATAACCAAAAGGACTGACCTGGAAGTACCAAAAGACCCCTGGATGGGTCTGCCAACAGCCAAACTCCGCTGTTCTGAACAGCTATGCGCAGTCCAACCTGGTCTGCCAACAGCGAGGCTCCGCTGTTCTGAGTAGCTATTCGCACCCCCGGGCGGTCAGCTCGCCTTCAGTTCTCCCGCAGGAGGCGGGCGCGACCCGGCTCTGGGGCTCGTCTACCCTCACTGGGCGAGTGCGAGCCGATATGGGCGAGCCGCCTGCCTTTTGCCAGGCGGATCGGCGGTCAGGTCGCGCTCGGGGTCCGGCTCGCTTGCGGCGGGTCGCCAATCGCGGGTCCGGCCCGCTTGCGGCGGGTCGCCAGTCGCGGGTCCGGCTCGCTTGCGGCGGGTCGCCAATCGCGGGTCCGGCCCGCTTGCTGCGGGTTGCCAGCTCGCTCGCCTGGGATGGGCAGGAGCGGGCCGGCCCTTCAGTCGTTCAGCCCGTCCTGCCGCTTGGGTGCGAGTCGCGGGGGCAGGCCTGTTCAACCTCCCTGGTGGGACCCGCTCGCCGGACACAGGGTTGTACACAATCCCCGCTCTTTTTTGAGCTTGAACCAAGCTCGGAAAGAACCATCCAACCCGCGTGTTCGGCGAGCCCCTGTGCTGAGCTGGCAGGGAATCTTCTGGTGGGGGCCCACTGTTCTGCTATAAATACATACCGCTGACCCCTGTAGGAGGCCCCCAAATCCCTTTATTTTCTCTGAGCAGACTTTTGTTCCTCGATGCCGGTTAGCGAAGAAGTGCGAGCTCGCCTGGCGGCAGCGGTCCTGCAGACTCAGGAGGAGGCCCTTGAGGCCTCCCCATGGCTAGTTCGCGGATCCTCCGGCCCCCTCTTCAGGCCGGCGAAGGGAAAGATCGTTAAGCGTTCTCTGGCGGACGACTGCCCGGCCTCCAGCTCGACGGCGGGTGCTGAGGTAGTCCCCGGGGTGCGTGGCCTTCCGCTGATTATCGCTATTCGTCTGACTCCCTGTTTTGCAGGTAATTCCCTGTGAGGAGGCGGAGAACCGGGGAGAGGATCGTCCCCCGCCTCCATCGCCTAAGAAGATCGCGAGTTCCCCAGGTCCGGATCGCCCACCTCCGGAAACTCCCCGTCCGGCGGTCTCCCATGGGCTGGGGAAATCTCTTGAGACCCTCGAGGGAGGGAACTTTCAGGATCGGCCGGGCTCTTCCCGCCCATCCGTCGGTGCGGGCGATGTGCCCACCCCTGGTGAGCTGGTTTTTATCGTTGACTTTGCCTCTTGCTCGCTCATTCTGACCCCTCCCTGCTCGCAGGCTTTCGCAGGGCCTCGCCTGAGACCGAGATGAGCGAAGGGTACTCGCCTCCGCCTGACGTGGACAGTGTATCTGACTATCTGGGCGACCCGAACGATGCGGCGGGGATGAAGAGGCAGGTGACGCGGCTATTCCAGAAACACACAATGCTGCTGCAGGAGGCCATAAGGAGGATCGAAGACGACAAGGCCGAGACCGATGCCCGGCTCGCGGCCTTGGAGGGCCCTCGGCGTGAAGCGGAAGACGATGACGTCACCTCGCCGGGCGTGCATATAACGCGAGCCGAGGGGCATCTTAAGAGCGCCGTGGAGCAGGTCGGCCTGGCTCAGCGGGAGCTGGTGGCGGTTCGCGATTACCACGATCCCCGCGTGCCGCCTCGGGCGGGAACGAAGAGGCGGCACAGGTGGAAGTGGGTCGAGTACTGACCCAGTTGTTTGCCCCTCGCTCGCGTGATACCGCGGGGTTACCGTCACCTCGCATTTATCTTGTATTTGTATTAGTAATTGCTTGCGACTCTTTTAGCCCGCCTATGGGCCTAACTATTTTATTGCTGAGATGTATTGAAATTATCGCGCTGCTTTTTCTTTTGATTTCTGTGTGCGGGTTAAAGGGAAGGGTCCATTCTTCCTTTCGCGCTGATCGGGGCGAGGGCGAGCCGAGGAGCTCGCTAGACGGGAATCTCCCGTCTCGCGCGGCACGGCGTGCGGGTGCGAGATGGGGTTGGCTCGCCCGCGCCGGTCTCCCGCGGTTGCAACCGGGCGAGAACCGTGCCGGCTCGACCTTTGAGGTGTGCTCGCGCGCGGGAAGTCGAACCGTCGGATTAATTTTTGCTATCCGCACCCCATCTTTTGGCGGGAAGTTTCCTGCCCCTTCTCTTTTCCTATAAATAGGTCCTGCCGGCCCTTATTTCTCCACCGAATCCAAAACGTCTTCTCGCTTCCCCTTTTCTCGCGAAGTGCGATTCTAGCTCGCCTCCCGGCTTTTTCTCTCGCGTTCGGCGGCGAATCAACGGGGATGGGCGGAGGCGGCGGCGACGCGGACGGCCGAAGCAAATGCGCTTGGACCTTCTCCGAGCACGATTTCCCTCGCGCCGTCATCACAGAGCGCGAATACTTGGAAGCTCTAGACGACCACATCCCGGCCGGGTTTTCTGCGAGGCGACCTGATGAGAGGGAGAAGATCAACGACCTATTTGGGGATGAGCTCGCCATCCCTCTCGCTCACTTCGAGGTAGGCCTGCGACTTCCCCTGTGGCCCGAGGTGCGCCAGGTGCTCAAATACTTCGGGGTCGTCCTGGGCCAGATGACCCCGAACTCCATCGCCGTCATGATGGGGTTCGCCTGCTTCTTGCGAGAGGAGCGGGTGGAGTTCAGCCCGTTCGAGTAGCAAACCTCCCCCCGGCGGGACAGCCGCGAGATCGTCAAGGTGGCGGCGCAGGAACGCGACCTCGAAGTTCTTCCCGACGAAGAACGCGAACAGGTCGGCTTCATGGCCGCCTAGGTTGGGTGGCCGGTAGCTCGCCTCGCTGAGCTGCCCCGAAAAAGCTCATTTAAAAGGCTCGAAATTATTTATCCATTGGTGAATAAGTTCACCTACTTGGGGTTGTTTATTAATGTATAAATATGACACAGTAAACATGACGTTATCAGCCCGAAAAAGCACTAAAAAGCCAATGAATTGAAAGAGATAGATCTTAACTAAGCTGATTAGAGAAAAATCACAGCACAGAATAAAGAAAGAAGATCAAGCCACACAGAAGACACAAGGATTTTTATAGTGGTTCCCCAAATCTGGGTAGTCCACTCTTCTACCACCCTGGTAGGAGTCCACTGCAGGAAGGAGTTGATCAGGTGTCCTGGCACCAATGGGTTTTGATAAGGTCCCCAAAAACCAAACCTCAAGTCTTTTGATAAGGAGACTTGCAACTAGAAATGACTTTTGAAGGGAGTCACAACCCTTTACAGGAGAGGGAAAATGGGTGAAGGTATCTTCTCTGTCAACAATCAGAGAGAAAATTTGAGTGGAAAGATGTTAGCAGCTTGCTCCCCCTGAGATCTTGAATGGATCAGGAATACTGGAGCACTGCTTCAGGGTGATAGGCCTTCAATCTTCAGGCCTGGACCAGTGATGCTTCAGGAACTTCTGACAGATAGAGTTTTGTTGTCCTTGAAGTTGTCCTGTAGGAATGAGGAAGAAGAAGACTCTTGATATGAATGGATGTTCTTCTTCTTGATATTTGTTATCTCCTCTGGTCTAGGGCTTCTAGTTGTTGTTCAAGTGATATTGCCCTTTCTATTGTGTTACTGTACTTGTTTTTCTCTTTCTCTATATTATCTCTGTATGTTTGCTCTGTCTATATATCTGTATATGAAATCTGTAGATTTTATGGCTGAAGAAGCATTCCCAAGAGTAGAATATGCTTTGGAAATTGATCTATAATTAATCCAACTGTAACTGTCCATTTGAACGACTATTTTCACTGGGAATGTTGACTGTAATTAATCCCAATTAATTCTGCCAACTGTTACTGATTCCACAGAAATCGTCGATTAGAAAGTTCGTCGAGTCAATCAATCGTCGAGCTGAGATGCAAGATCGTCGACCTGAGAATCTATCTGCAAACGTTGACCTGAGTTCGACGTTCGTCGAACTCAGCTGGATTCGTCGAGCTGAATATCTTGTCTGCATTCGTCGATCGGAGCTTGCAGTTCGTCGAGCTCAGAATTCGTCGAGCGGAGATCGCCGTTCGTCGAACCCAGTTCGACGATCGTCGATCTGATTTTCTGCCTTTGTCTTGACTGCATTTCTTTCACTTCTTTTCTGCAAAGCTGGAGAGTCCTCCTGAATGACCTGTCCTGGAACTAATCCTATGACCCATGAATATACATGTTGGGTCAATCTAAACAAGCATAATAGTGATCTTTGCCCAAATCCAAACTGGGGTTCCAACAATCTCCCCCTATTTGGGTAAAGACACTATTTACATCCAAAACAAAAAGAAATACAATTAAATACAATTACAAATAATCTCCCCCTAAATCTGGATCAAGAAAAACTGTTGTTGCTGTTGATGATCCTTGTCCAAATCTGCATTATTATGGCTTGTTGTTTGTTGCTGCTGCTAGAACTTCTGTAGTTGCATTTAGAGGCATCTCCCCTATTTTGCATAACCATTATTCAACCAATCTCCCCCTCATTACATTTCTTTGCCCAAATCTGACAGCCACTGATATAGCCCGTATGTTTGCTGGACTGAATTCTTTTCCTGCAAGAAGATATTAGGAGCTCTGGACCCAGAAAACATTGGGTCCTGGTTCTCTTTTATAATAGTCAGAAATAAAAGAACATTCAGGAAGATTGTTTGTTGGTTTAAAGTTTTTGTCCTGAAATTTTGCGTTCGACGATTTTGAGTGAGTTCGTCGAGCAGAGTTCGACGAACGGCAATGACTTCGTCGACCACACAATCTAATCCAGTTAAAGATAAATTCTCTGTTAAGAGATCGTCGAGCGCCGTTCGACGAATTGAGTTGATTTCGTCGAGCTCCGTTCGACGAATTATGTTGAACAGAAATTTTGTTGAGATTTTCAAATATTTCTGGTGTAAAATCAAGGGTAGTTATTACCAGTTCTTCTTCTGATTCTACTTCAGAGTCTGATTCTTCTTTAGAAGTGCTGCAAGAGGCATTGATGGCCATGAGGCAGAACTCTCTTGCTTTTAATTCTTCTTCATCTACAGATGTGCTGGGTGAATCATCAAATATACACCTGTTGTCAGCCTCTAGATTGCTTTCTTTAGCTGATCCTGCAGCCATTGCTGTGAGTGTGTCCCACATTTCTTTTGCAGATGAACATTCAGCAATATCTTCAAAAATGTCATCAGACATTGATTGTGCTAGAATGTTCATTGCTTGAGCATCAGCAATCTTTAGTCTTTTCTGGGCATCTGTCCATTGAGGAGAAGGAACAACATTTGAACTTGTTGTTTGAGCTGGACCTGATAAGATGGAATTGAAAATACATTCATCAATGGAGTTCATGTAAAACCTAATCCTTGTCTTCCATAGTGCAAGCAAGTTTAGATTGCACATAGGGAGTCTGCTGCTTGAAATCTCTTCCATTTGTGCCATGATAAACTCAAAAGATTTTTAAGATCTACCAAAGGATCTTTTGGTTCAGGTGTTAGCCTGTACAACCACCAAGGTGTGGTATGTTTAACCAACCTGGCTCTGATACCAATTGAAAGAGATAGATCTTAACTAAGCTGATTAGAGAAAAATCACAGCACAGAATAAAGAAAGAAGATCAAGCCACACAGAAGACACAAGGATTTTTATAGTGGTTCCCCAAATCTGGGTAGTCCACTCTTCTACCACCCTGGTAGGAGTCCACTGCAGGAAGGAGTTGATCAGGTGTCCTGGCACCAATGGGTTTTGATAAGGTCCCCAAAAACCAAACCTCAAGTCTTTTGATAAGGAGACTTACAACCAGAAATGACTTTTGAAGGGAGTCACAACCCTTTACAGGAGAGGGAAAATGGGTGAAGGTATCTTCTCTGTCAACAATCAGAGAGAAAATTTGAGTGGAAAGATGTTAGCAGCTTGCTCCCCCTGAGATCTTGAATGGATCAGGAATACTGGAGCACTGCTTCAGGGTGATAGGCCTTCAATCTTCAGGCCTGGACCAGTGATGCTTCAGGAACTTCTGACAGATAGAGTTTTGTTGTCCTTGAAGTTGTCCTGTAGGAATGAGGAAGAAGAAGACTCTTGATATGAATGGATGTTCTTCTTCTTGATATTTGTTATCTCCTCTGGTCTAGGGCTTCTAGTTGTTGTTCAAGTTATATTGCCCTTTCTATTGTGTTACTGTACTTGTTTTTCTCTTTCTCTATATTATCTCTGTATGTTTGCTCTGTCTATATATCTGTATATGAAATCTGTAGATTTTATGGTTGAAGAAGCATTCCCAAGAGTAGAATATGCTTTGGAAATTGATCTATAATTAATCCAACTGTAACTGTCCATTTGAACGACTATTTTCACTGGGAATGTTGACTGTAATTAATCCCAATTAATTCTGCCAACTGTTACTGATTCCACAGAAATCGTCGATCAGAAAGTTCGTCGAGTCAATCAATCGTCGAGCTGAGATGCAAGATCGTCGACCTGAGAATCTATCTGCAAACGTTGACCTGAGTTCGATGTTCGTCGAACTCAGCTGGATTCGTCGAGCTGAATATCTTTTCTGCATTCGTCGATCGGAGCTTGCAGTTCATCGAGCTCAGAATTCGTCGAGCGGAGATCGCCGTTCGTCGAACCCAGTTCGATGATCGTCGATCTGATTTTCTGCCTTTGTCTTGACTGCATTTCTTTCACTTCTTTTCTGCAAAGCTGGAGAGTCCTCCTGAATGACCTGTCCTGGAACTAATCCTATGACCCATGAATATACATGTTGGGTCAATCTAAACAAGCATAATAGTGATCTTTGCCCAAATCCAAACTGGGGTTCCAACAATCCGGTTGTCGGTTATCAGCCCGAAAAAGACAATTAAAAAGAGCACATAAAATTCTATCCATTGGCGAACAAGTTTACCCAATCGGGCTCATTTATCGCGTAATAAGTATGACTTGATAAATATGGTTTAGTAAATATGATAAAGTAAATATGGCGCATTAAATATGACTCAATAAATATGATCATAAATTTGGATTCAGTTGTCTATGTTTATTCTTGAAAAGCCCATTAAAAAGTGCTCTGAAAGATTTATCCATTGGCAAATAGGTTTACCCACTCTGCCTTGTTCAATGCTCAATAAATATGTTATAATAAATACTACGCAATAAATATGGGGCACTAAATATATCTCAATAAATTTGGCGCAAAAATACGGCTCAATAAATATGGCTTGTTAAATATTTCTCAATGAAAATGTTTCAAGAAATATGATTCAATAATTATGTCTCAATAAATATGACTCTTGAAATATGGCCCAATCATAACGGCTCAATAAATATGCCGCAATAAATATAGCCCAATAAATAAAGCCATAATTTTTGATCTAGCAGTCCATTTTCATGCAGAAAAGGACATTTGAAAAAAGCTCGGATAAATCTATCTTTGCCAAAGAGGTTTACCCGTTCGGGCTCGTTTAACGCTACATAAATATGGCATAATAAATATGACACAAATAAATATAGCTCAATAAATATGGCTTAATAAATATGGCCATAGAAATATGGCAAAATAAATATGACTCAATAAATATGACCATAATTTTTATTTTGGTTGTCAATTTTCTGTCCGGGAAGGCCTATTTAAAAGTGCTCGAAATGATTTATCTATTTCTGAACATGATTACCTGTTTGGGCTTGTTTGGCACTCAATAAATATAGCATAATAAATGTGGCGTAATAAATATGACAAAATAAATGTGGCATAATAAATATAACCCAAAAAATATAGCTCTAAATGATTTGTCCAATGACAATCATGTTTACCTGTTCGGGTTCATTCAACACTCAATAAATATATTTTAATAAATACTACATAATATATATGTCGTAATAAATATATCTCAATAAATTTGGCGTAATAAACATGACTCAATAAATATGGCTTATTAAATATATTTTAATGAAAATGTCACAAGAAACATAGATCAATAATTATGTGATAATAAATATGGCTCAGAAACAATGGCTCAATAAATATGAGTCAATAAATATGACATAATAAATATAGCCCAATAAATATAGAACAATAAATATAGCCATATTTTTTGATCCGGTTGTCCATTTTTAGCCCCGGAAAGCGTATTGAAAAGTGCTCAGATAAATCTATCATTTAGCAAATAGATTTTCTCGTTTAGGCTCATTTAATGCTACATAAATATGGCGCAATAAATATGACACAAATAAATATAGCTCAATAAATATGGCTCAATAAATAAGGCTACAAAAATATGGCGCAATAAATATGACTCAATAAATATGACCATAATTTTTGTTCTGGTTGTCCATTTTCAGTCCGGAAAGGCCCATATAAAGTGCTCGAAATGATTTATCTATTGGTGAACATTATTACCTGATTGGCTTGTTTGGCACTCAATAAATATGGCATAATAAATGTGGCGTAATAAATATGACAAAGTAAATATGACATAATAAATATAACCCAATAAATATAGCTCTAAAAGATTTGTCCAATAACAATCATGTTTACCTGTTCGGGCTCATTCAACACATAATAAATATGTAATAATAAATACTATATAATAAATATGACGCAATAAATATATCTCAATAAATTTTGCGAAATAAATATGGCTCAATAAATATGGCTTATTAAATATATTTTAATGAAAATGTCATAAGAAACATGGCTCAATAATTATGTCACAATAATTATGGCTCAGAAAATATGGCTCAATAAATATGACTCAATAAATATGTCATAATAAATATAGCCCAATAAATATAGAACAATAAATATAGCCATATTTTTTGATCTGGTTGTCCATTTTCAGCCCCGGAAAGACTATTGAAAAGTGCTCGGATAAATCTATCATTTAGCAAATAGATTTTCTCATTCATGCTCATTTAATGCTATATAAATAAGACACAATTAATATGACACAAATAAATATAGCTCAGTAAATATGGCTCAATAAATATGACCAAGGAAATATGGCGCAATAAATATGATTCAATAAGTATGAAAATAACTTTTATTCTGGTTGTCCGTTTTTAGCCAGAAAAAACTCATTGAAAAATCTCTGAATTATTTATCCTATGGGGAACAGGTTTACCCGCTCGGGCTCGTTCAATACTCAATATATATGTTATAAGAAATACTTTGAAATAAAAATGGCGCAATAAATATTTTTCAATAAAATTAGCGTAATAAATATGGCTCAATAAAAATGTCTTATTAAATATCTCTAATGAAAAAGCTTCAACAAATATGATTCAATAATTATGTCTCAATAAAGATGACTCGTGAAATATGACTCAATCATAATGACTCAATAAATATGACACAATAGATATTGCCAAATAAATAAAACCATAATTTTTGATCTCGTTGTCCATATTCATCCCGAAAAAGACAATTCAAAAAAAAACTCGAATAAATCAATCTTTGGCAAACTGGTTTACCTGTCCAGGCTCATTTAACGCTATATAAAAATGACGTAATAAATATGACACAAATAAATTTTGCTCTGTAAATATGGCTCAATAAATATGGCCAAAGAAATATGGCGCAATAAATATGGCTCAATAAATATAACCTTAACTTTTGTTCCGGTTATCCGTTTTTTGCCGGAAAGATCTCATTTAAAAGAGGTCGAAATTATCTATCCTTTGGGGAACAGGTTCACCTATTTGGGCTTGTTTATTACTGTATAAATATGATACAGTAAATACGGCGTTATCAGCCCGAAAAAGCACTAAAAAGCCAATGATCCGGTTACCGGTTATCAGCCCGAAAAGGATAATTAAAAGGAGCACATAAAGGTTTATCCATTGACGAACATGTTTACCCAATCAGGCTCATTTATCGAGCAATAAATATGGCAAAAAAATCATGCGTTATAAGTATGTCACAATAAATATGACCCAAAAAATATGGGTTAATAAATATGGCTCAAAAAATATTGCATAATAAATATGGCACTATAAATATGACTCAATAACTAAGTCTCAATAAATATGGCTTAGTGAATATGGTTTAGTAAATATGATAAAATAAATGTGCCGCATTAAATAATACTCAATAAATATGATCATAAATTTGGATTCAGTTCTCTATTTTTATTCTAGAAAAGCCCATAAAAAGTGCTATGAATGATTTATCCATTGGGAAACAGGTTTACCCACTCGTGCTCGTTCAATGCTCAATAAATATATTATAATAAATACTACGCAATAAATATGGGGCAATAAATATATCTCAATAAATTTGGCGCAAAAAATACGGCTCAATAAATATGGCTTATTAAATATCTCTCAATAAAAATACTTCAAGAAATATGATTCAATAATTATGTCTCAATAAATATGACTCTTGAAATATGTCTCAATTATAACGGCTAAATAAATATGATGCAATAAACAGAGCCCAATAAATAATGCCATAATTTTTGATCTGACAGTCCATTTTCATCCAGAAAGTCATTTGAAAAAAGCTCGGATAAATCTATCTTTGGCAAACAGGTTTACCCGTCCGGGCTCGTTTAACGCTATATAAATATGACGTAATAAATATGACACAAATAAATATAGCTCAATAAATATGTCTCAATAAAGAAGGCCATAAAAATATGACGCAATAAATATGACTCAATAAATATGACCATAATTTTTATTCTGGTTGTCCATTTTCAGACAAGAAATGCCCATTTAAAAGTGCTCGAAATGATTTATCTATAGGTGAACATGATTACTTGTTTGGGCTTGTTTAACACTCAATAAATATGACACAATAAATATGGAGTAATTAATATGACAGAATAAATATGTCATAATAAATATAGCCCAATAAATATAGAACAATGAATATAGTTCTTAATGATTTATCCATTGTCAATCATATTTAAGCATTCGGGTTCATTCAACACTCAATAAATATGATATAATAAATACTAAAAAATAAATATGATGCAATAAATACATCTCAACAAATTTGACATAATAAACATGAATCAATAAATATGACCATAACTTTTATTCGGTTGTCCTTTTTCGTGCTGAAAAAGGACAACCGAATAAAAGTTATGGTCATATTTATTGAATCATATTTATTACGCCATATTTCTTTGGCCATATTTATTAAGTCATATTTACTGAGCCATATTTATTTGTGTCATATTAATTGCGCCATATTTATATAGCGTTAAATGAGCACGAACTGGAAAATCAATAAATACATTGTGGTGGGTTTTAACGTGACCATCCCGAGAAGCTGCGATGATGAAATCTTTCCAATTTGGTCTTTTTCATTATGACCCACTAATTTCACTTGTCCTTGCTTGCCTTGGCATGAGATGGTTAGATTAACATAGTCCGTAGTGACGGGTCCTAAAATTCTCAACCAATGTTGTCCTAAGATCAAATCCGTCCTTTCAATATCAAGGACATATAAGTGAATAGTATACTAGATGGTTTGTATGAGCAATGATACTTCTTTACACTTTCCTTTACGCTGTCCTGTAGATCCATTTTTCATGAATACTAGAAATTTATTAATTTTATGTATGGAAAGTTTTAAGAAAGTTGTCATCCTAGTGGAGATTAAATTGTGAGTGCTACCCCCATCTATGAAAATTTTTATAGATTGGTTTTTAATATACCATGTAAATCTTAACATGTGATTAGGTATTGTTCCTGTCAGAGCGTGTAAACAAATAGTGGTTGTAAACAAGATGTTGAAACCGGAAACCGGCCTCTTGTGGAGTTCGACCCTTGGGGAAGGGGTGGTCTCGTGCCTACTTCGCACCTGCAAGAAAAACAACGAGAGAGACAAGAAAAGACAGACCCAAGGGCTCGGCAGGGAGGTCCCACCACAAACCCGGAAGATCTCTGAGCGCTTCCCCTCCTTAGCCAAGAGCCGAGCTAAGGTACTCTCAGAGAACACTTGAAAATGAGAGCAAGGAGGCACTGAAAGCGTGTCCTCTGAGGTACCCCTTGGGTCTTATTTATAGATTTTCAGAATCTGAACTGCCAATAACCAAAAGGACTGACCTGGAAGTACCAAAAGACCCCTGGATGGGTCTGCCAACAGCCAAACTCCGCTGTTCTGAACAGCTATGCGCAGTCCAACCTGGTCTGCCAACAGCGAGGCTCCGCTGTTCTGAGTAGCTATTCGCACCCCCGGGCGGTCAGCTCGCCTTCAGTTCTCCCGCAGGAGGCGGGCGCGACCCGGCTCTGGGGCTCGTCTACCCTCACTGGGCGAGTGCGAGCCGATATGGGCGAGCCGCCTGCCTTTTGCCGGGCGGATCGGCGGTCAGGTCGCGCTCGGGGTCCGGCTCGCTTGCGGCGGGTCGCCAATCGCGGGTCCGGCCCGCTTGCGGCGGGTCGCCAGTCGCGGGTCCGGCTCGCTTGCGGCGGGTCGCCAATCGCGGGTCCGGCCCGCTTGCTGCGGGTTGCCAGCTCGCTCGCCTGGGATGGGCAGGAGCGGGCCGGCCCTTCAGTCGTTCAGCCCGTCCTGCCGCTTGGGTGCGAGTCGCGGGGGCAGGCCTGTTCAACCTCCCTGGTGGGACCCGCTCGCCGGACACAGGGTTGTACACAATCCCCGCTCTTTTTGAGCTTGAACCAAGCTCGGAAAGAACCATCCAACCCGCGTGTTCGGCGAGCCCCTGTGCTGAGCTGGCAGGGAATCTTCTGGTGGGGGCCCACTGTTCTGCTATAAATACATACCGCTGACCCCTGTAGGAGGCCCCCAAATCCCTTTATTTTCTCTGAGCAGACTTTTGTTCCTCGATGCCGGTTAGCGAAGAAGTGCGAGCTCGCCTGGCGGCAGCGGTCCTGCAGACTCAGGAGGAGGCCCTTGAGGCCGCCCCATGGCTAGTTCGCGGATCCTCCGGCCCCCTCTTCAGGCCGGCGAAGGGAAAGATCGTTAAGCGTTCTCTGGCGGACGACTGCCCGGCCTCCAGCTCGGCGGCGGGTGCTGAGGTAGTCCCCGGGGTGCGTGGCCTTCCGCTGATTATCGCTATTCGTCTGACTCCCTGTTTTGCAGGTAATTCCCTGTGAGGAGGCGGAGAACCGGGGAGAGGATCGTCCCCCGCCTCCATCGCCTAAGAAGATCGCGAGTTCCCCAGGTCCGGATCGCCCACCTCCGGAAACTCCCCGTCCGGCGGTCTCCCATGGGCTGGGGAAATCTCTTGAGACCCTCGAGGGAGGGAACTTTCAGGATCGGCCGGGCTCTTCCCGCCCATCCGTCGGTGCGGGCGATGTGCCCACCCCTGGTGAGCTGGTTTTTATCGTTGACTTTGCCTCTTGCTCGCTCATTCTGACCCATCCCTGCTCGCAGGCTTTCGCAGGGCCTCGCCTGAGACCGAGATGAGCGAAGGGTACTCGCCTCCGCCTGACGTGGACAGTGTATCTGACTATCTGGGCGACCCGAACGATGCGGCGGGGATGAAGAGGCAGGTGACGCGGCTATTCCAGAAACACACAATGCTGCTGCAGGAGGCCATAAGGAGGATCGAAGACGACAAGGCCGAGACCGATGCCCGGCTCGCGGCCTTGGAGGGCCCTCGGCGTGAAGCGGAAGACGACGACGTCACCTCGCCGGGCGTGCATATAACGCGAGCCGAGGGGCATCTTAAGAGCGCCGTGGAGCAGGTCGGCCTGGCTCAGCGGGAGCTGGTGGCGGTTCGCGATTACCACGATCCCCGCGTGCCGCCTCGGGCGGGAACGAAGAGGCGGCACAGGTGGAAGTGGGTCGAGTACTGACCCAGTTGTTTGCCCCTCGCTCGCGTGATACCGCGGGGTTACCGTCACCTCGCATTTATCTTGTATTTGTATTAGTAATTGCTTGCGACTCTTTTAGCCCGCCTATGGGCCTAACTATTTTATTGCTGAGATGTATTGAAATTATCGCGCTGCTTTTCTTTTGATTTCTGTGTGCGGGTTAAAGGGAAGGGTCCATTCTTCCTTTCGCGCTGATCGGGGCGAGGGCGAGCCGAGGAGCTCGCTAGACGGGAATCTCCCGTCTCGCGCGGCACGGCGTGCGGGTGCGGGTTGGGGTTGGCTCGCCCGCGCCGGTCTCCCGCGGTTGCAGCCGGGCGAGAACCGTGCCGGCTCGACCTTTGAGGTGTGCTCGCGCGCGGGAAGTCGAACCGTCGGATTAATTTTTGCTATCCGCACCCCATCTTTTGGCGGGAAGTTTCCCGCCCCTTCTCTTTTCCTATAAATAGGTCCTGCCGGCCCTTATTTCTCCACCGAATCCAAAACGTCTTCTCGCTTCCCCTTTTCTCGCGAAGTGCGATTCTAGCTCGCCTCCCGGCTTTTTCTCTCGCGTTCGGCGGCGAATCAACGGGGATGGGCGGAGGCGGCGGCGACGCGGACGGCCGAAGCAAATGCGCTTGGACCTTCTCCGAGCACGATTTCCCTCGCGCCGTCATCACAGAGCGCGAATACTTGGAAGCTCTAGGCGACCACATCCCGGCCGGGTTTTCTGCGAGGCGACCTGATGAGAGGGAGAAGATCAACGACCTATTTGGGGATGAGCTCGCCATCCCTCTCGCTCACTTCGAGGTAGGCCTGCGACTTCCCCTGTGGCCCGAGGTGCGCCAGGTGCTCAAATACTTCGGGGTCGTCCTGGGCCAGATGACCCCGAACTCCATCGCCGTCATGATGGGGTTCGCCTGCTTCTTGCGAGAGGAGCGGGTGGAGTTCAGCCTCGCAGTATTCCGGAAGCTGTTCTCCTTCAGGGCGAACCGAGACGGGACGGCCTACTTCTCCAGCGCCCACCTCAAGGTGCGGGAGACCGTCAACAAGAGCCACAACTGGCTGAAGAAGTTCCTGTTCGTCAAGGGGGACTTCGGCAACGTGCCCTTCTCGCCGGTGCAGCTCAGCGAGGCGAGCTACCGGCCACCCAACCTAGGCGGCCATGAAGCCGACCTGTTCGCGTTCTTCGTCGGGAAGAACTTCGAGGTCGCGTTCCTGCGCCGCCACCTTGACGATCTCGCGGTTGTCCCGCCGGGGGGAGGTTTGCTACTCGTCTCCATTAGTCCTTACTTTCCCATTCTTCTTTCATCTCACCTTCCTTCCTTCGCAGGCGAACGCGACATTCCCCTTCATCCTCCTTACGAAAGCGCCCGGATTCCCCCCGGGGTTCTCGCCCGCGCCCAGGCCGCGGATGCCGCCCAGCGCGACATCTTGTCGGTCCCGGCCAAGAAGCGACCGGGCGGCGGGCAACCAGCGCCTCCGCCGAAGGTGGCGAAGACCGCGGATCAACAACCATCCGCGGGCCAAAGAAAGGGTAAGGCCCCCGCGGTCTTGTCGACTGAGGCCCCCTCGCCCCCGCTGGTTGTTTCGACCAGCGATTCCCCGGTCGGGGCGGCGGGCACCTCCGCGCCGCCGGGCGGGTCTGGAGCCGCTGCGGAGCCGGTGCCGAGAGGGCATCAGAACTTCGGCTACGGCGAGAGGTACTTGGACGAGCTCGGCGTCCCGCTCCTGGCTTGGGACAAGGAGTCGAATCGCGCAACGATCTCGACCCTGCTGCCGAGCTGGATGGAGCAGGATACAATCGGCGGGGAGGCGTACAGCTTCTCCTTTGGGCTGTACTCGCGCGAAGATGCCGCCATATATGACAAGGAGGAGACGCGGGTGCTGATCCACGAGAGCGCGCGGGCCCAGCTGCGCGGCCTGGAGCTGGCGCACATGGTGGGGCGACGCTGTACCCAGGTGGAGCGGAACGCCGCGTCCATCCAAAAGATGGCGGAGGAGAAGGAAGAGGCCCGGAAGCTCGCTCGGGAGGACGCGGATCTTCAGAGAGGGCGAGCCGCCGCCGCCGAGGAGACCCTCGCGCAATATCTGGGCGGGGTGGTACGCTCTCAACCGGAGCTAATCTCTTCTTCTTGCGAACGCAGCTTATGATGATTCCTATTCCGTTTTTCAGGACGCGGCGACGGCGAGCCGGATGGGCGCCGAGATGGCCACCCTTCGCCAGGAGAAGGCGGCGCTGGAGGCCCGGGTACGCGAGCTGGAGGCCGCTGCCGCTGTCCCTCCTCCGGCCAGCGGGGTCTGCCCGCGCGAGCACCTCTCCGACTACGACCTGGAAGTGTTAATGCAGAAGAACGCGGCCAGCGCAGCGAGATACACGATGCAGACGCTGAGGCGCGCGGATCTGCTTACGAGCGAGGCAGCGGGACTCTCGGCAAAAGATGTGGTGCCGGCGCTGTTCCTCCCCGTGCCGGAGCCCGGCGACAGAAGCTTCCAGCCGCTTTAGGGTTTTTAGGTCTCGTGTTTTTTGTAATCTGCCTTGTAGATGAACATTATGTGTAAAAATCTGGTCTGTGTTGTATGCGCGAGTTGCGCTTATACTTTGTATTTCTGTCTATTGTTCCTTTTACACACTGTTCTTTTTTACATTTCTCGCCTCTTGTTTTCTGACGATGTCATTGCCGGACGGCGCGACCCGTCCCAGCGGCCCGGCTCTGGCGAGGCGGGCTGGCTCGTCCGCCGGGCGAGGCGAGCTGGTTCGTCCGCCGGGCGAGGCGAGCTGGTTCGTCTGCCGAGCGAGGCGAGCTGACTCGCCCCTCGGCCGCATGCTTAACTCTCTGTGGACTCTCGCTCAGGCCTTTACGTTTACTCGACCACCTTTTCCGGGGCTTGAGGGTGGGGCTATGCTAGACCCTTTCCTTCTTTTCTGGCTAACTCTTGCGATTCCGTCCTGCTGCGCACGCTTTTCGGGTGGTTTCCGGCCTTGCTGGCTAGGTGGGAGTCTGACAATGCAATTTGCTCTAGGTCGCAGGCCATTGCTTTCTGGATCATTCCGTCGAGTGACTTCCGGCCCTGCCAGCTAGGTGGGAGCCTGGCAGCGGGATCTTCTCGGGGTCCAGATTCATTCCATCGAGTGACTTCCGGCCCTGCCAGCTAGGTGGGAGCCTGGCAGCGGGATCTTCTCGAGGCTAGGGATGACACCGAGTGACTTCCGGCCCTGCCAGCTAGGTGGGAGCCTGGCAGCGGGATCTTCTCGGGGTCCAAATTCATTCCATCGAGTGACTTCCGGCCCTGCCAGCTAGGTGGGAGCCTGGCAGCGGGATCTTCTCGAGGCTAGGGATGACACCGAGTGACTTCCGGCCCTGCCAGCTAGGTGGGAGCCTGGCAGCGGGATCTTCTCGGGGTCCAAGTTCATTCCATCGAGTGACTTCCGGCCCTGCCAGCTAGGTGGGAGCCTGGCAGCGGGATCTTCTCGAGGCTAGGGATGACACCGAGTGACTTCCGGCCCTGCCAGCTAGGTGGGAGCCTGGCAGCGGGATCTTCTCGGGGTCCAAGTTCATTCCATCGAGTGACTTCCGGCCCTGCCAGCTAGGTGGGAGCCTGGCAGCGGGATCTTCTCGAGGCTAGGGATGACACCGAGTGACTTCCGGCCCTGCCAGCTAGGTGGGAGCCTGGCAGCGGGATCTTCTCGGGGTCCAAGTTCATTCCATCGAGTGACTTCCGGCCCTGCCAGCTAGGTGGGAGCCTGGCAGCGGGATCTTCTCGAGGCTAGGGATGACACCGAGTGACTTCCGGCCCTGCCAGCTAGGTGGGAGCCTGGCAGCGGGATATTCTCGGGGTCCAAATTCATTCCAGCTCTCTGAGCAAGCCTAGACCTGACATTCCTGGGGGGGGAGAAGAAAAGCTTCATTATGAGAAATCGGGTTGTTTACAGGAAATTAGGGAAAAAATCTCTTCAAGTCGTCTCCACTCCAGGTGAGACTCAGGGCCTCGCCCTCTACATTTTGGAGCCGATAGCCCCCCGACTTCAAAGCTTCCTTCACAATGAATGGCCCCTCCCAGCTGGGGTTGAGTTTCCCTACAGGCGCTGACCGCCCTGCCGCGTCCACCTTTTTCAGTACAGGTCCCCTTCCGTGAACTGCTTGACCCTGACATGCTTGTCAAAGTATTTCGCCATCCTCCTTTTGACCTCCTCCTGTCGGACGGCCGAAAATCCCTCAACTCTTCTACCATGTCGAGGGAAAGTCTCAGCTCTTCCCCATTCTCGGCTTGCCATTCCTCTCGGCCTTCCCTGGCCGTTCCGACCCGCGGCGTTTGAACTTCAAATTCTATGGGGAGCACCGCCTCGCACCCATGGGAGAGCTTGAAGGGGGTCTCCCCCGTGGCCGTGTTGGGAGTGGTTCTAAGGGCCCAAAGGACGGCGGGGAGCTGCTCCACCCAACTCCCCCTCAAGTTTTCCACCTTCTTTTTGAGGAGATTGACGATGATTTTGTTCGCCGCCTCCACCTGCCCGTTGCTCCTGGGGTGGTGGACCGAGGCGAATCTGAGGTCGATCCCAAGCTGCTCGCAAAAACTGGTGAACTCGGCGCTGGCGAACTGAGGCCCGTTGTCTGTGACGATGGCCTGGGAAGCCCATGGCGACAGATGATCTCCCCCCAGACGAAGTTCCTGATTACCTGGGAGGTCACCTTTGCCAACGCCTTCACCTCCATCCACTTTGAGAAGTAGTCGATCATCACCAGGAGGAACCTTCTCTGGCCGCTAGCCTGGGGGAACGGCCCAACCAAATCCATCCCCCAGATTGCAAAGGGCCAGGGGGCCGTGATGCTCTTGAGTTGCTGGGCCGGCTGTAGCTGGAGGGGGGCAAATAGCTGGCACTTATGACATCTTCTTGCGAACTCCGCGGCGTCCCGGCCCAGGGTGGGCCAGAAATACCCCTGCCGGACTATCCTCCCCTCCAAGGTCCGACTCCCGGAATGACTCCCGCACTCCCCTGAGTGGACTTCTTCCAAGATCCTCTGTGCCTCGCCCTCGGATACGCAGCGAGCCAGCATCCCGGAAAGGGTCTTTCTGTATAGTTGCCCGTCTTTGAGGAGGTAGTAGGCGGACTTGTGCCTCAGCTTCTTCTTATCTACTCCCTCCGGATACTCTCCCGTGGAGAGGAAAACTACTACTGGGTCCATCCACGAGGGCTGCTGATCGATCTCCATGAGCTCCCCCTCTTCGATGGAGGGGCGGAACAGGTCGGTGATGGTGCCCCCCATCCGGGGGCCATGCTTCGCCAGTTGGTCGGCCTGTTCATTCTTTCTCCTTGGCACGTGTTGGATGGAGAAGGTCTGGAAGGTCCCTATGACCCCCTTCACTTTGGCCAAGTATAACTTCAAAGCGGGCTCCCTTGCTTCGAACTCCCCGTTGATCTGGGAAGCCACCACCATGGAGTCGGTCAGGACTTCCACATCCAGCACCCCCAACTCTCTGGCCAGGCGTAGTCCCGCTATCACTGCTTCGTACTCGGCCTGGTTGTTAGTAATGGGGAAATGTACCACCACCGTCTGCTCAATCTGAGTCCCTTGGGGGCTCTCCAGGACCACTCCTATCCCGAGTGAATGCCTTCCTGAGGCTCCATCCACCCTCACCTTCCAAGGAGCCGGGCAAGTGAGCTCCTCCTCTGCTACTTCTACCACGTAGTCGGCCAGGAAGTCGGCCATCGCCTGAGCTTTGATCGAGAGCCGTGGCACGAAGGAGACATCGAACTCGCTTAGCTCCACCGACCACTTGGCCAGCCGGCCCGAGTGCTCCACCCCCTCGAAGATATTGCGGAGAGGATGGTCTGTCACCACTCGGATCGAGTGCGCCTGGAAGTAAGGCCGTAGCCTCCGGGCCGAGATGATTAATGCGAACGCGAGCTTCTCCAGGATCGGATACCGGAGTTCGGCCTTCCTCAGGACCCGGCTGACATAATAGACAGGGAGCTGCCTCTTCCCCTCTTCTCGAACCAAGACGGAGCTCAGGGCCTCTGCCCCGACCCCGAGATATAGGAACAAGTCTTCACCCTCCTTCGGCCCCTGGAGCAGCGGGGCCTGTGTTAGCTGCGCCTTGAGGGCCTGGAACGCCTCCTCGCATTCCTTAGTCCATTCGAACCTCTGGCCCCCCCTCAGCGTTTTGAAGAAGGGGGAGCACTTCTCCCCTGCCCGAGAGAGGAAGCGGCTCAGTCCTGCTAGCTTCCCTGTCAACCGTTGGACTTCCTTTGCATTCCGCGGGGACCCCAGCTCCAAGATAGCCTTGACCTTGTCGGGATTCGGCTCGACCCCCGCGGGGGTGAGGAGATGCCCCAAGAACTTCCCCCGGCTAGCCCCGAAAACACACTTAAGGGGGTTCAGCCGCATCTTGTATCGGCGCAGGGTGGTGAACGTCTCCTCCAGGTCCCGGAGGTGGGAGTCCACGTCTCGGCTCTTGATCATGAGGTCGTCCACGTAGACCTCCAAGTTTCTCCCCCTTTGCTCCTTGAAGACCCTGTCCATCATTTTTTGATAGGTGGCACCAGCGTTCTTCAACCCGAACGGCATCATCTTGTAGCAATAGCAGCCGTCCCCTGTGATGAATGAGACATCCTTTATGTCCGGGGGGTGCATCCTGATCTGATGGTAACCTGAAAATGCATCTAAAAAACTCATTACAGAAAAACCGACGGCTGAGTCAACCAGCGCGTCGATCCGAGGCAAGGGGTAACAATCCTTAGGACAAGCTTTATTAAGAAGGGAAAAATCGATACACAGGCGCCAGCGGCCGTCTCCCTTTTTGACCATCACAACGTTCGAGACCCAGCCGGGGTATTGAATTTCGGACACGAAGCCCGCTTTGAGAAGTTTTGCCACCTCCTCCCTGATGGGCTCCGCTAGCTTGTCCGCCGTGGATCTCTTCTTCTGCTGGACGGGGCGTGTTCCCGGGTCCAGGTTGAGGCGGTGGCAAGCCACATCCGCGTCAACCCCCGGCATCTCCGCGGCGCTCCAGGCGAAGATGTCCACGTTCTTCTGGATGCACTCCAGCATCCTGCCCTGGTCCTCCGGGGTCAGCCCCCCGCTGACGCGGATCTTCTCCACCCTGCCTCCGCGGGTGAGCACCTCCAGCTCCACCACCTCCTCTGCGGCCTCCAGTCTGGACTGCTCCCCCCATCCCTCGGCATCCCCTTCCTCCTGAGCGGGGACCTCTACCTCCATCTCCTCTGCCACGGCCCTTACTTCGACCACCTCCTCCAAACTCCTCCTTCCGCCTTCCCTGCGCAGCCCTTCACCTCCAGCTCCACCTCTCCGGCTCCCTGCTCGTTTGCCTCCATCCTCCGCCCCATCTCCTCGGCCCCTTCCTGCCAAGAGATGGTGTTTACCGCGGTGACGTAGCATTCCCGTGCCACCTTAGGGTCTCCCCTAACCCTGACCTGCGCCCCCTCAGCGTTGAACTTCAAGCACTGATGGAAAGATGAGGGGACGCAGCGGAAGGCGCTGATCAGGGGCCTCCCGAAGATTGCGCTGTAGCTGCTGGGGGCGTCCACAATGACGAACTTGCAGTTTCGGGACTGCCCCCCCAGGGTTACGTGGAGGTCGACTCCTCCCTCTACCTCCTTCCTCTCTCCCGAGAACCCGAACAAGGGCCCGTCCGAGGCCAGCACCCTCTTAGCTTCCACCTGCATCGCGTCAAACGCCTTCTTGAAGACGACGTTCACGGAACTCCCATTGTCCACTAGGATCCGAGAGACAGTGAAGTTCTCGATGGCGGCCTTGATGACCAGCGCATCACAGAACGGATCCTCGTGGTCCGGCATGTCGCTTCTGGAGAAAGTGATCCTCTCCTCTGGCGGCGGGGTTTGGGACGTAGAGGCGACGCTCCGCCGATACATGGTGTGGAGACTTGCCTTGCGGGAAGCCTCGACCCCCACTCCCCCGTGGATCACTCCGATCATTCCTCGGGTCCCCACATCCACCCGGTCTTCACAGCGATCCTCCTCCGTCCGAGGCAGGACCTCCTCGATCCTTACTTCCTGCCGCACCTCCTCCTGCTGCTGCTGCCGCCCCCTGTTCTCTCTCATCTCCAAGAATTCGGGCACGTGGCCGTTGCGTGCCCCTCTTCCTGATGGAAGTCGCAGTAGGGCAGTTCCACCCTGAACTCCCTTCTCCTCCTCCTCATGACCCCTCTCCTTGCTCCCAGAGCTATGGCCATGGCCTCCTCCTGATCGGGGAGCCGCGGCCTCTGACCCTGCCTCCAGCCTGGGGGGTGGAACTGGTCCTGCCTCCCCTGATAGTGGCCTCTCCCGTAGTATCCCCTCTGTGGCCCCTGCCCCTGCCACTCTGGTCTCCAGCCCAGCCTACGGTCGGGCTCCTGACGCCCCCATCCCGGTTGCTGTCCTTGGAGCTGCCTCTGCTCCCTCTGCCTGGGCTCCTCCCTCCTCTCTTCCTGTCTTCTTCCTCCCCTCGACTCCTTCTCCTCCTCAGTCGCCCACCTGGCCAACTTCCTCGCAAATTCTGGGTTCGACGCCTCCCCGTCGACCTCTCTCGCCGCCCTCTCCATCAGCTCCTCGTAGGAGAGAGGGGGAATCCTCTTCAGCTCCATGCGGAAGAAACCCTGCTGCAGGCCCAGGGTGAAGGCCATCATCAGACTGTGGCCCGGCATCTCCTGGACTTGGGTAACCTCCTCCTGGAACCGATCGACGTAGCTCCCCAACGTCTCGTTCACCCCCTGCTTTATGTGGAACAGGGACTCAGACTCCTTCTTCCTCTTCTTTGCGGTAGTGAACCTCAACATGAACCCTCGGCGTAGGTCCTCGAAGCAATAGATGGAACTGGCCGGCAGCTGGTGGAACCACTCCCTCGCCTTATCCCGGAGGGTGATGGCGAAGAGACGGCACTTGAATCCGTCCGACATCTGACGGATGGAGACCACGTCTTCGAACCACTGGACGTGTTGAACCGGGTCTCCCTTCCCGGTGTAGTAGGTCATCTCGGGCTCTCTGAACCCGTCTGGTACTGGAGCTGAGGAGACCAGCTCGCTAAAAGGGCTGCCTCCCCCCACCTGGCGGGCCGGCGAGTCACGCGGACCCAGCTCGCCGAATCGGCCTCGGCCTGCCGAGCCGGGGAAGAGCTCGCGCCCCGAGAGCTCGCTCCCCCGACCTTCCTCAGCCACTTCCTTCCCGGCTCGCCTGCCAGGAGCGTCCTCGCCCAGAGAGGGGGCGGCCGCGATCTGGGCTGCCGGAGTCGAACACTCGGCCCGCACGCCGAGTGCGATCTTGACGAGATCCAGCACCTCGTTCCTGAAGTCTTCAAACATCCCCACTGTCGCGAGAGGTGGGTTGGGCGGCGAGTTCTGCCTGTCAGATCCTTGACCTCCCGTCATTGAGCTCGCCGAAGCTTTTCTGCACTGACCACTCTCCACGCTCACCGCACCAAGATGTTGAAACCGGAAACCGGCCTCTTGTGGAGTTCGACCCTTGGGGAAGGGGTGGTCTCGTGCCTACTTCGCACCTGCAAGAAAAACAACGAGAGAGACAAGAAAAGACAGACCCAAGGGCTCGGCAGGGAGGTCCCACCACAAACCCGGAAGATCTCTGAGCGCTTCCCCTCCTTAGCCAAGAGCCGAGCTAAGGTACTCTCAGAGAACACTTGAAAATGAGAGCAAGGAGGCACTGAAAGCGTGTCCTCTGAGGTACCCCTTGGGTCTTATTTATAGATTTTCAGAATCTGAACTGCCAATAACCAAAAGGACTGACCTGGAAGTACCAAAAGACCCCTGGATGGGTCTGCCAACAGCCAAACTCCGCTGTTCTGAACAGCTATGCGCAGTCCAACCTGGTCTGCCAACAGCGAGGCTCCGCTGTTCTGAGTAGCTATTCGCACCCCCGGGCGGTCAGCTCACCTTCAGTTCTCCCGCAGGAGGCGGGCGCGACCCGGCTCTGGGGCTCGTCTACCCTCACTGGGCGAGTGCGAGCCGATATGGGCGAGCCGCCTGCCTTTTGCCGGGCGGATCGGCGGTCAGGTCGCGCTCGGGGTCCGGCTCGCTTGCGGCGGGTCGCCAATCGCGGGTCCGGCCCGCTTGCGGCGGGTCGCCAGTCGCGGGTCCGGCTCGCTTGCGGCGGGTCGCCAATCGCGGGTCCGGCCCGCTTGCTGCGGGTTGCCAGCTCGCTCGCCTGGGATGGGCAGGAGCGGGCCGGCCCTTCAGTCGTTCAGCCCGTCCTGCCGCTTGGGTGCGAGTCGCGGGGGCAGGCCTGTTCAACCTCCCTGGTGGGACCCGCTCGCCGGACACAGGGTTGTACACCACCCACTAGTGCACCCGCAGTTGCTGACACTAGCAGGAAAATTTAAAATTTTAAAAGCAAGTGCTGCAATTGCAATAAGTGAAGTCACTGTGCTTCTGAGTGCAAGCAACCCAAAAAGGGTGAATCCAACACTGAATATTGTTAACAAAGCAAATTTGGTTTATCAGATTACGTCTGCCAACTTTGTTGCCATGATTGGAAATGAGAAGGCCATCACTGAGTCGTGGCAAGATTCAGGTGCTACTTGCCACATCTATAACAATTCTGCGCTTATGGAGAATGTCACCGTAGTAGAAGAGACCGTTAATGTTGCTAATGGTGGAGTAGCTAACGTGATGAAGGTGGGAAATACGACATTACTGTTATCCTCGGGTAAAACTCTAATTTTAAAAAATATTAAATTTATATCTACATTAGCTGCCAATTTAATTTCAATTAGCTTGTTATGCGATGTTGATATGTCGTTTAACATTAGTGGTGGTATAGTAACTTTAAATGTTCACTCGTATTATTTTGGTTGTGTTTATGTCATTAACGAGACGTATAGATAGAGTCTAGCAAACGAAGTGATAAACTAAGTTAGTTTAAATCTGATATATCACAATAAGGCAGCTCCGCCCTTCCTCCTTGCCTTCTCCTCGACTGGGCACTCCTCCTCCTCCCCAAAGCTATTGTCATAGTCTGATGTTGATCGGGGAGAGGAGGCCTCTGGCCCTGCCTCCAGCATGGAGGGTCAACCCCTCTGGCCCTCTGGCAGTTGTCTCCTCCATGGAAACCTCTCGTCTGGCTCTGGTCCTGCCACTATTGTCTCCAACCGAGCCGATTGTTCGACTCCTGACGCCCCCACCTCAACTGCTGCTATTATTGCTCCCTCTGTCTGGGCTCGGGCCTCCGCACCTCCTGGCCCTTGCCACCCCATGGCTCTTTCTCTACAGCCCACCTAGCCAACTTCCTTGCAAACTCAGGGTTCAATGCCTCCCCGTCAACTTCCCTTGCAGCCCTCTCCATCAGCTACTCGAAGGAGAGAGGCGACACCCTCTTCAACTCCATCCTGAAGAACCCTTGTTGCAGGCCTAGGGTGAAGACCATCATCAAGGTATGCCCTGACATCTCCTGAACCTGAAGGACCTCCTCTTGAAACCGGTCCACATAGCTCCCCAGGGTCTCATTTCACCCCTGCTTGATGTGGAATAGGGGCTCAAACTCTTTATTCCTCTTCTTAGAAGTGGTGAACCTCAGCATGAACCCCCGGTGTTGGTCCTTGAAATAGTAAATAGAACTGGCAGGAAGCTGGTTTGTCTTCTCCTTGAGGGTGATGGCGAAGAGCCTGCATTTGAATGCATCCAACATCTTTCGGATCAAGATACATCCTCGAACCACTAGATGTGTTGAACCTGATTATCCTTCCCGGTATAGTAGGATATATCCGGCTCGCGAAACCCCTCTAGAACTGGGTCAGATGAGACCAACTCGCTAAAAGGGCTGCCACCTTCTGCCGGGGGAGTCGGCGATCTCGCGCCTCCGCCTCGCCAGGTCAGAGGAATATTATGAGTTTTAACTAACAGTAGTAGTTTTTTATAGCTCACACGTCCTAGAATTTTATTGTCACTCGGATCCTTATTGATAATGGGAGCTCGGTCAACGTCGTATTCAAAAAGGCATTCAATGCGATGAAGGTGGAGACCAGTAGGGTGTTGGCCTCGGATGGTCCTCTCTTCGGATTCTCCGGGGAGGGAAGGAGGTAGAAGGAGGAGTGGGATTCCATGTCACTATAGGGGGGCAGTCCAGAAAAAACTGCAGGTTCGTCATTGTGGACACTCCTAGCATTTATAATGCGATCTTCAATCGACCCCTCACCACTACCTTCTGTTGCGTGCCCTCTTCCTTCCATCAATGCCTGAAGATCAACACCGAGGGCTTCCAGTCTGGGTCCGTGGAGACCCCAAGGTGGCAAGGGAGTGCTATGTCACGACGATCAACACTATCTCATAGAAGGAGGGAGCCCAGGAGATGGAGAGGAGGATGGATGAAGTGTCCAAGCAGGGGCTGGAGGGGGAGCAGAGGAGATGGAGGTGGTGCAGGATGAGGTCCGCACCCGTGTGGAGGTGGCGGAGGAAGTGCTGGAGGAGCAAGCTGAGGCTATGATCGTGGAAAAAGCTGAGGAAGAGGTTCTGACCCATGCGAGGAGACCGAGGGAGAGTGGGGAGATCAATCCTGGTTGGAAGCAGCAGAAGAGGTGGTGGAGATAGAGGTTCTCACCCGGGAAGGCAAGGTGGAGAAGGTGCGCGTCAGCGAGGGTTGAGCCTGGAGAACCAGGGACGGATGCCGAAATGCATCCAAAAGAACGTGAACATCTTTGCATGGAGCGCGACAGACATGTCGGAGATTGATGCGGACGTTGCTTGCCACAGTCTCAACCTGGATCCGGAGGCGCACCCCATTCAGCAAAAGAAGAGGTCTACTGTGGACAAGCTGGCCGAGCCCATCTGGGAGGATGTGGGTAAGCTCTTCAAGGCCAGATTTGTTTTAGAGATCCAGTACCCGGGTTGGGTCTCCAATGTTGTAATGGTAAAAAAATGAGATGGCCGGTGGAGGATGTGTGTAGATTTTTCTCTTCTTAATAAATCATGTCCTAAAGATTGTTACCCATTGTCTCGGATCGACGCGCTTATTGACTCAGTCGTCGGTTTTTTCTATAATGAGTTTTCTAGATGCTTTTTCAGGTTATCATCAGATCAGAATGCACCCGCCTGATATAAAAGATGTCCCCTTCATCACTGGGGATGGGTGCTACTGCTGCAAGATGATGCCCTTTAGGCTATAAAATGCAGTGGCAAAATATCAAAGAATGTTGGATCGGGTCTTCCAAGAGCAGAATGAGAGGAACCTGAAGGTGTATGTGGATGATCTCATGATCAAGAGTCGGGACGTGGACTCTCACCTTCGGGACCTGAAAGAGACCTTCGACACCCTGCGGAAATTCAAAATGAGGCTGAACACCTTGAAGTGTGTCTCGGGGCTAGCAGAGGTAAGTTTCTATGCCATCTCCTAACTCTCGTAGGTGTAGAGCCCAACTCTGACAATGTAAGGGTCATCATGGAGTTGGGGTCGCCGAGGAATGCCAAAGAGGTCCAACAGCTGACGGGGAAGTTGGCAGGGTTGAGCAGGTTCCTCTCCCGGGCAGGAGAGAAGTGCCCCCCCCCCCTTCTTCAAAGCACTGAGGGAAATCAGAAATTCGAATGATCCAAGGAATGCGAGGTGTTGAAGTATTAGACCGGGCGGCTTGGCGGTCTGATCCAGCGGTTTGTTGACCGAGCGGCTTAGCGGTCTGATCCAGCGGTTTGTAGACCGGGCGGTCTGTCGGTCTACCTCTGCGGTTTGTTCTATCCTGCTGGAGTTGCCGGGCGGTTAGCCCACCTGTCTAACCGCGCGGCCTATGCGGTCTCCATTATTCTAGCCGCTCAGTACTGTAAATGTTTAGTCCCACATTGTTTGTATACTCTCTTTCTTATCTCCTCCATTCTATATAAGGGAGGTCATACCTTTGTAAATGATATCTTTTTTGGATAATAAAATTTCAATTATTCAAAAGTTTGTTCTCTTGCTCTCTACTTTTCGCTTCTTGTTCTCTACTTTCTAACATGGTATCAGAGGACACGGTCATTTCCTCTTGATTCTGTGCGCCCTCTGTTGTTCGCGACTTCTTTTCCGCGCTCTGCGACTTGATTCGCGGCTTGCCCTCTCTTCTATCCGCGCGGCCTGTTTCTATCCGCGCGGCTTGGTTCTGTCCGCCAATCTGTTCGCGCGGCTTGCTCCTTCTTGGTTCTCTTCTCCCTTCTCCTCGTTGTCGCAGCGACCTGTTTCGTTGTCGCCGCGCTCCCTGTTCTTTCTTGCCTCTCCGACTTCCTAGTCGTTGCGACCTGTCCCTGTCCGCGTGTGTATTGTCTCTCTACTCGCGGATTGCTGCTGTGATCTGCCTGACCGTGCGGGTTGTTCCTTTCTCACCCGCATCTTGGTCGCGGTCGCCAGCTTTTCTCCTCTTTTCTGTTCGCTCGGGCTTCTCAGTCCGCGCGACCTCTTCCCCGCAGTGTCTCTTTCTAGCCGCTACTGTTCGCGCGGCTTCCTCTGGTTTTCTAACCGCTCCTGTTCGTGCGGCTTCTTCTGCTTCCGGGTTCTCTTTTCTGTGGCTGTTAACCGGGCTTGGGATATTTCCCAACTTAATGTGAAGAATGCCTTTCTCTATGGCGATCTTCAGGAGGACGTCTATATGGAGCAACCTCCTGGGTATGTTGCTCAGGGGGAGACACGTGTCTGTCATTTGAAGAAGGCCATTTATGGCCTAAAGCAGAGCCCTCGGGCATGGTTCGAAAAATTCAGTGGTATTGTGGCAACCATCGGCTTTCAAAGGAGTTCGGCCGATCACTCCTTATTCATTCGCAAAACGGCCTCGGGACTGGTGGTTTTGGCCGTATATGTGGATGATATTCTCCTTACTGGTGATGACCGAGATGGGGTGGACTTGACAAGAAGCACCTCCGTCAGCACTTGGTCACGAAGGATATGGGCTCCCCAAATTACTTTTTGGGGATAGAAATCTCTCGGAAAACCTGACTCCTTGGTTCTCTCTCAACGGAAGTATGCCCTTGATCTTCTTCAAGAAGCAGGCTTGACAGGTGCCAAACCAGCTCATCTTCCCATGGCTGTTGGAGAAGACAAAACGTGGACGGATGAATCGCCTCCTCTATCTGATGTCACACGGTACAGACGTTTGGTAGGGAAACTCGTCTATCTCACGATGACTAGACCCGACATCGCCTATGCTGTAGGAAAGGTCAGTCAGTTTATGCAAGCTCCCAGGGAGTGTCATCTTCAGTCCGCCCTGAAGATTTTAGAGTATATCAAAGCAGCACCGGGCAGAGGGTTACTCTTCCAGAAAAATGGCCATCTGCGGGTTGAGGCCTACTCAGACTCAAGTTACGCGGATGACAAAGGCGATCGTAAATCCACGTCAGGTTTTTGTACCTTTGTTGGAGGTAATCTCGTGAGTTGGAAGAGCAAGAAACAGTCTGTTGTTTCCAGATCCAGTGCCGAAGCAGAATACCGGAGTATGGCGTCAACTACGTGTGAGTTAAAGTGGTTGCGGGCTCTCATGCTTGACCTGGGCGAGGTATATGATTGTCCTCTCCCTATGTTCTGTGACAACAAGGCTGCTATACATATATCCAGAAATCCGGTCTTCCATGAGAGAACGAAGCATATAGAGGTTGACTGTCACTTCATTCGGGAGGATTTTGAAGAATCAGATTTGTACTCCTTTTGTCACCTCTGACAAGGAGTTGGCAGATATCTTCACCAAGCCGGTTTCTACTTCCTTCTTCCGCATTTGTGACAAGCTGGGCATGATTGATATCTATGCTCCAGCTTGAGGGGGAGTGTTGAAGTATTAGACCGGGTGGCTTGGCGGTCAGATCCAGCGGTTTGTTGACCGAGCGGCTTAGCGGTCTGATCCAGCGGTTTGTAGACCGGGCGGTCTGTCGGTCTACCTCTGCGGTTTGTTCTATCCTGCTGGAGTTGTCGGGCGGTTAGCCCACCTGTCTAACCGCGCGGCCTATGCGGTCTCCATTATTCTAGCCGCTCAGTACTGTAAATGTTTAGTCCCACATTGTTTGTATACTCTCTTTCTTATCTCCTCCATTCTATATAAGGGAGGCCATACCTTTGTAAATGATATCTTTTTTGGATAATAAAATTTCAATTATTCAAAAGTGTGTTCTCTTGCTCTCTACTTTTCGCTTCTTGTTCTCTACTTTCTAACACGAGGAAGCATTCCAAGCCTTGAAGAAACAACTAATACAGGCTCCATTGCTCCAGGGACCAAATGAAGGGGAAGATCTGTCCCTGTACCTTGGGGTCGGGGCTGAATCCCTAAGTTATGTCCTAGTCAAGAAGAGGGGAAGAAGCAACTACCCATCTATTATGTGAGCCGGGTTTTGAGGAAGGCAGAGCTCTGGTACCTGATTCTAGAGAAGTTTGCCTTTGCTTTGGTCATCTCGGCTCGGAGACTCAGACCCTACTTCCAGGCACACTCCATCCGAGTGGTGACTGACCATCCCCTCTGCAACATCTTTGAGGGTGTGGAGCATTCAAGAAGGTTGGCAAAATGGTCAGTGGAGCTGAGTGAATTTGATATATCCTTTGTTCCTCGCCTCTCGATCAAGGCTCAAGCGATGAACGACTTCCTGACTGACTATGTGGTTGAGGTGGCAGAGGCCGAGCTCACTCACCCAGTTCCTTGGAAGGTGATGGTGGATGGCGCCTCGGGTAGGCATTCCCTGGGGGTGGGAGTAATCTTGGAAAGCCCCTAGGGGACGAAGATTGAGAAAACAATGGTCATTCACTTCCCCATTACCAACAACCAGACCGAGTACAAAGCTGTGATAGCAGGGTTGCATCTGGCCAGGGATCTGGGGGTGCAGGACGTGGAGGTGCTCACAGACTCCATGGTGGTGGCCTCTCAGATCAACGGGGAGTTTGAGGACAGGGAGCCTACTCTCCAGTTGTACTTAGCCAAAGTAAATTGAGTTATCAGTATGTTCCAAACATTCTCCATTCGACACGTGTAATAGGAGGAGAATGGGCAGGTAGATCAGTTAGCCAATCACGGACCCCGGGTGGGGGGTAGCATCACTGACTTGTTCCACCCTTCCATCGAAGAGGGAAAGTTGATGGAGGTGGGTCAACGCTCCTCATGGATGGATGCTTTTGCAATCTTCCTATCCACAGTGGAGTTCCCGGAGGGTATATATTGAAAGAGATTCAAGCACAAATCATCATACTACCTCATGCACGACGAGTAGTTGTATAAAAAGACTCTCTCAGGGTTGCTGACACGTTGTGTAGCGGAGGGAGAAGTCCAGAGGATCTTGGAAGAAATCCACTCTGAAAAATGCGGAAGCCACTCGGGGAGCAGAACCCTAGAGGGAAGGATAGTCAGGCAAGGGTACTTCTGGCCGACCCTAAGCTAGGATGCTACCGAGTTCGCAAAGAAATGCCAGAAGTGCCAATTGTTTGCTTCACTCCAACTACTGTCAGCTCAAAGGCTAAGAAGTATCACGATGCCCTGACCCTTTGTCATCTGGGGAATGGATCTGGTAGGACCCTTCCCTCAGGCCAGTGAGCAGAGGAGATTCTTGCTAGTCATGATTGATTATTTTTCTAAGTGGTTGGAAGTAAAGGCGCTAACCAATGTGACCTCTCAGAAAATTAGAAACTTCATATGGGGGGAGATCATCTGCCGACATGGTTGCCTCAGGCCATTGTCACGGATAACATGCCCCAGTTTGTCGGTGAAGAATTCATCAGTTTCTGCACCTAGTTGGGGATCGACCTCAGGTTTGCGTCAGTCCACCACCCTAGGAGCAACATGTAGGTGAAGGGGTACAAAATTATTGTGAACTTGCTAAAAAGAAGGTTAAGAACTTGAAAGGGAGCTGGGTAGAGCAGCTCTCATCGGTCCTATGGGCCCTGCCCTAGGACTACTCCTAATACGGTCACGGAGGAGACCCCCTTCAAACTCTCTCATGGCTGCGAAGCAGTCCACCCCATAGAGTTTAAGGTCCAGACACCTCGGGTAGTTGAGGCAGAGGAAGGCAGAGAAAAGTGGCAGGCCAAGAACGAGGACGAGTTGCGACTCTCCCTAGATATGGTGGAGTTGCGTGATCTGTATGACATCCGGAAGGAAGAGGTCAAACGAAGGATGGCTAAGTAATTTGACAAGCACGTCAGGATCAAACAGTTTGCAGAAGGGGACTTGGTCCTGAAAAGGGTAGATGCAATAGAAAGATCAGCTGCCGTCGGAAAGCTCAGCCACAACAGGGAGGGTCCGTACTTTGTAAAAGAAGTATTGACGTTAGGAGGGTATTGCCTCCAGAATGTGGAGAGAGAGACCCTAAGTCACATTTGGAGTGGTGATGACTTGAAGCGTTTCTATCCTTAATCCATGTAAGTGACGTCCTTTTTCTAATAAACCTTCCTGATATTCCAAGTGTCTTCTGCCACGATCTTTCTATCTAGCTGGCAGGGCTAGATGTCACACGAGAGAGTCTACCCAAGTTTCGAGCTGCTCCCGCTGTCAGGCTTTAACCTAGCTAACAGGCAAGGGCCCTCAGTGGACATTGTTCTTGCTCTGGACCCAAGTCCCGAGTTGTTCCCACTGTCAGGCTTTCACCTAGCTGGCAGTGCAAGGGCCCTCGACGGACATTGTTCTTGCTCTGGAGATAAGTCCCGAGTTGCTCCAGCTGTTAGGCTTTCACCTAGTTGTCGCCTAACATAAGGCACTTAAAGTTAGGGAAAAGATCACAGAGAAAACAAAAATTGGATCCAACAATCTTCAGACAGGCAGGTGGTGGCGAGTCGAGATCTCAACAATTATTCAGGGGCATCATTATTTAAGGCAATGCCAAAGGTGGTGAGCCGAGATCTCGACATCTACAAATGAAGGCGAGCGGAGACTGTCCTCGGCCAGTACATTTCATCCCCTCGAGATTTTACTTGGGAAATTTTGGGCCTAGAACGAATCTCTAAAGGGAAGGAACTCCGCAGGCGAGTAACGTGGTCGCGGGCCCAGCGCGACGAGTGGTATACCTTCCACTACCTAAGGCTAGTGAGATCTCGTGGTATGCCCTAGCAGCGAGTCTACTCTACCGAGGTTGCTCGGCGAAGGGAGATACGTGCGCGAGTGCAACACAAAAAGAAAACAAGCACACAGAGAAAAATGGCTAAGTATTTTCTTTCATTACTGTATTTCATTACAAAATCGCTCGCCTCGGCAAGGTCACAAAAAGGGGAGGGGGGAATCATTACATGGAAAATAAAACAAAAAGAGAAATATGCGAGCTAGCTCTCTCCCTCCCCTCCAGAGTGGCCATCATCGAAGCCAGGAACATCCTTGAAGAGCGAGCTGAAGATATCTTCCTTCTCGCCGGTAGGGGAAGCAGGGCGTGGGGGGGGGGAGCTCCTCCACCAGGTCCCGCGCGGTCATCTCCTCGCAACCTGCTGTCAACACCTGCATGTCTCGCATAACCTGCAGGGTGCAGTCGGCATTGCTGATGGAGTTAACTCGCAGTTTCTCGGCAACCTCTGCCTCGCTGAACACCTTCAACCTCTTGGATGGGACGCCCGGCTCGCTGACAGAGGAGGGGAGGAAAATGTTCATCAGGCGAGTCAACTCGCCATGGAGCCCCTTGTTCTGCTCCCCCAACTTCTTGTTTTTCTCTTCCAGCTCAGCAGTGCGATGGCGCATCCAGTTCGCGGTCTCGACATCCTACGAGGCAAGAAAATGTATGAGAAGTTGTGAAAGTACTGAGTAAATGAAAAGTTAGTTGATACTTACCACTCCGTCAGGTCGGCGATGTCATCCTTGGTGACATCTCGCTCCTCCTCGGCCTTCTCCAAGTTATGGCTGAGGTGGAAGCAGCGACGAGCTGACATGTGCGCGAGATCCATGGCGTGCATCTGGGCTCGCGAGCTCTCATGGGTCAGTCGCTGGAGGCTCATATCATTGTAAGTCGCCGCGTCCTCACGGCTGTATAGCGCAAACCGCAGGGCATAGACGTGCCAGCTTGGAGGGTGGCGCTCTGACCAGGAGGGAAGGAGGGACGACATGGAGACTCTGTGAGCCTCCTCATCCCATTGGACCATCGGCTCCCCAAGCTGGCCCTTTTCTTTCCCGCCGAGACCAAAGTTTCGATGGTCACTCGGCAGGCCCAGCTCGCCGACCGGGAACTCGACAGCTAGGGAAGCAGAAGGGTCTCCGCCGCCTTGATCCTTCTCCGACGAGTCCAGAATGATCTGCTTCCCCTTGGAAATTGCCATCTCTTTTTCATCTTCTTCGGCGGTGGGGGGTGGCGAGGCGATCTTGAGCTCGTGGGGTCGGGTCGCCTCTTGCTGGAGGGAGTCCTGACCGACTCCGACTCCATCCGACAGGCTATCACGGCTGCCCGCTCACGTGCGAGAGGTTCGGGGTAGATTCTCGAGTCCGCGAAGGGCGGGTTCTCAGGAATCAGTCGCTCCCCTGTAGGAAAAAAACTTATTCAACAAAAAATCATTTGATATTGGCGAGTTCATTGAAAGAAGAGGAAGGGAAGTTGTACCTTCACCGGGATGAACAGGAAGGAGCGAGCTGAGGCCCCTTCGGAGGAAGGCGACCTCGAAATCCTTGTTGAGGAAAAATTTGTGCAGCTCGACATCATTGGCCGTCAGGGTGGGCGGCCAATATACCTCCTCGCTGCGTTGCTCAGGCGAGAAGGGAACGTTGCCGAGATCTCCTTTGATGAATACAAACTTAGAGAACCAATTATGGTTCTTGTTTGCCGTCTCGCGAACCTTGAACTGCAAGCCTGCAAGTAAGGCGACGCTGTCGCTGGTCACGCGGTATATGAACAATTTGTGGAAGAAGGTGAGGTTGAATTCTATCCTCTCTCGGCGGAGGAAGCAGGCAAAAACCATTATCATGGCAACCACATTCGGGTTTAGCTGCGCGAGAACTGCCCCGTAGTACTTCAAGATATGGCTGATCTCCGACCAGAGCGGAAGGCGCAACCCCACCTCAAAGTGAGAGATAGGGAAGGCGGGCTCATCGGCGAAGAAAGTGTTGATCGCCTCGCCCCTCTCGGGTCGGCGCGCGGTGAAGCCTGATGGGATGTAGTCGGCAATGAAGTCCGTGAGCTCCTGCTTGGTAGTATTCCCTTCATAGAAGGTATAATCGGCAAATTATCTCGCGCACTTGGACCGTCCATCAGTTTCAGGTCGATTCTTGCCCATCTTTTCAAAAGTCTTGGCGCGAGTGCGGCTAGCGAGAAGGGCAAGAGCAGGGGGTATGATTTTGCAGTAAAGGCGATGATCTGAGGTAGGTGAGGGGGCCTATTTATAGAAAAAACAAATTAATTGCCGAGCCGGCTGGTAAGTCTGGCTCGCCATCCCCGACTCGCCAAACCCTACGACCTGCTCTACCCTAACACGAGCTGAGTTCATATCATAACGCAGTTTGCAGATTACAAGCATTAAAAAAATTAAATCTATAAAACCAGTTTAAGTTATTATATGCCAAGTTCAAAGAATCAGTTCAATAGAAATATTATTATAATGGGCGAGCTGGTGGACATGGGGGGTGAGTGCTGGTAGGCTCAGCTAGGGAGCCATTTCCATCTACCCCGGCCTCGCGTCCCCATCACCGAAGGTCGTCGCGGGTTGTTGAACTCGTGGATCAACTCCAAATCTTGCTATATTATCCACATGTTCTCATTGATTCTCTCCATGAGGGGTTCAGGGGAAGTCAACCCGCCTGGCGAGCCACGTTGAACCTCATCCGCCAACAACACATAGTCCTGCTCCATCGCCCGCAGCCGCTCGCGGTCAACTGCTCGCTCCTCCTGGATGTCGCGCAGCACGAGCCCATACTTCCGGCGAATCCCAATGGTTCGCCTCCTCAGCTCGGCGGGATCCAGCAAGGCGTCCAAAAAATCCTCTATCGTATTGGGCGAGGGAGGTGGCGAGTGGAGAGCTGGCTCGAAGGATTCTTCGGTTTCAGAGTGGTCAGGAAGGCCTGCGAAGCCAACAAAATCAGATAAGCCGAGGTTTGCGGGAATGATGAATGCTGCAGACTAACTTCGCGAGATGGCCCCGCCATGGTGAAGCTGCCGAGAAGAACTAGGCTGACCCTGAAATGGGCGAGCGAGAGGAGGCTGAAGGACTTTACCGCGGCCCGGGACTTGGGAGTTTTGGGAGATCAGATTGAAGTTCGGGATGGGGATGTCCCGAACACCTCTCCCCGCGAGTGCAGGACTGGGGTAGGAACCCAAGGCGACTCGCAAGCCGGCGACTTCAGCAGTGAGCCTAGCCCAGTGGCACCGAAAGGGGGCGAGGGTCTCTCGAGCGGCTTTCGGGAGAGGATTGGGGGCACGTGTCGCTGCGAGGAAAGTCTACTCGTGGCACAGCAGTTCCGATACCGTTGTAGTGAGTGTCCGCGTCGACTGGAAGGTCAATGATCTCTTTTCCCTTTGGTTTGGAGGCTGGTTAATTGGAGGAAGCGAGGTCATGGGTGGAGGCCAGGTAATGATAGACGGACTCGACAGCTCTCGAGGCAGTTTTGGCCATCTTGGTAGGCTCGTGTTTTGGCGGCTCACGCGGTAAAGAGCTAGGTGACAGGGAGGTCAGCTCGGCGACACGAGCAGCATTGAGCTCCCGGGCGCGGCTAAGCCTCTCTTGGAGCTCCTTGGAGAGAGACATCTCGACAAAATCAGAGTAAGGGGAATGGCAAGATTCGCCCAGGTAAGGGGGCGTATATTTATAGTAGCTTGCGGACCCCACCAAAATATTCCCTTCCACTCTCGCAACGCTCATCAAATACCTGAGGTTGGATGTTTCTTTCCGACCTTCGTGGAAGCTCGCAAAGAGCGGGGATTGTGTACAACCTTGTATTCGATGAGTGAGTTCCCCTCCAGGGCCCATGCTTTGCTAGATCTTCAGAAGCTGAACCCGCAGCGAGCCCCCTCTAAGTGTTCGTCGAGCCGACCGCACGAGTCGTGATTTTGGCGTCGAGTGAGGCGAGTTCACTTGACGCTTCAGCTCGCCCGACGTTGAGTGAGGCCAGCACACTCAGCGCCTCCAGTTCTTTGGCGTTGAATGAGACGAGTGCACTCAGCGCCTTCAGCTCGTCTGGCGTTGAGTGAGGCCAATGCAGTCAGCGCCTTCAGTTCCTTGGCATCGAGTGATGCGAGTTCACTCGACGCTTCAGCTCGCCTGGCGTTGAGTGAGGCCAGCGCACTCAGCGCCTTCATTTCCTTGGCGTTGAGTGAGTCCCGTGCACTCAGCGCCTTCAGTTCCTTAGCGTTGAGTAAGGCGAGTGGGATCGGCGCGAGCCGGGGTGGCCAAGTCAGGCAGTCTAAATCCCAGGCGAGTCGGAAGGGAGGCTAGGGCTCGGCAGCCTCGCCGACTCGCCCAGGCGGGGTGGGATGGAAGAGGGGCGAGTGGAGCAGGTGGGCTCGCACTCGCCCCTAGCTCTTGGCAGCAGTAGGCGAGTGGGGTAGGCTTGGCTTGCACTCGCCTAGGGCCCTAGGGAGGTGGCGAGTACCAGTCTCATCGTTGGCCTGCCCATAGCCTTTTAGAACTTCGGAGTTTGGTTGTTGGCAGGCCGACCTGGACTGCATTTAGCCATTCCAAATAGCAGAAGTACGATGTTGGCAGACTAACTTCAAAAACTATAAATAGACCCAAGGGGGTACCTCAGAGGGCAAGCTTTGAAGCATTCCAACTCTGTTTCTCTTTGATCTTCGAGTGCTTTCTGAGGTGCCCTTAGCTCAGCGCAGGCTAAGGAGAGGAAACACTCTAAGATCTTCCGGGTGTGTGGTGAGACCTCCGTGCTGGAGGCTTGAGTCAATTTCCGGTTCTAAGTTTTTGGTCGTTTAAGCACACTAGGGAGAAGTAAGTGTGAGGTCACCTCTTCCCCAAAGGTCCGAACTTCACAAGAAGCTGAGTTTCAGTTTCAACAATTATGTATAATATATGAGAAGATTGTTGATGTATATTCAATAATGGTAACGAGTCATTAACGAGTTGATTTGGATCCGTTAGGTATCCAATAACTCATCGTTGAAAATTTAGGGTTATGTATATAAATACGCCTCCTAGGGGCGACGTGGAGGTCAATCCAAACATGACGGTCACACAAGACGTTTCAAGCACAATAACAGCTAGGACAGAGAACGGGGAATGACACTGGCAGGAAGAGGGGAGAACACAAGTGCTCTGTATCTGTATTATGAATATATTGAAGGAGAAAAGCTAAATTTAAATGCAAGTTTTCATCAAAATGTCCCAGCCATGTTGGGTATTAAAAACAAATAAGACGTGTCCAAAGGAGATGGGCTATACATATCGTTTTTTTTCTAGGAAATGCCTTCTAACACTAATCTTTGTTTTTATTTTTTCAAATTTTAAAGCAAAAATAACACAAATTTTGATTACCAAACTCCAGTAATGGACAAAAAAATTCTATAAATAAACCTATATACAAATCCTTAAGCATTTTCCAACATTCTGGTATATTAGGTATTTTCTACTTGGATTTATAGCTCTTGGATGAGATATTTTATTCATGAAATTCAAAACAAAACAAAATTCAATTTTTTTTGAACAAATTTTTGATAACCCCCTTTATTTTTAGTAAATCTGAATAATCCCTATAATCTTTAAAAATAGATGTATAACCCTCATTAACTTTACTTGTTGGAAGTTTATAACTCCTCTTATCTTTACTTGTTGGAAGTTAAGAGATCACTTATTTCTAAAAGTTGAGGGGGTCAATATTTCGATTTAACTTCCATTCAAATACCGTTAAATAAGAGTAATTTTTCTTCAACAAATGAAAAAAAACACAAATTATAAGAAATTTAAAAAATACCAATTACAATTCATTTTTTTAACAACAGTGGGGCAAATTTGAAAAAAATCAGACATTAAATTTTTGATCACTGAAGATAAGAACATCAATAAATCTATGGTTGTGATCTCCAACACTCAAAAATCACACTACAAAACTAACCTTGATTATGCGTAATAAATTCAAAATTGTTATTAAAAAAAACAAAAAATAGATCATAGTCGATTACCCAGATCTGATCGAATAACATCAAAAAAGTCACGATCTGTTTTTTTTCCCTAAAAAAATCAGTTCATTTAGAGTTGGAATCATCTGGAAAATCATTGTCTATTCTCATTTCTAGCAATGCATTACAATGCGCTGATGATTCTTGAGTTGAAAATGACTTGTTACATATAGTTTCTCTTATATAAGCAATACACGAAGCTTTATGTGTTTTTCATGAAAAAAATTAAATTCTATAATTGGATCTCTGCATAACAAAAATAATTTAAAAAATTATCTTATATGAATAATATATAAATGACATTTAAATGGAAGTTAAATATAATTGTTGAAAAACCCTCTAAGTTATACAAAAGAGACCATTAGAGGCACCTGCCAGGCGTTGTTGAGAGTCTAATCACTAGGCATGCTAAACGAGGGAGGGGTAGACCAATAAAGACTTGGAATGAAACTATAAGGAAAAACATGACGTACTTAGACATTACTGAGATTATGACAAAAGATAGGGCACAATGACGACTAAGGATCCATATAGTTGACCCCACTACAATGTGATAAAGGCTTGGGTGGTGTTGTTGTGTTATGTTTTTTTAGTACATCTTATAAAATTATTTTACTTTTAAACTCATAAAATTTGGATTAATATGATAATAATGATTAATGGAGATTCAAATAGTACAGGTAAAACAAAGGAGAGGTAAATATTAATTGTCCCAAAATAAAATAAGTGAATTGTTAAGAACACCACACTTTTAGTTAGTCGCACCGTTTTATTAAAACACCGCACTTTTCGCATATTGTTAAAGACACCATATATTATTAATTGCAACGCAATTGAGCTAAAGACACCACAAAAAAGGGTTTCATTGAATTACAACATGAATATCAATCAAATATGCAAATTATTATTAAAAAAGACATTAAATATATTGTCTAATATAATCCAATTCTTTTATTTATTTTAAAATTATTTAAAAAATCGTGTGAAAATCAAATTTCCAAGTTCTCTTAATTATTATTGTCAAATGAAATGAATAAACATAAGAAAGGAGAGAAGAAAGAGAGAGAGAGGAGAGAGACATGAGTGTAATTAGTGAGTAATCATGAAAGTGTCATCGCTCAGTGACACTCTCTCAATTGCATGAGCCTCCCATGAATAATCACTCATAGAGTAAAATGTTTATTCTAGAGGTTTCTAGAATAATTTCCCCCATTACAGCAAAGCAAATAATAAATTCACCCTATACTTTACCAAAGTTTATTTTGTGAACTAGTTGATCATATAAACAATTTTACATTGAATCCTATTCTTCCCTTCCGGTAACCATTGACCAACCTATGCTTCCGCTTCCAATCAACTCCCCGCCTGCCGCCAACAACAATATCTTTTACACGCGTTCGCCGTACCCGTCCACAAATGCGGTCATTGTTTCTTCTTGACACAATGGCTCCCACAATGTTGCATGCAAAGTTCATGTTCCTTCATGGAGATTATTTTGTCTTCCTCGTCAAATTTATTACGTAAAAATAACTACTCGAATTGTTCTCCTAGTGGATATATCAGGATTAGACGTGCACATAAAGACTGGGCCTGGAAAGCCTACCTGGGCCCGGCCTTGAAAAAGCCTGGTTAGATCTGGGCCCGTGTAGGCCTGGTCCAGGCCCAGGCCAGTCCTGGAGGGCCTAAACAGGCCTTAAATATAATGATTTATCTGGCCTGGTGCCCGGCCCGGGCCAGACCCAGGTTAGACCCGGTCCTAGGCTTTGCCTGGGTCTGGGCCCAGGCCTTGCCTGGGCCCGGGCCAATGTCTCTCTAGAGAGACGTTGGCCTAGAGATGGCAGTCTAAAATGCGGGCATGCTAAAATGCGGACGTACGGTCAACCCGTTTTCGAAGTCAAGATGGTTTCAAATCGAAAAATGATCAACATGAAAGTTGTAGATCTCGGCGAGACGAACAACTTTCATGTTGATCACGTTTTGATTTGGAGCCGTCTTGAACCTCGATTTGGGTCCCGAAATCTGCTGCGCGGTACGCTTTACTGCAGCAGTTCCGCCGCCCCAGTTTTCGGGGCCCAAATCGAGCTCCAAGACGGCTCCAAATGAAACGGTGATCAACATGAAAGTTGTAGCTCTCGGCGAGACGAACAACTTTCATGTTGATCACTTTTTGATTTGGAGCCGTCTTGGACCTCGATTTGGGTCCCGAAATCTGGGGCGCGGTACGCTTTACTGTAGCAGTTCCGCCGCCCCAGTTTTTGGGGTCCAAATCGAGGTCCAAGACGGCTCCAAATGAAAAAGTGATCAACATGAACGTTGTTCGTCTCGCAGAGATCTACAACTTTCATGTTGATCACTTTTCGATTTGAAGCCTCCTTGACCCTTGCCCGTACGCCCGTACGTCCGCCATAGAGTACCGCTGAACAGTGAACTAGGCCCGGGCTTGGGCCTGGCCCGGCCTGGGCTTGCCCGATAGGCCTTACCAGACCCTCTTTTTGGAGGAGAGTCTGGGACCGGCCTGGGTCTGGCAAAAGTCAGGCCTGGGCCTGGGCCTGGACTGATAAAAGCCCGGGCCTACCAGGCCCAGGCCTGGCCTGGGCCTGACAGGCCTTATGTGCACGCCTAATCAGGATCCTTTCCATTTCGTATTAACGGGAAATGCACGGGAAAATGCGCATAAACAGAGCATTTAGTAGCTCAATTAATGTCAACGGTTAGATGTGCTGAAATGATCTCAATTATGACATGAATAGTATTCATTTCATGTGAAATGAAGAGGACATGGTTGCTCTCCTAATAACCTATTAATCATAAGACGTGGGAAGTAGAACAATTACTGCTCGAACCATTATTTTAGAAGCCTAAAAACACAAATATAAGCATAAATTTCAATTCATAATACTGAATCCTGCTCATTCATAAAACTGAACTGTCAAATAGCGAAATGAAATTAAGTCAATTTCAATTCCAATCATTGAATTCCTTCCAAATGAATGGAGAAATCAATCGGGGCCACGTGCGAACGTGCATGGCGAAATGGGGCCAAGTCGGAACGTGCTGACTCTCCCGCGATTCTCTCGGTTGTGCGTGGTCCTATGGGCTTGATCGAACCGGCTCAGGGCACACATCAGTGACTGTGGGGGTTCAATAGGAAGCACTCAGTTGAAAAAATAAACAGAAAGCACCTGCATGATACTTTTGGGAGGAGCTTTCCGTCAAGAGAAATAAAAGGCAGCCGAAGGAAGTCTCAGCTTTGTTGCTCGGGCATGTTTACTTTTTCATGCCTGCTCCCCCAGGTGTTCGACGTGTTACGCTAACACGATTTTTACGTAATGCAAATGTGGTAGCTACTGTTAAATGCACACCATACTTTTATATAGAAGCCCATACCTCCCTGGCCTGTTATTGAGAGAGGTTAGGGAATTCCTCGGTAGCTTCAGACTGGGCTATCGGAGGTTTGTCTGCTGACCATTGGTAAAGGTAACTTTTCCTAATAGCTACTTCTTCAACAGAGAGGTTGTGTTGGATTTTACTGGCAATCACGTGGCAGCGGCATTGGTATCAGAATTGAAAATGTTAATCCTCACAATTCACCAAAGGTTCTACATTTGAATCAGAACATTGAGCTTAGTTAAAAAAACATATAAGAAAATTTTCTAGTCCTTCAAGCATCCTATATTCTCATGGGAGAAAGGGCTATCAATATAATTTCCTACTCACGGGGAAAGAGCTATCAAAGTAATTAGTGTTCATGCACTTTGCTTTTTCTTCATTTTCTTCCTCCAGTGAAGCTGGAGATGGACAGATTCGTAGAAGCTGGAGATGGACAGATTCGTAGAAGCTGGAGATGGACAGATTCGTAGGCTGCCTTTAATCACGGCCCGCAAAATTAAGCTTAAGACTCTGTTTGGGGGGACTTATTTTCACCGGTCAAGCGGTTACGACCGCATAAACCAGACGGTCATAACTGCTTGACTGGTGAAAATAAGATTCGATTCATGCGGTTGTAACCGCTTGACCGGTAAAAATAAATTCCCCAAACAAAACCAAATAAAAAAATACAACCTTAAGCATTTTTTTATATGCCGAACCCCCCAAAAAGAACTCGGAGGAGCTCGGTGGTCAAAATGTCAAATTACCCGGTCAGAGTAGTAATGTGCTAAATCATCAGAGGGTTGTCATGCCTTTCCAATGTTTTATATATATAGTTTAGATTGTATGGTTTAAGGCTCAGTTTGGGGGACTTATTTTCACAGATTGTCAAGCGGTTATGACCGCTTAATTAAGATCCGATTTATGTAGTTGTCCTCCCAAACGGAATTTAAGGCTCCGTTTGGCAAGGTGGTGGCGGTTGTGAACATTAGGGTTAAATTGTCATTGATTAACGCCCACCAAAGAACTTCATCCACTTTTATGTTCAAACGAAGCCCAGCAAACCATACAAACGGAGCCTAATGAAGAGGCAATAAAACAATACAACAAACTGAAACCAAATGATTTCTAATCTTCGCAGTCCATTCGGATGTAGAAGCTGCATTCGGATGTAGAAGCTGCAGAAGCGTTTGATCAGAAATCTAATCATCAGCAAATCATACCCAAAAAAACTTTATAATTGAAGTCGCGCGGGGAGCTAAAAACCTAAATCGATCTGTCTCACAGCTTCCCGTAGCCCAGATCGCCGCCGTTCGCGAGCCCATCGGACAGCCACCGACCCCCCAGTCCGATTCCCTGCACCAAAAACCCGAGAGCATGGCCGGCGACAGCGGCGATGAGAACGCCGACGTTGAACGACATGACGGCGAGCATCACGAGGTAGAGAAGCCCCATCCGCAGCGCGTGGACAGCGGCGCCGGCGATGCCCGCCAAAAAGCGTTGGCCGGAGCCGGCGGTGGGGCGTGGGGAGAGGATGCGGATGAAGGATGCGAGGAACTCGGCTGCAGCGGCGGCGGCGGCGACGAGGAAAAGGCGAGGAGGTAGACGGCGATGCACGGCTACCGGGCCATCCGGTGAAGAGGATCTCCGCGTGCTTGCTCCAGAAGAAGGCGCCGTGGGTCGTACTGTCGTGGCTTCCCATCGGACCTTCCATTCGGAAGAGTTTGGCGTTGTGGAGTAAGGAAGAAGAAGACGGTGAGGGGGGAGATGATTTTTTGTTGTAATCATGTAATGTTGGGAGGGTGAAGGGTTATTGCCAGTTGTCGGTTGTGTTTGAGAAAAGGGATTTCACTACCGTCCAAACGGCGATGTAAAATCAAATAATAAATCGAAATAAAATAATCAAAAACACACTAATTATTAAGTGCAAACCAAACGATTTTTTCACCCTCCACTGTGATCGATGTACTTGCATGATGACATGATTTCAATGATAGAATTTTTCTTAAAAGAAAATTTATTGGGTTTGGCCTGTAAGTCAAAACCAATCGAACCGTAAAATCGAACCGAATCAAATCGGATTTGGTTCGGTTTTAGTAGCCCGCAATTCGGTTACGGTTTTGATTTTAGAAAAATCATACAGTTCGGTTCGGTTTGGTTTATGGTTTTGTGTGGCAACCAAACCGAGTCGAACCAAATCAAACCAAATCAAACCATTATGTATAAAATATTTAATTTATTAATTAAATTTCATTAAACATAGAGTTAATCATACAACAGTTAATTACATTTCATATTTTCATTAAACCATACATTAAAGTGTTAAAACATACACTTCATAGTTTTGATTTTTGCGGCAAACAGTTAATTATATTTCATTAATGATGAAACTCATGGGGCATGGGCGAACCCAACACACTCGGGCGCGATTTTTCGCGAATTTCACCTGGCGTTATAGAACTCATTTTTGTTGGCTGTTTCTCCCTCGCGAGTCGCGATTTGCCATACCCCGCTAACTGCGCGCCTCTCTTTTATCGTTCTGAGTATCGAGCACCATTCTTACTTCTTCTCCACCTTCATCATTTCTATCTCAGATCCCGTGTGTAGTATTTCGTTCAAAAATTAAGGCAGTGGCGTAAGGAGACTGAGTGATAGCCGCAACCGCAGTCTTCCTGCATCCCTGATCTCGAATCTCTGGTCTAGATATTTCTCTAATATAGATTTTTCTTCAAACAAACAATACTTATGAATATTTCATTTTTCATTCATTTGATTTTGGAGTCCTGAAATGGTTAGATGATAGAAATTGTGTTCAGACAACACTTTCATGTTGAATGGTTGAGCCTCATTCATTGCATCATCCCTGATCTCTATATATAAATCTTTAAACTTTATCTCATTATTTAAACCACCAAAATCGAACCGAACCGAACCGAACCGAACTATTCGGTTCGGTTCAGTTTCAATGTTTGAGCGGTTCGGTTCAGTTACAAATTTTTTGAACCACATAGGGGTGGTTCAGCTTGCGATTTTGCTTATAAACCGAACCAAACCAAACCGTTGCAACCCTAGTTTGCACTTAACAAGTTAGATTGTACCTAAAATTTTATGATTTGCACATAACAATGATTTGCACATAGCAAAAATTTATTTGCACTTAAAATTAATCATTTTTTACTTGGCAATTGATATGGACACTTCCAAGTTCCCAACTTGCTATTTTAAAGTTTTAAAATTACAAAAAGAATACACTAACCCCTTATAAATGGAGCACGTCCTTTATTTTTCTCAATATAGTCGTTCGTCCAGAACCACAGTTCTTTCCCGTAATCTCGCCCAAGCCCGTCAGAGGTGTTTGCCCGCACCCTTTTCGGCCGCCAAGACCAGAGATATCTAGTTGGAGTTCATTTTTTTCATATCCTTTGATTTAATACAAGCATGTATAGTTGATATTTAAAATGATTACTTCAGTACATGAATGTGTTTAAATTTAGAAATCTAAATGAATTTTTATTTTATTTTTGATTATGAATAACGATATGGTGTACAAGTAGCGGTTTAGGGGCTGTCTATATCAAAGGTTTGTGTATATCTAATTAAGAGGAGCATGTATTAATCTCTTTTTCCTTCTATCGGGACGACATACGATATTTGATTATTTGTTCTTCACCTCTAACCACTGCATCTCTAATCATAGACATCAACCCAAAGAGTCCGTAAATGTGATCCCCTCAGAGAATTTTACGTACGGGTAGTGTTGTGGGTCGCCCGGTCTTTCCCTGGTTCGGAGAAATCGGACAGTCATAGTGTATAACTCGTATTTCGTCGAGATCAGAAGTACCCAAGCAGGCGGCTATTCACAGACCATTGAGGAGCAGAGGCGAGTTGGGGAGAGCAGAGATGAGCTTGGGCGAGCAGAGACGAGCTTGAGCAAGTAGAGATGAGTTTGGGCGAGTAGACCCTTGGAACTCGCTGACAGAATCTAGATACTCGCCTATACCCCCCTACGATTCTCTATAAATAGCCCCCATGGGTACTAGAAATGAAATTTTGGAAAAGGTTGAGGTCCCCTCAAGTGGATACTTGTCAAGTCCATGTCTGTCTATGTAACACCCCAAAAACTGGAAAACAGAACTTAAAAGTGGCTATCGCCGGGTGATAGTGGATATCGCTGGCGATAACGATAGCACTCAACAAAACGTTGAGTAGACTCAACGCACTCGACGCTCTCGACGCACTCGACGCTCTCAACGCACTCGACGAGGCGTTGAGTGAGCTATCAGAGTGACGATAGTGGGTATCGTCGGGCGATACTGTCACGTATGGCTGGACACGTGTCGGATGGCCGGACGGCAGCCGAAGAGCAGTGGCTGACTGGGGTCAAAGTGACTACCGACGATATCACTCAGGCAATAGCGTTAATTTTGACTTGTCAACTGAAATTATGGTCTTTGCTTTCTCTTGATGAGAGGATCGTGCGGCTGGGTTTATTCCCGAAGATGCTTAACCAAAGAAGAGGTGGAGAGAAGATTCATTTCTCTTCTCTCACTCTCTCTCATCCCTCTCATCAAGTTCTTGGAAGGAAGTGTTGAGATTATATTAGCCAGCATGACACGTGTGTGGGACCGCATGTTTGGGCTTTCCCCATCGCGTTCCACTGGGTTTGGGGCTTTCCTCTGGGTGTTGACCCCGGTGGGCCCCCCTTGTGTGGCGGAATATCCCCGCGGTCATGTGGTTGGGGTTAATCCCACACCGCCTGCAGACTTCTCCCCTTTGTGTTCATGTACCACGTCACCCTTCATCTCAATACCTGGGTTTTGAGATGAACTAATGGGTTGGCGGGTTCTAACTTGGTATCAGAGGAGGTTGTCATGTTGCGGGGTTGTGTTGAGATTATATTAGTCAGCATGACACGTGTGTGTGGGACCGCATGTTTGGGCTTTCCCCATCGCGTTCCAGGTCTGGGTGTTGACCCCGGTGGGCCCCTTGTGTGGCGGAATATCCCGCGCGTCATGTGGTTGGGGTTAATCCCACACCGCCTGCAGACTTCTCCCCTTTGTGTTTATGTACCCCGCCACCCTTCATCTCAATACCTGGGTTTTGAGATGAACTAATGGGTTGGCGGGTTCTAACTTGGTATCAAAGCGAGGTTGAGCTTTGCTAGCATAGTGGAGGAGATCTAGTGGTCAGAATCGAGAACGAAGGCAAGATCCGTGAAGAGGAAAGCGAGGCGCTCCTTTCTAGCCAGATAGAAAGCTTGCTAATGGCTCCGAAACGAGTTCCGAGGGTAACGATCTTCCTTCTTGGATAACTGAAGTCCTCATTTTGCATATGCATGAAATCCCCCACCAAAAGGTGGAGAACCGAGGGAATTCTGATGGGTTGATACGTGATATCCCCGGGTGGTTTTGCATATAGAATCCGGAAATCGCAGTACAGAATAGGTATGCTATGTGAAGCCCATCAGGACGGGTTGGTCTGAATTGGTGATATTTTATTTTGCGTGCCAGAGAAGATTCCGAGTATAAATGAGTAGTTTACGCGGTCTGTGGATTGTACCTGTGAAATGAGAGTAACAGAAAGTACTGCAGTTGTGCTCCAGGAAAATATCCAAAAATACCATAGTTTGCATAACTGTTGGATATCGTCGGGCGACAGTGAGTATCGCTGGCGATAGCTCTTGATGAGCTATGATTGCTGTGAAAAACCAGTTTTCTGGCACTGCATGATGCTGCAGAGTTTTGGCTGGAAAGATGTTCCAGTTGTGCCTGAGTCTGGAAATAGAAGAAAGTTTTGTCGCTAACGGCAGACGATAGTGATAGCTTACAGATAGCTTTTGTTGTTGCGAAGCCTGTGTCCATGATGTACAACCCCGTATTCGCGAAGAGTGGGCCCCAAACAAGGCAGACACGTTTTGAAGCTTTTTGGAGATTTTGCACTCTCGGTGGCCAATTTTGGCTCTGGCTTGGAAACATACTAGTAGGGGGAGGAAGAATTGACATCTTCCCCCGGGCCCTTTAGAGGGGCGGGTGCGGCAAGATGGCCGGCACCCCCTGGCTTGCTAGGTGCGAGATAGGATGGCTGGACTGGCTGGAGACCAGGATCCCGCCCCGACACCCTGCCCTTGGGCAGGAGCGAGACCGGGCGGCCAGCCCTCTCGCCCCAGCGGCGAGCCCACGGGGCGAGACCGGGCGGCCAGCCCTCTCGCCCCAAGCGGCGAGCCCGTGGGGCGAGACGGGGCAGCCAGCCGTCTCGCCCCAGGCGGTGAGCGCGCGGGGCGAGACCGGGCGGCCAGCCCTCTCGCCCTAGGCGGCTAGCCCTCGGGACGAGACGGTGCAGCCGGCCCTCTCGCCCCAGGCGGCTAGGCCGCGGGGCGAGACTGGGCGGCCTGCCCTCTCGCCCCAGGCGGCGAGCCGCGGGGCGAGACTGGGCGGCCAGCCTTCTCGCCCCAGGAGGCTAGTCCGTGGAGGGTTCGCCCTCCGCCCCCTAGACCTCTGTGGACCTTGCTTTTACCGTTTTGCCCTCGGGGGGAGTTACCTCTTTACCCCCCCGGCGTGGTTGTTTTCTATTGACCCAAGGTATATTGGGCGTAAAGGTATTTTGGTCATTTTGGTCCATGGGTTTTGGAAAACTATAAATAGACCCCCTTGGGTGCCTTTGGAGAGGGACTTTTCCTTGCTTCCTCCTCCCTTAGCTTCTCCTTGGTAGAGTAGAGAGAGCTCCTCCAAGGCACCCTAGCTCGATCATTGGCTAGGGAGGGGAAGTGCTCAGGTAGCCTTCCGGGTGTGAGGTGAGACCTCCGCGCTAGAGCCGAGGGTCTGTTCCTAGCTTCTTGATCCTTTGGTCTGTGACGTTCTCTTGAGTGTAGTAAGTGTGAGGTCACCCCTCTTTTGGGACCCCGAACTCCACAGAGACCAAGTTTTTGGCTTCAACATTTTAGTGCGGTGAGCGTGGAGAGTGACCAGCACAGAAGATCTTGGGAGAGTGTCATGGCTGGAGGTCAGGGAGGTAGTGATGATCTCGGCGAGCTCCCCATCCCAGGACCCTCAGGGTGGAAGCTCCACCCCGACCCCCAGGAGCTAGCTCCCCCCCCCCCTTCTCGGTGAGACAGCTTCCAGGGATCTCGACGAGACAGCCCCAAGGTGGTTAGGCGAGAGTTCCTCAGGGAGGCAGGCACCCAGGCAACTCCTATCTCCACCACATCAAGTTTTGGCGGTCGGCCAAGGGAGAAAAAGGCGAAGGAGGAATCGCTCAGGGGTGAGGAACCGAGGCCCAAGGAATAGGGAGTGAGTGGAGAGATCTCACCCTAACTCGCCAGAGTTCCATATATATTTTCCTTGTAATGAGTATCCCCTGCCAGTGTTAGAAAGTAGCGAAAAAGAGAGAACAAGCGGATAAGCTTTTGAATAATTGAAATTTTATTATCCAAAAAAGATAACTATTACAAAGGTATGCCCTCCCTTATATAGAATGAAGGAGAGATGAGAGAATACAAATAAGAGATGTGGGACTAAAAATTTACAAGCTAAGCGGACTGTACAAAGTAAACCGCACAAGCCGCGCGGTTAGACAGAAGGACTAACCGCACGGCTACAACAAGAGAAGCAGAGAGGTCGCATGTGAAGATCGCTAGACCGCCCGGTTTACAAGTCGGCGAGTCAAACCGCCAGACCGCGCGGTCTTCAACCCGCCAAGACAGACCGCCCGGTCACCAACTTCAACACTCCCCCTCAAGCTGGAGCATATATATCAATCATGCCCAGCTTGTCGCAAACATGCAGAAATGAGGCGGAAACTGGCTTGGTGAAGATGTCAGCCAGCTCTTTATCAGACGTGACAAACGGAGTGCAAATTTGTTCTTTTAAAATCTCTTCACGAATGAAATGGCAGTCAACCTCAATGTGCTTTGTTCTTTCATGGAATACCGGATTTTTGGAGATGTATATGGCGGCCTTGTTATCACAGAACATAGGTAGAGGATGGTTGTACACCTCTCCTAAATCTAGCATGAGAGCCCGACTCCTTAGTTCTCTCTCAGCGTAAGTATGCCCTTGATCTTTTAAAAGAGGCAGGATTAACTGGAGCTAAACCTGCCCGATGCCCCATGGCTACTGGGGAGGACAAAACCTGGACAGATGATTCGCCTCCTCTTTCAGATAGTTCGCGGTACAGGCGTCTGGTTGGTAAGCTCATATATCTCACAGTGACCAGACCCGACATTTCCTATGTTGTGGGCAAGGTGAGTCAATTCATGCAAGCGCCTAGGGAGTGTCATCTACAGTCCGCCTTGCGGATCTTGGAGTATGTCAAAGCGGCGCTTGGGAAAGGATTACTTTTTCAGAAGAATGGTCATCTGAGGATTGAAGCTTACTCAGATGCAAGTTATGCTGATGATAAAGGGGATCGCAAGTCAACCTCAGGTTTTTGCACCTTTGTTGGGGGAAATCTGGTGAGCTGGAAGAGCAAGAAGCAGTCTGTTGTCTCCAGGTCCAGTGCAGAAGCTGAGTATCGCAGTGTGGCGTCAACCACTTGTGAGTAGCCAAGATGCAGGTGACCGCGACCAAGATGCAGGTGAGATAGGAACAACCCGCACGGTCAGACAGATCACAGCAGCAAACCGCGAGTACAGAGACAAGCGGAAATGGGGAAAGCAGAAGCGGACATGGAGAAGAAGTCCGCAGTGGGTAGAGATAAGGCCGCAACGACTAGGAAGTCGGAGAGGCAAGAAAGAACAAGGAGCGCGGCGACAAGGAAACAGGTCGCTGCGACGAATAGCAGTAGGAGAAGAGAACCAAGAAGAAGCAAGCCGCGCGAACAGGGCAGCGGACAGAAACAAGCCGCGCGAACAGGGCAGCGGACAGAAGAGAAGGCAAGTCGCGAAACAGGTCACAGAAAGCGGAAAACAAGCCGCGAACAACAGAGAGCGCACAGAATCAGGAGGAAATGACCGTGTCCTCTGATACCATGTTAGAAAGTAGCGAAAAAGAGAGAACAAGCGGATAAGCTTTGAATAATTGAAATTTTATTATCCAAAAAAGATAACTATTACAAAGGTATGCCCTCCCTTATATAGAATGGAGGAGAGATGAGAGAATACAAATAAGAGATGTGGGACTAAAAATTTACAAGCTAAGCGGACTGTACAAAGTAAACCGCACAAGCCGCGCGGTTAGACAGAAGGACTAACCGCACTGCTACAACAAGAGAAGCAGAGAGGTCGCCTGTGAAGATCGCTAGACCGCCCGGTTTACAAGCCGGCGAGTCAAACCGCCAGACCGCGCGGTCTTCAACCCGCCAAGACAGACCGCCCGGTCACCAACTTCAACAGCCAGGTTAGGTCATGGTAGGTTGTATGTAATGTCTTTTTTCTTTAACAAGTACTTTTTGCTCCGAGATGGTTCCGCTGATCAGGCTCCCACTAGCTGGCAGGGCAGGTTGACCTCTCGTGGTGGTCGAGTACTTTTTGCTCCGAGATGGTTCCGCTGTCAGACTCCCACTAGCTGGCAGGGCAGGTTGACCTCTCGTGGAGGCCAAGTACTCTTTGCTCCGAGACAGTTCCGCTGCCAGGCTCCCACTAGCTGGCAGGGCAGGTTGGTCTCTCGTGGTAGCTCAAGTCCCTTTGCTCCGATGATGATTCCACGGCCAGGCTCCCACTAGCTGGCAGGGCAGGTTGACCTCTCGTGGTGGTCAAGTACTTTTTGCTCCGAGATGGTTCCGCTGTCAGGCTCCCACTAGCTGGCAGGGCAGGTTGACCTCTCGTGGAGGCCAAGTACTCTTTGCTCCGAGACGGTTCCGCTGCCAGACTCCCACTAGCTGGCAGGGCAGGTTGATCTCTTGTGGTAGCCCAAGTCCCTTTGCTCCGATGATGATTCCGCGGTCAGGCTCCCACTAGCTGGCAGGGCAGGTTGATCTCTTGTGGAAGCCCAAGTCTCTTTGCTCCGATGATGATTCCGCGGCCAGGCTCCCACTAGCTGGCAGGGCAGGTTGATCTCTCGTGGTAGCCCAAGTCCCTTTGCTCCGATGATGATTCCACGGGCAGGATCACACTAGCTGGCAGGGCAGGTTGATCTCTCGTGGAAGCCCAAGTCCCTTTGCTCCTATGATGATTCCGCGGCCAGACTCCCACTAGCGGGCAGGGCAGGTTGATCTCTCGTGGTAGCCCAAGTCCTTTGCTCCGATGATGATTCCGCGGCCAGGCTCCCACTAGCTGGCAGGGTAGGTTGATCTCTTGTGGTAGCCCAAGTCCTTTGCTCCGATGATGATTCCGCAGACAGGCTTGTCCCACTAGCTGGCAGGGCAGGTTGATCTCTTGTGGTAGCCCAAGTCCTTTGCTTCGATGATGATTCCGCGGTCAGGCTCCCACTAGTTGGCAGAGCAGGTTGATCTCTCGTGGTAGCCCAAGTCCTTTGCTCCGATGATGATTCCGCGACTAGACTCCCACTAACTGGCAGGGCATGTTGATCTCTCGTGGTAGCTCAAGGCCTTTGCTCCGATGATGATTCCGCGGCCAGGCTCCCACTAGCTGGCAGGGCAGGTTGATCTCTCGTGGTAGCCCAAGCACTTTGCTCCGATGATGATTCTGCGGCCAGGCTCCCACTAGCTGGCAGGGCAGGTTGATCTCTCGTGGTAGCCCAAGTCCTTTGCTCCGATGATGATTTCGTGGCCAGGCTCCCACTAGCTGGCAGGGCAGGTTGATCTCTCGTGGTAGCCCAGGTCCTTTGCTCCGATGATGATTCCGCGGCCAGGCTCCCACTAGCTGGCAGGGCAGGTCGATCTCTCGTGATAGCCCAAGTCCCTTGCTCCGATGATGATTCCGCGGTCAGGCTCCCACTAGCTGACAGAGCTGGTTGATCTCTCGTGGAAGTCAAGTCCTTCACCCGGATGGGGTCTCGCCACCCAGGCTCCCATAGCTGGCATGACAGGTTGACCCCTCCGGGAGGTGAAGTGTTTTTTACCTGGAGGGGGTCTCGCCACCCAGGCTCCCATAGCTGGCATGACAGGTTGACCCCTCCGGGAGGTGAAGTGTTTTTTACCCGGAGGGGGTCTCGCCACCCAGGCTCCCATAGCTGGCATGACAGGTTGACCTCTCCAGGAGGTGAAGTGTTTTTTACCCGGAGGGGGTCTCGCCACCCAGGCTCCCATAGCTGGCATGACAGGTTGACCCCTCCGGGAGGTGAAGTGTTTTTTAGCCGGAGGGGGTCCCGCCAGGCTCCCATAGCTGGCACGACAGGTTGACCCCCGGGAGGTGAAGTGTTTTACCCGGAGGGGGTCTCGCCACCCAGGCTCCCATAGCTGGCATGGCAGGTTGACCCTCCGGGAGGTGAAGTGTTTTTTACCCGGAGGGAGTCTCGCCACCCAGGCTCCCATAGCTGGCATGGCAGGTTGACCCCTTCGGGAGGTGAAGTGTTTTTTACCCGGAGGGGGTCTCGCCACCCAGGCTCCTATAGCTGGCTTGACAGGTTGACCCCGCAGGAAAGTTACACTCCGCGAATACGTTGGGTTGGATGTTTCTTTCCGAGCTTGTGCCAACCTCGAAAAGAGCGGGGATTGTGTACAACCCCGTATTTGCGAAGAGTGGGCCCCAAACAAGGCAGACACGTTTTAAGCTTTTTGGAGATTTTGCACTCTCGGTGGCCAATTTTGGCTATGGCTTGGAAACATACTAGTAGGGGGAGGAAGAATTGACATCTTCCCGCTGGCCCTTTAGAGGGGCGGGTGCGGCAAGATGGCCGGCCTTGGCTTGCTAGGTGCGAGATAGGATGGCTGGACTGGCTGGAGACCAGGATCCCGCCCCCGACACCCTGGCCTTGTGCAGGGGCGAGACGGGCGGCCAGCCCTCTCGCCCCAGGCGTGAGCCCACGGGGCGAGACCGGGCGGCCAGCCCTCTCGCCCCAGGCGGCGAGCTCGCGGGGCGAGACGGGGCAGCCGACCCTCTCGCCCCAGGCGGCGAGCCCGCGGGGCGAGACGGGGCAGCCGGCCCTCTCGCCCAGGCGGTGAGCGCGCGGGGCGAAACCGGGCGGCCAGCCCTCTCGCCCCAGGCGGCTAGCCCTCGGGGCGAGACGGGGTAGCCGGCCCTCTCGCCCCAGGCGGCTAGCCCGCAGGGCGAGACCGGGCGGCTGCCCTCTCGCCCCAGGCGGTGAGCCCGCGGGGCGAGACCGGGCGGCCAGCCTTCTCGCCCAGGAGGCTAGTCTGTGGAGGGTTCGCCCTCCGCCCCCTAGACCTCTATGGACCTTGCTTTTACCGTTTTGCCTCAGGGGAGTTACCTCTTTACCCCCCGACGTGGCTGTTTTCTATTGACCAAGGTATATTGGGCGTAAGGGTATTTTGGTCATTTGGTTCATGAGTTTGGAAAACTATAAATA